>VDFB02000017.1:516728963-516782659 GCA_007258455.2 Sequoia sempervirens
CCAGATATAACCAAAGAATTGAGACTTTGGGCTTCTGGATGAAACAAAGAAGCACACAAAAACTGAGATTATTAGATGATGTGCAGGAAATGAGAGGATCAGCCATGGTGAAGACATTAAAGGATACAATTCCTCTAGAGGCTGCAAGCATGACAATGCATTCGGTCATGTTCACTCAAGCTGTTAATGAGATGGAATCCAGATTGGCCGAGTATGAAAAGGAACTAAAATTTCTCAATGATGAAGTGAATAAATTGTTCATGGAAAATGTGAAGTTAAAAGAACAATTGAATGGAGCAGGGCCTTCAAAAAATAGGGAAATGATATTATATGATCCTTTGAACAAATGAATTTACTAAATCAGGAAATTGAGTAGTTAATGAAAGTTAGCAATGAAGCTAAAGAGGGGGTAGGAAGGGAAATCCTCAATGTTTTGGAGAAAATCTTGGATCAAAGGGTCAAGTTGATTGAGGACAAATTAAAAAGTGTGTATGATTCTTACACCTCATTATCCCAGGCGATTGACTAGATGAAAGCCCATGCAGTAGTACTAGATCCTCTCTTCAATAAATGGCAGCCAATTCATCATACTTCGGTGATTTTATGCAGGTTATTACAGAGAAGTGGAGAAGCTCCACCAGTTTTAAAACCCACTAAGCAGATGGTTAAGATGGTTATAGATGAATCCCAGTATATAAATGGAGAAGATTAGAAGATTAGAACAAGGATGGATACATTTCAAACATTGAAGTAGTGGTTTGTGCCAAGGATATTAAAGGATGATGATTAGTTGAAAGATCTCAATGAATGGAAGAAGGAATTTGGCCAGATCACTCTTGATTGCATTGCTTATATTCAGAAAGATGGTGAATTGAATTGCCACAGCCTCAATTTAATCATGGATAGAATAGTAGCTTTGGTTGTCGGATATTCCAAGTTCGTCATAGACACGAGAGGGTTACTAGACTACCGGTGGAAGAATCACCTTGCAAATGTATTGAAGATTCAAGAGTACACATGGCCACATGACTATATAGTGTATCAATGGGAGCAAAACTATTTGGCTCCCCTAGAAGAATAAGCCTCAGAGCTTGTCACAGTGGAAGTACTGAGCATTTAGGTACTCTATCATGGAGAGGAGGATCTTGCTAGATCAGGATGATCACGGGTCCTCTACATTGATTAATGGATTTAAGTGCATTACTAGTGTTGCAGATTTCTAGTTAAAATTGTTTACTTATCACTTGTTTCTCTTAATTATGTTTTAGAAAATACTAATGATTAGTTTATACAAAAAGGCATGAACTTTGAAAAGGTGCCTCATTTTGTAACGGTCTGAAGCTTGTTTCTTCTCTTATAAAATAGAAACCAAGACCAAATTTTTGTGATATAATCATCATATAGCAATTTTAGGATAAAATACATGAAAAGACTTCTAATATACAAGGACTATTCTAGAGAATTAGACCGGAGGAGAGATGATATTTTCTCAATGTCTCAAAAAGAGGATGAGCTATTAGAAGATTATATAGAAATATTTCAGTTTGCTTTGAGGAAAAATGCCAAACATAAACTGTCACAGGAATCCCTTAACTTGGTATTTTTAAGGGGGATTAATGAAAAATGTATGGATGCCCTCAATGTTATTGGGGGAGGAGACATTTCTACAGGACCATTTGAAGACATTTGTAAAGTCTACAGGAATTATTTCAAGACCCTTTCTAGAAAGCCAAGAGGGGAGAGGTCATCCATCACAAGTAAGTCCTCTAATTGGGTTTCCAAAGTAGAAATCAGTAACTTATTGTCCAACATGAAGGAGGATATAATCAGTCATCTAGCAACACAATTGGACACCCTCCACATCAAGAAGCAGGAGGAAGCAAAAGCTATGCTTGCTGAGTGCTGCCCTAACTATAGGCAGAGGAAAGCCAATTGTAAGTGCAAACGAGTGGCCAGTATTCAACAAGAAAATATTGAGAAACCAGATTTCTAGACAATTGAAGGAGATGATGGACAAATCTTCTACATAACACAAAGGAGGCTATGGCAGCAAAGACAAGGTATGCCACCAAACCCCCTTGTTAATGTGATTTTAGTGACCAACACTAAACAGCAGAATAAAGTGTCCAACAGCTACTCCATTCTCTCTTGATCAAAGTATCCCGTACGCTAAGATTGTGAGAGAGATCGTACGTTCAACTCCAAGGTTCCTTCAATGCGATGGAATACACTCAGTTGGTTCGTTCTGATATGTTGTTTTCACGAGGGGACTTACACAGTTGTTCAGAAATTAGCAGCTGACAACAGATTAATGATGAAAGGGGTTTTCGTGCACTGCGGATGATTTAGCAATAAGGTATGTGTTTCCTATACTAACTAGAAATGTGCGGAAATTAAATGAGTGCAGGGTTTAGAAGATTTATGTCTTAGTCTAACTGCAAGATGTATGGGGCTTGACTTCAACAGACTTCAACCGGACTTTTCCTTGCCTCATGTTGGACAACTTCAACAAAGTCGGTGCAATCTTCAAGGGAGCATCGAAAGGTATTCAGATTACAACTCAACATGCAAATACCATCAGGACAACACATACAAACACATGAATCACAATCGAAGTTAAGTTTGAAAAGTATTCCAGTTGACCACACAAGGAAAGCTTACCATCAACAAGCTTACTAGTGGTATGGATTAAGCGAAGCTGCTTCGATCAAACACCACAATCCACAACTAACTACTTGCTTGAAAATGAAAATTACTCTAATTTAAGTCCTACTTGAAGTAGGACAAAAAAATCTTGCTAGTTGCTCATAACAAAAGACAAAATCATCATCAATGAAACTCTTTTGATTATGATAGTTTTCACAACAATTTCGTACAAAGTTCTCAAGGGAAAACTTTCCTTCTTCAAACTATGCTATGCAATGAAACTATGCTAACTCTAAACTATCTCTCTATGCTCTATTCTTTGATCTCTAATCTCTAATCTAATAATGTACAAATGAGGGGGAGTCCCCTTTAGATAGCTGGCCAATCTCAATGGACGGTCCAGATTAAATTACAATGGATGGCTCAGATCAAGCCACATATGTCCTAGACTAGATTCTGCCCTAATAATCGCTAAAAGGTGGAGTGGTGCAATTAATGAGCACAAGAATGGTAGATTCCTCCTTTGACCACTATGGGCATTTAATGCCCACTACCATTCTAGAAGATTCTCGTCCAGGATCCTGTTCCCATTGTTCTTCTCTTTGACTGCAAAAGCAACAAACCGGGCCAACACTGCATCAACCTCCTGCTTAGAAATGGCTGGGGTAAGATTAGGCTGATACTCGAGGATGGCAATTGTTTGCCCTTGCCGGATACAAGATTTTCTCCAGGCCTCGATGGATTCCTGCGTGCTTTGAATAATAGTGAAGAACGTGGATACATTCTCAAAGTCAACTTGAGCAAATACTCTCATCTCAGAGAAGAATGGGTGCAATCTGCCCTTTAATCCATCCACTGTCACCTCCTCAAGAGTTAGCCATTTTGTGAACAATGCCTCCAGCGTGTTGAAGATTCCCTTTTGAATGTTTCCCATGGCCTTCTTGAACTTGGCCAACTCTATCCTTTCCATGTCAAAGAAACCTCGGCCGGTGAATGCCGCGGAGTACCAGCCTAGAAAATCATATCTATCTCCAGCCTGAATCATCCCTCCTTCAATCAAAGTCTGCACTGGCATATGCATCAGAGTAGCTAGGCGTGGGATAGTCTTATCCTGAAATATGTGAGTATCACTCCATGCCTGTTCAATGTTCTCCATATGGGAGAGGATGCTGGAAGCATGTTGGAAAGAGGAGACAAGATCTTCAATAAATCTCCCAGCCTCGGCACGAACACCACCAATCCACTTGTCCCCTTCCTGAATTGCCATCTTTATCTCTTCGAGCCCGCTAATTGATTCCCGTGGAAGCTTAGCTGGAAGTTCCACCATTGGGTTCTCTTGAGCACATGGACGTGCTAGATGCTGCACATACCCAACTAATACCTTATGCTCCCTTTTTTAGCCTCTTGTATTTTTCTCCCTTTCGAATCTATTTATCTTTCAGTGCCTGGAAGGAGTTTTCAGCTTCCTCAATAACTTGTGCTCCAGTAGGGCGCCCCAATTCAACTGTAGTGATCGTGTAATTTTTAGGCATTGCTTCATCTAGATCACATTCTTCCCTCGGAACCGCAACATGAAGAGTGTGAGAACCGGACTCGTTTGTTTCCATTCGGGAGTACTTTCTGGCTCTCTTCCTCTTAGGTGACCCGCTTATTCTATTAAGGAGCTCTTCCATCTCTATTGTTGGGTCAGTGTCATCCTCCTGATCTCTTCTTATTGCACTTGTGAGCCAATTTGGAACATCTTGTTGAGAGCCACAGACGACAAGTGGCTGCTCTTCTGTTGCTTCTACTTCATGAACTTCCTTTTTAGCAACATTCGGTTGAGGCTCATCCATTTCCATGTGTTGACTATCCTCCTCAAGACCCCGAACTTCAGGCTCCGTAGTGTTCTCATCTTCAAAGGTTGCCTCGATTGCACGATCCAGGCGAGTGGCTGCTTCTGTTTCCTCATCTTCATTTGGCTGGTTGGCACTCCTAGGAGCATTAGCTCTCTGACTATCAAGCACCCTAAGCAATGGCTGGTTGACTTCTTCCATTTCTTGCTCTTCATTCACTCTAACCCTCTGACTTGCAAAGATTGAAACTTCTTGTACGCTAGAAGAGTGAGCCAATAGCTATGTAGGTGATGATTCCTGTGTCCTCTAAGACTCAGGCTGAATTGGTTCCTCCTCCTATGGCTCTGTAGCTTGGGCGACCTGTTTTCTCTACTTTATTGATATCGGTGGGTGGCCTTTGATCGCCCATGAGGTTGTATGTGAGGGAAATTGATTTTCTCTTAAGCCTATGAACATGTCCATCCACCCAGCTCCTTATGAATGTTAAGACCGGCATAGACAATGTGTCCAAGTCCGTGATCTCCGGTTCTACCCAATTAGGTGGTGGAATTGGCGTGTACTTTATTGATTCGTAATCTGGATGAATATGTTGGCATCCTCATCCACTTGATTTGGAATTCGGACAACCTCGCATTTCCTGATCAATTTCAGAGGTAATTTGGAGAACATCCTCTTTCTAATCTCAGCCTCATCTTTTGCATTTGCCCAAAAATATTCTATATGAGACTTGTGCCGATATTCTTCACCTTGTACAACTCCAATCTTTCCGTGAGGATCAAAATCTTGTCGGCTGGTGTGGAGAGTGAGGTGATAAAATTGCAATTCCTCCTCTACTTCCTTGGCTACTTGCAAAGAAGGGCACTCCTCAAGTGAATTTCCCATAACAATAGGGAAGTGCACTCCTCCTTTCTTTTTTCTTATGATTTTGTCATAGGCCATGAGTTACCTAGACACTTCGAGCATTACCATCCTATCTGTGGGGTACCTCGACAATCTGTAGGTGTATGAGTGGAACCCCGACAGCCTTATGTAAGTGAACTTCAGGAATTGGATAAACCAATACCCGTACTCTTCAATCAACTTTTGTGCCTCTTTGGATATTCTTTGTTGCATTCTTCGTTGAAGAGTCCTCGTGATGTGAATAGTGAAAGCATTGTTCACTCTCTTGAAGTTGGAGGTATTTGTTAGATGCAACTGTCTACAAGCTTCATGGATTTTAAATTGATTGGAACCCCATCCAATTAGCTCCTGGTATGTCAGTCCCTTATACTTCGTCATCCGAGCTAGCATATAGAGGGCATACGAGCTCATATAAAATGTCTTCGTTCTCCTCAAACTTCTGAATTGCTCATCTATGTTGTCGCTAATCATCCTTGCCCAATCTACATACTCCTTTCCCTCCAACACCACGCTGATGTAGAAGAACATCCAAGGCTCAAAAGCGTATGCATGTGGGCCGCCATTCACCCGGTTGAGCATCATGATTAAATCATAGTATTTTTGTTTCAACTCCTCTGAGATGATCTGCTTTAGCAACTTGGTGCTAGGAGGCTTTGGCTTCCTCATCCATGATGTGTTAATTCTCTTTGCACACCTATCGAAAGATGAGGCGTATAGTTTATCAGCACTTTCTTTTGACTTGTACAACATTCTCTCCATAGCTGGAATCTTGAACGCCTCTCCAATAGCATCAGTTGTGAAGTTAGCCAACAACTTGCCTTCTGAAGAAACAATTGTTCGATGGTCTGGCCTATAATAGTTTGCACATTCCATTATCAACTAAGGACATCAAATTGCTGGTGGAAAACTAGTAGCTGCATACAATCCACTCCTCACAATGTTGTGCGATGTCACTAATGGAGGATGACCACCCTGCCCGTGTATTCTCCTTTTGAATGCCTCGAGGTTGAATGAACCAAGGTTGGTATCAGTCAAACCTCCCAACTTGGACACAAACTTTGACTCGGGAAGAAAAGACTTCTTCAACTGCTTGATGATGGCCTGCTTGGAGGCATTCTCTTTGCCTGCTTTAGCATTCCCAGCTCTGCCTATAGCTTTGCTTGTTCTAGCAGCATCTCCCCTTCGAACATCAACCATCTGCAAAATAAAATTCAAGGATTACAATTCTAAATTAGAAAAATAAAATCACCATGAGATGGTTGGCACATGGAGTTAGCTTCGAAAATGAAAATCATCAGCACTAAACTACCAACTCCAAACCTCGAGATTTTTGACTCTGAAATTCAAACTTCGAGCCTTAGCAACTTTCAGCAATATTACTTTCAGCACTTAGAAAAATCTAGCTCAACTCCCTCACTTAAGAATTTTCTCCTTCTCAACACTCACTCACTTCAACTTCAACACTCTCACAATTCACACTTAAGCACTTAGAAAAAATAATTCACTCGGCTCAAAAATTTCTCACTCACTCAGCAACCACTCACTTCAACTTCAACACTCTCACAAGTCACACTTCAGCACTTGTGAAGAAAAATGAGTAGCTTCAGAGTTTATATAATTGAAAGATGGCGCCCAGTTTAGCAATTGCCATTAATTCACTCCCCCACTACTTAGAAGATTTCCAATTTGGGAGAGATGACTAGCGAGTTGTCACAAAAGTTATGCTTAGTTGTCATAGAGTTGTCATAAAAATTTACTATTTTTGGAGATTCCTTCCTTATTCGAAATTTGAAATTTCCCTCCTTGACTGCATGTTACTCTCAGTTGACTAAAACATTTTTGAGAAATTTATTAAAACTACTCCAGCATTAAAAAAAAATCTCATCTCTGCCTTAGGAAGATTTTATTTCATTTGAGAAATTTTATTCATTTCATTCTTCAACGCCTTAGAAAAATTTATATTTCTCCCAGAGAAATTTCATCAATCGTGAGCTCCAACATTTTAAAATCACAAGGCAAAATTATTTTCCCCTCAGAACAGTTTTCAAGACCTCCCAAAATATTCCCCTCTCAGTAAATATTTCTCAGTTTGATTAATTCATGTGTCTAAATGAAGGGGGACATTTTATTTTTCATCCCTTGAAAATAATTCTAATCAAAGTTTATTCCACTTCTCCAGCATTGGGCGTTTTTTGCCTATAACAATCTTTCATTTCCAATGCCTATGAAAATTCCATCATTCAATCACAAGCTTGGGCGCATTTATTATGTTGAGGTTCCAATTTCAACATCATAAAACATTTCCCCTAGCTTCTAGTCTTTAGGCGCATTTGGACTCTCCAACTTTCATTTTTCATACTTAGAAAATTTCCTTAAGCATCTCCCCTTCCATTCTCTCCCAAGGGTGCATTCAGGGGTGGCAACTTTCAATTTCTCATACTTGGAATATTTCTAAGTATCTTTCTTTCCAAGGGCGCACTTGACATGGCTAGCTTCCATTTTCTAGTACTTAGAAACTTTTCATGGTCTTCCAACCTGCCAAGGTGCATATAACATGGGTTACTTCAAATTGAAGGGGAATTTGCTAGGCCAAGCTTTCAATTCTTCAAGGTAGGCGCACTTCACAATATGAACTTCAAATTCCAACGCCTTAGAAACATTTCTTGTCCACTTTCAAAGTCAGGGCGCATATGAGGGGGTAAGCTTTTAGTTTTGATGCCTTGAAAATTTTCATCAACTTCTCCTTCTCTTAGTTAAGGTGCATTTTATAGGTCCTCCTTCCAATTTATGACACTTAGAAACATCTCCAACACCTCTCCTTGGGCTAAGTCGCATTTGACAACCCCTACCTCCCTTCTCCATGCCTTAGACTTCTCTTTCAACTTGGGGCGCATTTACTAGGTCCTACTTTTAGTTTGCATGACTTAGAAAAATTCCAACACTCAATTCTTGACCTAGGCACATTTTGGGGTAGGAGCTTTAAGTTTACCACACTTAGAAAAAATTTCAAACTCCATCTCCAAGTGAAGGCGCATTTCACCCTTCATACTTTGAGTTTATTTGCCTTAGAAAATTCTCCACACTTCCTCTTGTGTTAAGGCGCATTTGCTGGGTGCTACTTTCAATTTGCTTGCCTTTGAAAATTTTCAACTCACCTCCTCCAAGGCTAGGCGCATTTAGGGGTAGCTACTCCAAGTTTCAACACTTTGAACATTTTCCAACTCTTCCTACAAGTCAAGGCGCATATAGAGGGTCATACTTCAAGTTTTGGACACTTTGAAAAAAATCCTAACTCCTCCAAAGTTGGGCGCATATGACTAGTTGAGCTTCAAGTTTCAGGGACTTAGACAAATTTTCAATGCCATCTTCTTCCAATTTTTCCATGCAAGTTTAGGCGCATTTGGCTAGGCCTACTTCAAATTTTCAACACTTAGAGAATTTTATCAACTCTCCTTCAAGTCAAGGCACATCTAAGGGCTTGAGCTTCCAATTCCTTACACTTAGAAAAAATTTCATGGTTCTTCAAGCTTCTTGAGCGGACTTGAGGGTGTCAAGCTTTCATTTTATTAGACTTGGGTGAATTTCAAGCTTTTGTCTGATTTAAAGTGGTTTGTTCACGTTGCCCTTAGCTTGCCCTAGCTTTCTATTTTTTAGAAATTTTTGCAACTTTTGCATTTCAAGCTGATTTCTAGCTCCAAAAAGCTTGATTTTTGCTTTGCCTCGATCCTCATGATGTGACTGAGCTGTTGGGGCCTAATGCTTGCATGTATCTGCTATTTTTAGCAACTTACTAAAAATAGTAACTATTCAAAATGAGCTCAAAATTCGCGTGCCGATTGCCTGAAGGATGTTGATCATGACTGGATGTTGCTTTTGTGTGGCCCTCGTGCTTTGTCCTACTTTTTAGGAAACCCTAATTCCTTTGCATGGACCTGCTAAAAATAGTAAGTTCTTGATTTTCGAACCTCTGCAACTCCGTTTGATTTGAAATTCGCTCCATGGGGTCCTCGTCACCTGCTTGACCTGCTCACATTGGTGTCTCGCACTGACCTGCTATTTATAGCCCTGTTTGAGAAGTGCCTTACTATAAATAGTAAGTACTCAGATCGCCTTCAGATTTTACCAACGGGTTCCTTGGAAGATACTGATCGTGATGGGATACCTTGGTTTTTGGAAATTTTGTCATTTTATCCCTCATTTTGGGTCTCGAAGCTGGAAACCCTAATCTGACTTGCATGTTGCTCAAATGATCTTTGTTTGACCCTGTTCCTGTTGCATGTCGCTATGTTCGTGATTTTGAAGTGTTGGGCAGCTGCCGGAGTGATTCTGCTAAAAATAGTAAGTGTTTGACAAGTGATCAATCAGTTGTCGGATGAGTTTGCATGTCACATAGCTCGAGAGATCTAAAAAAACCCAAAAAAACCCAAAAAAATGATCAACATGTGAGCACTGGCTAAAAATAGCAAGTCCCGAAAAAGTGAATCAATTTTGCTTGCATGTTACCTTGTTGCAAAGCTCTCAAAAAACCTAGAAAGATTATGTAGACATGCGCTGAGAAATCTTGCATGCAAACCCTAAAAATAGCCTCTGAAGCCTGAATCATTGAAAGTTATCATCTCGTTTTGCATGCTATATCACTGCAAAGGTCTCGAAAAACCCACAAAGAATCTCTAGACATGCATTTGAAAGTCCAACAAGTAAACCCTAAGAATGACCCATCGAAGACAGAATTGCTAAAAATAGTAAGTTGTTTGTTTTAGCTCAAATTCTACAAGCAGGCAGCTCATAGTGTTCTAAGTGCAATGCGGTCGTCAGAATTTGAAAATCCCAAGAAAATAGGCCCCCAAATTGGCACTTACTAAAAATAGCAAGTTGTCAAAATTTAGTGAAAATTTAGTGGGAGCTTGCTCGAAGCATCTTAACAGCAATGCTAAGCTTAGAATTTGATTAGCCAACTCAATTTGACCTTAAAGTTGTCTGTAGACTATAAACACTAATTCATCAGGGAGCCCTCTAGACTTAGCCAAAATTCAAATTCAGGTTAAATTGTAAGTATATCATTAGACAAAAGAACCGTCAAAGAGAGACAGACCGAAGACCCAAAGCCAAAAGACCCAAATGGAGCAAAAATTAGGGGGTCCCCATTTTGAATAGGATGATGTGTGGAAAGGTCACAAGAAGTAGTAAGATCACTTATGCAATTGGGTGAGTAGTAAAAACCATAACAAGAGCGAGATCACCAATGGTACTATCATCTAGTGGTAGTACATTGTGAGCTCTTACAATATGATTAAAATCAAATACATATATTTTGTATAACTACAAATGTGATATGAAGATGGAACAAGCACCCCAAATGAACCCCAACTCAGGGAACAAACACCCAAGCAATGCAATACAATTATACCTCAAGAATGTAGCAAATTGAAGCTTGATATAAGTCTGAAACTGAGTTGCAGCAGGTTTGAAACAAGTTCTAGCAGGTCTGAAACAAGTTGTAGCAGGTCTGAACACTCTGAAACTAGTTGTTGCAGGCTTGGGCGGCCAAGATAAACACCCCCAATCACCTCCAACGGAGCAAGTTCACCTTGGAATGATGTGAAACATTTATCCAGCCTAGATGCCCCAAAACCAAGGGAAAACACCTTAAAAAAAAGTGCAGCAATTTGGTCCTGGAAGCTCATGCCCAGCCTATAGGTACGGCTGGAGAAAGGTGGTGCGGCCTCCAACTTTGACAACTCTTCCTTTATGATTTCAAACTGTAAAGTCAATAACAAATATGTCTGAGGGAGTCTGAACATCATCATCCAAACAATGATATAGCAGCAATGGACATGTATGACTTGCAAGGAATTGTTTAGGCTACTGGAAAAGTATGGCCTGCTAGGAATGGTACGGCTAACACCATCACACTCACAAAAACGAACATCATCACAAAAAATCTGCAAACAATCCTCTCAAAATTTGCAAACCAGCATACCATCAAAACAATCTTAAAACACATCAAAATACTCCATCATTGGGAAGCCAAAACTGAAAGCTTCAGGGTTACCATCCTCAAAGACTTGGAGAATCTAGAGCCAAACCGACAACACTTTGTTATCAATCTTCAACATAGTCCCAATGAGCTCCCAATGCCTCCTTATATAGCTTTTGGGAGGGAAAATCCTCAATTTAAAAATACAAAATAATTCACTTTTCCACCCAAATACCTTTTTAAAAATAATAATAATCATTTTCATGTGCAAAGGCCCCCTTATTCCTCCTACGAAACCTAGTTGGAGACAAAACTACCTTTCCAAAAAATTATTACACATAAGTTATACAAATAATAATAAAACATTATAAACTTAAGTGAATGATTAAAATATTTCACCTCAAGTTACGGAAAATCCTAAAACACATTGGATTCCAATTCTGACTGTGCCAAAATGAGATACTGAGACATTGGGTGAATGATAGAAGCCAATTTGGTAACTTATTATAAATAAATGTGCTCTCCAAGATGTTTGGAGAACACCCTAAAAGTCCGAAAACACACTAGAGTGTCATTCAGACTAGTATTGCCCATTGAACTCATTGCCATAAATAGAAACTTTGTATCACCAAAATTGTGTCCTCTAAGAACTTTGGAGTCCTCTTGCCGTACCACAGTGCCTACAGGAACTTAGAAAATAGGCTGATGGTCTTTGAACTGACTAGGCTTGAGAAGGGTACATTACACACGAGATATAAAGTGCCTAGATCATATTGTGCTAAGGGAGATCATTGGTTTAGCAAATTTGGGGGGTCCTTTTGTGGTTGTGGTTGTATTCTTTTTGATTTGTGTTTTATATTTATTGCTTCATCATGGAGAATGCTTTAGTTCCACTTCAAACACCATACAACTATTTTGCATGGAAAAATGAAATGAACAAATTGCTAAGAATTAAGGTTGTACAAGATAGTTCATGGGCTTCATAGTGAACTAAAAGATGATCATGCAAAGACTAAGTGGTTAAATAGTTGTGAAGAAGCCATTGGCTATCTGGGCTTGTATGTCTCTCTCGAGTTGTTTCACATTGAGCATCTTGCTACACCTATGGTTATGTGAACTACATTATCAAATTTGTTTGGGCAAACAAATGAAATCGAAGGACATTTATTGGAAAATGAACTAGTAAGATCCATGCAATTTTGACTACATACATGACTTCATCGCCAAATTCAAGTGACTAAGAGCACAATTGAAGGATGGTAAAATTGAAAATTTGTATACACAATTGATTAAGTGTTCTTTCTAAGCTAAAGACTAAGTATTCATTGTTTGTGTCTACCTTCTATGCTATGAAGAGTTATTTGAGGAGTGAGTTTAAGATGCCTACCTATGAGGATTTTGCTATGTCACTCACTAGGAAGAAAGGTAAACTTATTCAAATGGGCATCGTGAAGTCTTCCGAACCACAAACTTTGCTTGCGAAAGAGGAGAAGGATTTTTTAGTGGCAAAGAGAAGAAAAAGAAAAAGCCTAAGAACAAGCAACAAGAATCAACATCCACATTGGCAGATGTACACAAAATTTATTTTCCAAAGGGGAATCGTCTACGAAGGAGAAGCCCAAATGTGCATATTGCAAGAAACTTGGGCATGATGAACATCAATATTATTCAAAATAAATTGATGAGTCAAAGCATCTTCTAATACATAACCAGATCAAGTTGCCTTTAGGAGTTTCATTTTCTTCTTATACTCAATGAGAGAAACAAAAGGGCAATGCACTTGTTGGAGTTGCATATTTTGAGTCAGGGAGACAGATCATTGATTTTGAAGCTTCACATCATATGGCTTCATCATAGAGCATGCTCTCTTCATTTGAGACTTGTTCTACACCACATATTTTGATGAATAACATCACAGATATGCCTGTTTGTGGGAGATGGTCTATTGCCATGTAAGATGTGTTCATGAATGGCTGTGTAAGCTGTGATGTCTTTATATTATGATTAGTACATTTAGTTGTATAAGATTGAAACACGCCTAGTTGACTGTGATATAAGCATGATACCCTACATGCTGGGCCTAGGCAGGGGGTGGTGTCATTGACTGAATTATGTTGGATCATGTCATATCATTATATTGACCAATGGAAATAAATTGAATTGTATCATTGCAGGACATCATTATTCCTGTTTTGTTGAACAATAATGAGTACACTAAATGATTGACTGTTTTGATGTCACTATTCATTGAGTAAAAGGGTGGATATCTTGGTACCTAAGATACTTTTGCATGAGGTTGCTGCACCTTGGCTGTTGTTTGGCAATTTTTAGATTTACTATAGAATACTGGGTGTTTGAACTGCAAACATGGGGATAATAAGGTCTCGAATACTGATGTATGATGGTGATGCTAACACAATCTTCAAGAATAGGATGAGATAATGATTGTAGAAAGGGGGTTAGGATTCCCATTCTGAGTGTTTAAGATGGAGTGTTTCTTGTATGTAATTACAAAGAAAGAACTTTGGATCCTGTTGGACAGGGGTATGTAGGCAGTTCTTTTTGTAGAAGTAGTCAAAGGAACTCAAGTCTGCACAGGATTGTTCGTGGGTCTCTTCCTTTTGCAAGGTAATGCCTAGTATGTAGGCTTAATTCTGAAATGTACTCACTACTCGTCCCTTGTATAATTTATGATATCTAACAAGATGTGTATGCAGAAACAGTTATGAAGCATTGGACAGGGGTATGTAGGTATAGAAGAAGTCAAAGGAACTCTAAGTCTGCACAGGATTGTGCCTGGGTCTCTTTCTTTTTGCAAGGTTGTGTCTAGTATCTAGGCTTAATTCTGAAATGTACTCACTACTCGTCCCTTGTATGATTTATGATATCTAACAAGATGTGTATGCAGAAACAGTTATGAAGCGTTGGACAGGGGTATGTAGGTATAGAAGAAGTCAAAGGAACTCTAAGTCTGCACAGGATTGTGCCTGGGTCTCTTTCTTTTTGCAAGGTTATGTCTAGTATCTAGGCTTAATTCAGAAACATACTTACCGCTCATCCCTTTTATGATTTATGATATCTAACAAGATGTCTATGCAGAAACAATTATGAAGGATTGAATTGCACTGTATTTTGAAATAAGTAAGTAAAATTCCATTCAGGGATATTGTATGCCTTGTTGATTTCTTGTTATCTAGGAAATGTATGGAAAGCTATTGCACTCCAAATTTATTGGAAAGTAACATTGCTTCAGCTGTGCTATAGAAGTTAAGAGTCAGGGTTAGGTACTTCTGTTCATTGATGCAGAAGAACTTACTGCTGTACCTTGATGCAGAAGGAGTACTTATAAGTGTTTCAGACTTCTGCTGAGGCCTCACTAGAAGTGGGGTTGGTTTTTAAGGCCCCAAAGAAAATCTGAATGTTGTTGGTACCATTTACATCTTTGATAGTCCCTTCCAGACCCTGGAAGGTAACTCATCTGCTTTGGATGGTATTGTTTAATCATGAATTAGTTGTTAAACATATGCTCTTGTCTGTTTTTAGGGATTAATGCTAGATGATTAACTTCTAACCTGTATTGTTACAAATGGGTCTCTGTAACAGGCTTATTGGGAACTAATTGGAATTCCATGCCATCCTGAGAAGGAAAATTTTTGGGGTTTCAACTTGGGAGAGCAACTTCTGGAAAATGCCAGTACTGATCCCAAGGAGGAGTTAGCAGGGGTACAACAGGAATGTAATTGAATTGTGTAGCAGGGTTTAAATGTTTATTTATTCAATTACTTATAAGCTCCAAATAAACCATCTCGATAAGTGCTTAGGATAGAGATGAGTTATGGAAGAGGCTCTTCTACTTATGATTTGTAGAACCTAACACTGTGTTGCAGAAATGAACAGTAAGGTCTGTCGAATAATATATTCTTTGAAAGCCACAAATGTGAAGTATTGCGAAAGAGGCTAAAATAAGAGAGCTACTTTAGTTCCTTTGTAATTGAAATTCAATAAATGATTTTTTTAGAATTGATCTTGGAATCTGTTTGTATCTTCCACCTAATGTCTGAGGTACGGCAGGTTGGGTGATAGTTACCTTGCACTGTTCTTGGAACATTAAAAAAGAAATAGGAAATGCTAACCTTTGTATGACTGAAATTAGAAATGGACATTATCAAGGTCATATGAATATAATTCTGTCACATGGAAGGATTAACTTGCACTATGGTTTCTTCTTTGCTCTAAGTGGCTATGAGATATTACTGCGAAAGGAATCCTGGATGACCAATTATATAATGATCTGTTTTTCTGTGCATTTGGACAAAAGATAATGGATAGGGCTGATCTGAGATGTTCCTTAATACTGGTACAGTGAAGGTAAGAGAAATTACCACCTGTAGGTGAAGGTTAATGTGCCTTATTAATTGTGTTCCTATTGGTTCTTTACTGGAGTAGAAACTCTGGTATTGTAATTTATAAGCTAATTTACTCCCGGAGGTTATATGAACCGTGTGAGATTCTATGTAAATACTAAGTGATATTCTAAGCTCCATCGTGTGAATTCTGAGTGGTAGATATAGGCTTCCTTTCTAGGGGGTATCAGAGTTAAGTAACCCTTGTAATAGTACCATTGATAGTACCAGGGAGTTTGTCTGGATACTTCTGGTCATAGATGGGATAAATAAATTTAAAAAAGTAAGTGTTGAAAATTTGGGGACATCATATAGCACTTGGACTCAAGATCTTGTAGAAATTAAATAACCTCCTTGATACCATTGTAAA
Source organism: Sequoia sempervirens (assembly GCA_007258455.2). Lineage (NCBI taxonomy): Eukaryota > Viridiplantae > Streptophyta > Pinopsida > Cupressales > Cupressaceae > Sequoia > Sequoia sempervirens. The sequence continues at coordinate 516,745,095 of VDFB02000017.1, forward strand.
CATGTCACAGCTGCAGTACTTGAACATAGAACAGGAAAGCTTAAAGAAACTTCCTGATGCCATTGGTAGCTTGTCTCAGCTGCAACACTAGAACTTGAGAAGGTGTAGAAATTTAAATAACCTCCTTGATACCATTGGCATCCTGTCACAGGTGCAGCGGTTGGACTTGGAAATGTGTTATAACTTAATTAACCTCCCTGATGCCACGGGCGACTTGTCATAGCTGCAGCACTTGGACTTACGAGGTTGTGATGGCTTAAATAACCTCCTCGATACCATTGGCAACTTTTCACAGCTGCAGCTCTTGGACTTGGAAAGGTGTGATGGCTTAAATAACCTCCCTGCTAAGATTGACTATCTGTCAAACCTACAACACTTGAACTTGAAAGATGTAGAAATTTAAAGAAACTTTCCGATACCATTAGCAATTGTCACAGCTGCAGCACTTGAACATGGAAGAGTGTTTAAGCTCAAGCAACATTCCTGGTACCATTGGCAACCTGTCACAGCTGCAGTACTTGAATATGAATTTGTAAAATATTAAATAACCTCCCTGATACCACTGGCAACTTGTCATAGCTGCAGCATTTGAATATGAGATTGTCTGTAATTTAGATACTGTTGGTAACTTGGCACAGCTGCAGCACTTGGACTTGGGAGGGTGTGGAAGTGTAAGCAACATCCCTGATACTATTGGCAACCTGTCACAACTGCAGCACTTGACTTAGGATTGTGTTTTAGTATAATTAACCTCCACAATACCTTCAGTAACGTGTCAAGGTACAGTACGTGGAGTTGAAATGGTGTGAAAGCTTAAGTAGCCTCCTTGATACCATTGGCAACCTGTCACAGCTGCAACACTTTTACTTGAGATAATGTGAAATTGTCACCCTAACACCATTAGTAAGCTGGTCAAGGTGCAACACTTGAACTTCGAAGGATGTTGAAGGTTAAATAACCTCCCTGAATTTTTTTGGAAACTTGTCACAACTGTAGCTTTTGAAGTTGGAAGGCTGTGAAAGGTTAATTAACATATATTATTGAAGTTGTCAACTTATTGCAGCTGCAAACTTTGAAGTTGTCTAATTATGAAAATTTAAATAACATCCTTGATACCATTGGCAACTGTTTCTGCTTTTTTGAGATTGAATAATGTCTAAATCAAAATAACCTCTTTGACGCCAGTGTTAATCTGTCACAACTGTACTAATGCTTCGATTTGGAGAGTACACCATTTGTGACGCCATTCTAAACCACACAAAACTATGGACTTAGGACTACCTCCTTCCTGTATCATTGGAAGACAAATGGAGCTTCTAGTGTTGCCAGGGCAGAGATTGAGACGACATTAGTCCTTGCACATGATTTATTGCATAAAATTTAATGCTGAGAGAATTATTACATCCTTTATTGTGATTTAGTGGAATGCAATTTTTTTTTTTTATCGTTGCACAGAAATGCAAAACAATATATACTTCGCAAAAATTGTGATTTGGAACATGTTTTCTGGCACCATTTATTTCAATTTTGTACAGATTAGATGGAACCTTGGTCTCTTACGCATATTGATCTCTATGGTAATATGATTAATGGGCTCACTTGAAATCTAGAGGATACAATATCATTGCTCAGAATTCAAATGTTCTTTTCTACACAGGTTATTGTTTGGCCATCCCAACTTTTAGAATTTTAATGTTTGTCCAATAGTGCATTACTAGTTGCTGCCTATTTAGTTTTTGTCAACAAACCAAAAACTTTTCTCAGTTTTGAAACACAGGGATTACAAAATGAGTTTTGATGGATTATAATGCCCGAGTCTCTAGGTTTCATGGAGTTGAAAACTAAATATATGTACGCCTGAATAGATCTATGGGGAAGATGCTTGATTGAAAGAAATGTATGATGTTTGAATCTTGATTATTGAAATCTTAAGAGTCTGCGTGTTTCTATTTCACTTTGAATTTGTGGAAGAAAGTTTAATAACATCAAATTATAATTTATCTCAAATTGAACACAATTCTGTCTTATAGTTTGGAGGAGGCTCATTCGAGGCCAGATGGTATAAGTTATGGGAATAAATACGTGCGCTCCTTTTTTAACAATTTTATTGGGAAAACATATAAACTCGTGTTAAACGAAGGAAAACATAAAGAGTACATGGAATGTTTATAATAAAAAGACGGCAAGTTGGCATTCGCGGCCCAAAAACCACCATCAATCAACATTGTTTATAAAACAAAAGCAACACACAATATAAACAAAATCAGCACTCCGAAATATGTATACGGAATTGCACTGAGGGGTGGTGGATACTACTCACAATGCTCATTAAGCAAACTTAGAGCTACCCACCCATACTTATTTACTTTATACTCTTGTATTGCCAAGGGGGCTAAAACATCCCAATTAGGTAGAGGATTATCACTAGCGACATATTAATAGTTTGTGAGTTCTCAATTGGTTGAGTGCATCACTATGGCACCTTATTGATAATTGGAAGCTTCTCTACGAGTGGTAGTGAAAAATGCTTTTGATTGTGGGGGCAATTGGGCTTGAACATAACTAGAGAAAGCTGGTGTGAACAACTCCATTAGTAGGAACTCATTTTTTTTATGAAAGGAACTAAAACTGTCTTATAGTTTTCAAGCGCTTAATGTTGGGTTTAAACTTAAGGGTCACCTTCTCAGCGTGTGTCTAGATTTGAAAATGAATAAAAGGAAATCACATTTACTTTATTAGTTACAAAGAAACTGTAACTAATAACTTCATTAGATAAAAAATAAATAAATCTACTTTTCCATATCTAAAATTGATGCAGAGCAAGGGTGGTTAGTCTCAAATTGACTAAAAACAACCAATTATTCAAGTTTTCAAGCGCTTAATGTTGGGTTTCTCTCCTCAAGTTTGCTAACTCCAAGTAGCACTCCATAATTGGTTATTCCAACACAATATTCAAACAACTGATAACTTCATTAGAGAAAAAAAAAATATACTTTTCCATATCTAGAAATTGATGCAGAGTAAGGGTGATTAGTCTCAAATTGACTAAAAACAACCAATTATTCGAGTTTTCAAGCGCTTAATGGTGGGTTTCTCTCCTCAAGTCTGCTAACTCCAAATAGCACTCCATAATTGGTTATTCCAACACAATATTCAAACAACTAATAACTTCATTAGAGAATTTTTTTTTTTCTACTTTTCCATATCTAAAAATTGATGCAGAGCAAGGGTGGTTAGTCTCAAATTGACTAAAAACAACCAATTATTCAAGTTTTCAAGCGCTTAATGGTGGGTTTCTCTCCTCAAGTCTACTAACTCCAAGTAGCACTCTTTAATTGGTTATTCCAACACAATATTCAAACTAGACCTCATACCCAAAATTTGATTGTAGTTACAGATACCTTTTATGCCCTTTGACAATTTATCTAATTTTTAGGTGGGAGTGTTTTGAAACACGGAGGCCAAATCTTGATTGCTACACTTTGAATTATGCCTAATAAGGCTTGTTTGAATGGGTCACAACAAGGTCTTCAAACTCTAGACTTCAAATTTTCATGCTAATGGGTCGGACATGTCTTATGGTGTTTACCAAAACCCTCCAAAGCAATTTCAACCACTTCCTAAGAGTTCTACTTCAAACCTTAAGCTATGCAATTGCTATGCCTAATACATGAGGATATTAGGCTAGGACATCACCAAATTTTCACTCAACGCCATCCCCTACTCCTGCAACATTGTGAACACAAAATGCAACCTACCTACATCCATTCCATCGAGTTCGAGGCTTTTTCACTGGTGGAATGGAGAGAGAACCATGAATTTCAGTCAAAAAACACCCTAGTTAGGGTTTCAAACAACTTTCAGTAAATCTGTTCTAACTCACTCCAAACTTGATGAAATCAAATGAAATCAATTGCAAAATAACAAGGATTCAAAGCACCATCAATTCCAGTCAATGTTTGATCACTCTCAAGCCGTATAGAGCCATACAGGTATGTGTAGCAACACAATAATCTTCCAAAATGTAGAAAACATAACACTTTGTTATTCAAAATTCAAATTCTCAACCGCAGAACTTTGAAGCAACATTCACAAGTGTTTTTTGAAACATTACAAAACATTTCCAACCGTTTTCCCATAAAAATTCAAGACCCAACTATTCAACTTCCCAAAAGTGCAAAAATACAAAAGTTGCCTTGACAACTTTTTACAACTTTTTACAACTTTGACAATATATACAAAATTGATACTAAAATGAATCAAAACAACTTAAAAACATAAGAAATGCTCTTAAAGACATTATTAAATGCAAAATGACTCACTAGATCAACTCTTAGACCCTTTTTACATGAAGACTTGGGTGCCACTGCACCATACTCCCTGGGTAAAATATGATCACCCACTTGAGGACAAACCTGCAATTGTGCATCCATGTTTAACAATATCTACTTTAGTCATCCAAGTTGAATCCTCCATAGGAAGCCCTCTCCATTTGACTAGGTACTGATAATAGGTCTTCTTCCTTGTCTTCATAAGCTCCTTCTTGTCCAAAATGCACTCTGACTCCAAGGGTTGGCTTGGAGGAAGATCCTTGATCCAATCTTCATCTGGAACCTCTCATGTACCTGCATCATTATTTGCAATCACAACCCCTTTATAAGGGTATAGGTTAGAAACATTAAAAATGGGAGAGATAGCAACCCCAAGAGGGAGTTCTACCTCATATGCATTTGCTCCAAATTTATGGACGGACCTACATGGCCCTATCTTTTTCATTTGTAGTTTGAGGTACTTCCCCTTATGGATTCTTTCCTTCCTCAAATGAGCTAAGACCAAGTCCCGCATCTTGAAATGAACCTCTCCTTTTTACATCCACACTTTCCTTGTATTTTTCAACACTCTTTTGAAGATTGTCTCACTTGTTGGTGGATCTCTTGCATAGCCACAACAAACTCTTCTCTTTCAACACTTCTCCTTTCCATGCCACCAATGTCCCTCAGCTCAAATATACCACTGGGTTGTAGAACATATGCAATTTCAAATGGACTTCTACCAACACTTCTATTCATAGAATCATTATATGCATATTCAGCTTGGGGTAACATCATATCCCATTGTGTTGCATGCTCCTTTGTTAGGCATCTAAGAATATTTCCAAGGCTTCTATTTACTACAGTCCGCCCATCTATTTGGGGATGATAGGCAGAGTTGAAAGTTAGATTTGTGACAAGCTTCTTACATAGAGTCTTCCAAAAATGGCTCACAAACTTATTGCCCCAATTTGAAACAATGGTCAAAGGCAATCCATGGATCCTCACCACCTCCAAGAAGAGTATTGCAATGTATGAAGCATCATTTGTGCTCTCACAAGGTATAAAGTGTGCCATCTTAGAAAATTTGTCTACAACCACTTATATTGAATCAAATCCTCTTGGATTCCTAGGTAGCCCCATCACAAAGTCCATGCTTATGGATTCCCATGGCCGATTTGAGATTGGGAGTGGTTGATATAGGCCTGCATTAGTAATACCTCCCTTAGCTCTTTGGAAAATGGTACACTTCTCCACAAAGTTCCTCACATCAACTTGCATCTTAGGCCAATAGTAGTGTTTTCTCGCTTGCTCCAAAGTTTTGTCAACACCAAAGTGACCTGCTAGATTGCCACAATGCTTTTCTTTAATCAAGTTAGTCCTCATGGAGCATTTAGGAATGCACAACTAAGCCCCTTTAAATAACAAACCATCTTGTATCAGAAAATATAACCATTTCTCATCATTGTTTCTACAAGGTTGCAAACAATTAGCATAGATATCTTTGAAATCTTCATCACCAATGTACATACCTTTTAGGGAATCAACTCCCACACCATGTAACTGAATTTCTTGGACCATCAAAGCCCTCGTACTGAGTGCATCTTCCACTTTATTTGACTAACATTTCTTGTGCTTTATGGTAAAAGTATACCCTTGCAAATACTCAACCCATTTCACATGCCTATGGCTAAGCTTTTATTGACTATTCAAAAATCAAAATGCATGATTATCAATATACATTATGAATTCTTTAGGGAGCAAGTAATGTCTCTATGTATTTAGTGCTTGCACCATGGCATACATCTCAAGGTCATAAGAGGAATACCTTATCTTGGCTTTATTCAACCTTTCACTAAAAAATGCAACCGGTCTATTTTCTTGGCTCAAGACAACTCCTATAGCTCGATTGATTGCATCACATTCAATGGTGAAAACCTTATCAAAACTTGGCAAATCCAATATAGGTTTTTTAGACACTCTCTTCTTCAAATACTCAAAGCTTCTATCAGCCTCTTTAGTCCACACAAATTTCTTTCTTTTATCACCCTTAAATGTATCAATCATAGGAGCAAAAATGTGACTAAAACCCTTTATAAATTTCCTATAAATGCTGGCTAGGCCATGAAAGCTTCTTACCTTAGCCCTTGACTTTGGTGTAGGCCAATTCAAAATAGCCTCAACTTTGCTAGAATCCATCTTTAAAGTGCCATTAGTCACCACAAATCCAAGGTAGACCAATTCTATTTTAAAAAAATCACACTTCTTCAAGTTTATCATAAACTTTTCCTCATGTAGCTTCCTCAAAACCATATCTAAATGCCTCAAATGTTCCTCTTTAGTCTTACTAAAGACAAGAATATCATCTAGATAGACAACAACATTCTAGCCTATGAAGGGTTTGAGCACCTCATTCATCAAGTGCATAAAGGTACTAGGAGCATTTGACAAGCCAAAAGGCATCACCATCCATTCATATAAACCTTCATTAGTTTTAAAAGTTGTCTTCCACTCATCACTAGGTTTGATTCTAATCTGATGGTACCCACTCTTAAGATCAATCTTAGAAAAATACTTTGCACCTGCCAAACAATCCATTAGATCCTCAATTCTTGGGATAGGAAATCTATATCTTATAGTAATCTTGTTGATGGCCCTTGAGTCGGTGCACATCCTCCACTCTCCTGTTTTGGGTGATAGGACTGCTGGAACAACACAGGGACTCAAACTTTCCCTAATCAGCCCTTTGTCAAGAATTTCTTGCACTTGTCTCTTTATTTCTTCATTTTGTTGAGGAGTCATTTTGTAACCAGCCTTGTTGGGTAAGCTAGCTCCTAGAATGAAGTCTATTTGATGGCTAATGTCTCTCACAGGTGGTAATGCATTAGGAATCTCATCTACCAGAATATCGACATATGTCTTCAACAAGGATTTCACTTCCAAAGGTAGTTCTTCCTTCTTGTCAATTGCTATGACATATTTAGGTCTCACTATGACTACATAACCCACATTCTCCTCTTCTAAGATCTTTAAAAACTCCTTCTCCTTTACTATCATCACACTAGGGCCTTCATGTGCAAATTTTTCATCATCTTGTAAAGGTGTGAGGGTGAATGAGATCCCATCCTTCTCAATCACATAAGTGTTCTTCCTCCCATCATGCTTGGCCTTCCTATCATATTGTCAAGGCCTCCCTAGCATCAAATGGCACACATCCATGGGTATTATGTCACATAGACCTTTGTATTTGTATCCTCCTATATGAAAATCCACCCAACTTTGTTCATTTACCACTACTTGTTGTCCCTTATTAATCCATGAAACTATATTAGGAGTAGCATGAGGAATTTTCTTCAATTTAAGCTTTTCAATCATTTCAGTGGAGACCAAGTTATCTGTACTTCCTGAATCAACTACTACTTTACAAACTTTACCCAAGTACTTACAAGTGTTCCTGAAGAGAGTCTTCATTTGTGGTGGCTCCTTCTCTACTGGTACCTTGATGAGGATTCTCCTTACCATGAGTGATTCACCAACTTCTGGCCCAACATGTTGTGATGGTGAGTTCACACTCAAAATCATCTCCTTAAACACACTGAGCTCTCCTTTCTCCTCCAAGTGAAGTAGTGGGTGTCTTTTTAGGACATTGCCATGCTTGATGTCCAAATTTATTACATTGATAGCAGTTCCCTATGAGTCCTTGTGAGCCTCTTGACCTCCAAATCTACCTCTATTATTTGGTCTTCTTCCTCTAAATCCACCTGTATGATTTGCTCCTTGTTATTGATTGTTGCTTGGCTCTCCTTAAGGTTTTATGGACTGTCCTCTACCACTAAAGGTGCCTCTTCCTCTGAAAGTTTTTCCTTTGCCCCTGTTTTGTTTGTCTTGCCTCCTCTTTAGCTTATCTTCAACCTTAGTTTCCAATTGGTAGCATTCCTTTACCATTCTTGGGCTTTTCAAACTTAACTCATCTTGAAGGTTAAACCTTAACCCATTGAGATATCTAGCCACCTTCTCCACATCATCCTCCATGTGATTTGCTCTTATACTCAACTTATAAAACTCCTCAGTATAGGCTTTGACATCCATATCTCTTTGTTTAATATTTTGAAGTTTCTTCTATAGTTGAATTGCATAATCACCCGATAAGAACTTTCCCTTGAGTTTGGCCACCATTCTGTCCCAAGAGACAATTTTGACTTGCATTTCTTCCTCCTTTCAGTTTGCTCATAATCCCACCAAAGTAGGGCATGACCCTTCAATTTTGTTTTTTTCCAACTTTACCCTTTATTCCTCTAGTATGCCTTATCATTCAAAGTAATTATCAAGTGTTGCTATCCAATTCCAAAAGCTCTTCATCATTCAAGTTCCCTCCATACATAGGTAAATCCATCTTTACCTTGTGACTATCTCCCTTGACTACCTTCAGTAGCTTGGCCATTTTCTGCTCATCACGATCCAACTCTTCTTGGGACCCTTCTTGGGAATTCTCCTCTTCCCCTTCTTCATGGTCACTCACATCACCTATGACTATACCTATCCTCTGACTGGTTTCAATAGCCTCAAGTCTAGCTACCATCATATCTTTCAATTCCTTCAATTTCCTAATCTCTTTTGGAGCCTTCTTTTTCATTTATGCGGTGGAGTGTTTTTCTTCTACTCTAAAATACAAAACAACAAAGAAGTGCAAACAAAGGAGCACAACAACACCTGGAGATTGGGCTTAAGATGAAACTCAAACTTAAAATGACAATAAAACCAATTTTACCTTGTTTGAGTTTGATGAAGTTGTTTGCCTTCGTGGATAGCCTGATGTATGTGCTCCTAGAATGATTTCAACAACATAACAACTTGATTTCGCTTGATTTGGATGTGAGGATGGTGGATTTGTCTATGGATGTAAGATGGTAGTGTGTGCTTGAGAGATTGATAGGATGAATGCTTGAGAAGGGTTGAGAATGTGGTTGAATGCTTGAGAATGGTTAGGGTTACAAAAATGGCTAAGTGTTAGTCATTTAGCCAAGGGAGATGGAATGAACGGTGGAGATTGAAGAAGGACGAGAGATCAAGGGTTGAGATCAAAGAGGACCAAAGGAATTAAAAATTCCTTAGAAACCATGGATGAATAAAATGGAATTTAAAATTCCATTGGGAAGGACATGGGGATTGTAAATGTAATTAAAAATTCCATGAGAGGACCTTGGGAAGAAAAAAAGGATTTAAAAATTCCTTAGGAGATGGGGAAAGTTGACTAAAGGGGTTGATTAGACTAACTAAACAATGATTAGAGGACAATTAGGTGGCTAATGAAGATTAGGAGCCAACTTGAAAAATTTGGAGGATGTGACACATCCTAATCATGGATTAGACATGTGCACACCCCTAATGATGGGATAAGGAGGTGAATTAGGATTAGGTGTAGACTATGGGGATGAGAGCTAAAGGGAATTAAATAAAAAGATTATTTATTTAATTCCTTGAAGGAAAGGAATAAAGGGTAAGGTATTTAATTATTTAACCAAATACCTTAGGGATTTAGAGGAATTTAGGGTATTAATTAAATAATAATAATATTACTTAATGCAAATAAGAGGATATTTAGATGAAAAAAGATAAATTTGACCAAATGTAACTATCCAAATTTAGGTGTCTACATTTTTCCCTTCTTTGAGATGATGCTACGAAGTAGCATTATTTCAGAGAAGATTAAAATATAGCACCAAGAAGAAGATGGTTAGATTGGGAAATATGCCCCAATCATTCAAAAAAGTGACTAGGAAGAAAGATGATGGGAGTGAAGATGAAGATTAGGGATTGAGGATTCCCCCTCGAGAGGACATGTGGGGTCAAGAGAACACAGGTATGTTCTCGAAATGGATAGAATGGAGGACAACAAGATGAAGAGAGAACAAAAAACATAAATGGATTTAAGGACAAAGGTGATGTTGCCCCAGTAAAGCTACAAGTCAAAATGGATTGATGATGGATGGGGTGTTGTTGAGGAGGGAATGATATATCCAAAAAAAACACAAAATGATAGGGAGGGATACATCTCGATGATGATGATGATGAAAGTGTTGTTGATGAGGGAAGAATACATCCCAAAACAACACAAAAGGATAGGGAAGGATACATCTCGATGATGATGACAATGATGATGATTGGATCAAGGCTTGTAGCAAGGCTGAGAACAAGACCATGGATGTGATTAGATGATTTGTGCTAGATTGAATGGATGAGGATTGGATTGAGACGTGAGATGGATGAAAAGAGTGAAAACGATGGAGGAAAAGATGCTTAGTATAACCAATATATATTATTCTAAGAATATTGAAGAGATGATGAAATGATGAGGGTGCTTAGAATAACCAATCTATATTATTCTAAGAAGATTGAAAAGAGGATGAAATGATGAGGATTGATGAAAAGATGCTTAGAATAACAAATCTATATTATTCTAAGAAGATTGAAGATATGATGAAATGATAAGGATGAAGAAAGTGAAGGGATGAAAATGGATAGGATGGAAATATGAGGAAAGTGATGAAGGATGAATGGATAATAACCAAATCAAGCAAGTTAATTATTATGTGTTATGCTTCCATGTAATGAGCACTAAGTTTGTTATAGAATGAGATACTCTGCACCAGGGTATGAAGAACCAAGGTGACTTTGTTTCACATGCATGGGACTGACACAACAAACAAAAGGATAGTCCAACATCCCAAAGTCACAGGGGCTTTGGTAGGTCCAATGTTGGAAAACCACAAACACAAAGGATGGCTCAACCTAACACAAGACCACAAGGATCTTGGTGGGTACTACACAGGACAACCAAGAAGACAAAAACAAACAAAAGATCAAGATATTCCCCTATGTTTACTAGTCAAAGCACACCATAATGTGATGGATCATGGTGACCACAATGAGGTGTGATAGGGAGCTCAAATGATAAAAAAAAATCCAAAAGCATCAAAAGATCACAATCAATTTCAAACCTCCTTTTCCACAAGATCAAGAGGATGGAGGGGATTGGTGTGGTTTGTTAGGAAGGATTCATCATGTTAAGACCAAAGATAGAGACTAAACTAAGTGATCAAAATGATGCAGGATATTCAAAATTGATTAGATTTGATGATATTGGTGGATCTCATTTGTTAATATCCAACTAGATAGGGACATGCTTGACGACATGATGCAAGACATGAGAGACAAGACACAAGATTGCAACACCCTAAAGACTTAGGGGCTCGAGGGCCGATCAAATATTAGTCTTGCCTACGTGAAAGTGTAGAACCCTCATAGTTCGATAAAAAATGGATGACTGACCATGGATAAAAGTGGAAAGAGGACAATGGAGACCATGATGGAGGAAAAAGACAAGACGAACAAATTCCCTGAGGGATGATCAAATGATCGAACTTTCCTATGTGAAAGCATGATGGCAACATAATTCAAAAAAATGCCAACGACTGACCATGGATAAAGGAAGATGAGATGACCAATGATAAGTGGATAAAAAGATGGAACCGATATGATGAGACAAGATAGACCTAGTGGATAAGATAGGATGATGGTGATTGCATGAAGCTCAGGGATGGGATAATTATCCAAATGATCAAAAGATGAATTTGGAGGATGACATGATGGAGAGATGAGTGATGAGAAGTGATAGGAGATTGTAAAGATGTGCAAAAGAAGTAGGAGTGATGACGATGAGATAGATTCCATTGGGTTGCATGTGGGGGAAGCCTATAGCCAGATACCAATGACAAGGGATTATGAGATGGAATGAGGATAGAGATGAATGGATAGGGAGATAAGGATGGGGGATGGAAGGGATGCTATGAGGGATGGATAGAGGGATAATGATTTGGATGTGGAAAAGGTTGTTGGTTGGATAGATGGGAAGGTAAGGATTTGGAAGATGGAAGGGATTGCTATGATGGATGGATAGATGAATAAGTATGGGGAGATGGAAGGGATGGTTTGGTTGGATAGGAAGATAAGGATAGGGAGATGGAAGGGAAGTTGTAATGGATGGATAGAGGGATAAGGATTTGGATGAGGAAAAGGTTACTGGATGAATAGATGGAAAGGTAAGGATTTGGAAGATGGAGGGGATGACATGATGGATGAATGATGTCTCCAAGGACTATGTAACAAAGGAAGTAGATGCCCCCACTCTAGATATGTCATGTGTGATGAGGCAAGAGGGACATAAGACAAGTGAATGGGAAGATAAAGGGGATAAATGGAGGAGTTGGGGTAGGATGGGTGGATGATGGAGGAAAATGGATGTAGATAGGATGCATGAATAATGAAGGGAGATTGATGGTAGCATGACAAGTGGACAAGGAAGGTAGATGGATTTGGAAAAGGAAGACAATATTGTATGGATGAAGGGAATGTATACCAAGAGGTTTCCAAAGCATGCATAGATAGGTGCCCCTATCTTTATCAAGATCACAAGAAGGATGGAGGGATGGGAGATAAATGGGATATGATGGGTAGGATGTGGAAGACAGGTGGGATGGAGGAGACAGATGAAGTGGATGCATAGCATGAAACTGCTCCCAAGTGTGGAAAGAGATGGATGGGGATTTACACATGACACTTGTTTTCTAGGTTTTCATCATGGTACTTATCCAAGGAACTTGTTTGCCATGTTTTCGCCATTGGATGAATTATTTCTTTTTACTTTCTTTTTTTAATGATTTTTTTGACTTTTTTGGATTTTTTGGGTTTTTGGGATTTTTGGATAGTATGCAAATGGAGATGGATAATGATAGGGATGTGGATAAGTGGATTTGGAAGACATGTGATAAGGATATGGATGAAGGACTCAAGCATCAAGTTCCATATGAGGTATTAAGAGCCCATGTATGAAGTGACTATTAGATGTTGGTACAACCTTAATAGGATAAATGGATTATGCAAGAGGATGGATTAAAGGGATTTTATGTTGGAGATATGTGGGATAATGGAAAGTGTATGGGTGGAATGATGGGGTGGATGTGTGATGGGGAAATGTGTTCAAGACCAACATTGGCACATATGGTGGTGGATGTGAAAGGATATGAGGATTAATGGATGGAGGATGTGGAGATAATGGAGATGGGATAGTGGACATTGGGATATAAGGACCAAAAATTGATTTAGGAGATGGAGGGTGTGTATGATTAGCTTTTGGATTAGAAAATTTGGATATTGTTATGGATTTTTCATTTGAAGGCATTGCATCTTTTTTCTTTGGGATCCACATGGTTCTAATTTTTCCTTTGGTGGGCCTTTGTGGCTTATGGGTTTGATTTGGATTTTGGATTTGATATTTATTTTCATCACCATGTCTTTTAGAGGGGACATGGGGATCTTTAGATTCATGTAGATGTTTAGATTTATGCATTTTTACTTTAGCATCCAAAGTGCTTCCAATATCAATGGGATGGGTGTAAGGAGATGGATGATGTGGAGGAAACATGAATGAAGTGATAGAGGTAGGATTTTGGGGATGATATGTGGATGGAGGATGTGTAGGTATATGCCTTTGATGATCCTGATTAGGGAATATGAGAGTGGGATGTTTATGATGGGTGACATAGATAGGTGATTGGTGGATAAAAGGATGAATATGATGGGATGGATGAGGTGATTGTGGGGTATAAGGGCCCAAAATGGACTTAGTACTTGGAGGATGTGTGATGATGGATGGAGAGACATAAGGAACCAAAATGGATGAAGTAGATGAAGGATGGGAGATGGTGGATGGTGGGATATAAGGACCTAAAATGGATTTGGAAGAAAAAGGAGGAATATGGATGGTTGTTTTGAGGTGATACGATGGAGGGGGGATGGCGGCAAATGGTTTAGGGGAGTGCTAGGAAGAGCCTATTATTCTTTTGGAGGAGGTGCATTGTGGATGTATGGAGGTTGTACCAACATTTTTGGATTGCAAGTCTTGAGAGGTATATCCAAGACCTTGTGTACACAAATTTTGTTTCACATGGATGGGCTGTAAAATAACTTTCTCATGAAGTCCTAAACCTTTTCCTTGATAGTTCATGATCTTGAGCATTTAATCTATAGTAGGATGCTTGTTATTTTGGAAGAATGATGCGAGTCCATTATTAGGTGGAGGAGGATGGGTGGTGTATATGCTCAGTTCCTCTTCTGCAAGGAAACCACCATGGATGAATGCGATAGTACCGAGGGAATGTAAAAGTGGTGTGGGGATACTAGGGTCAGGAAATGATGGAGGATCATGAGATGGAGATAATGGGGTAACAACATCTTGATTGGGAGGAGTGTGTGGTAAGGGATTAGGAGAGGGATTAGGTGATGTGATAGGATCTAGATTTGTGGTAGTGGGTGATAATGGCTCATAAAATGGAGTGATTGTATCTTGAGTGTCTAGGGGATCATGGGATGGAATGGACGGGGGAGTGTGATCTTGAGGTGGACTAGATGTGATGGTAGGATCTTGATGTGGAGGAGGGCATATGTTGGTATGATTTGGATCAAGCTCTTGGCATGACTCATCTTGTGTGGGTGGCATGATGATGGAGTGTTGGAGGGACTCCTCAAGTGGGGGAGATGGAAGGATGGAGGATTCATGAAGTTCATGGGAATGGATTTCGGTGATACTAAGAGTGGGGGGAGTGGATTGGATTTGGGTGTCTTCAATGGATTAGGTGGGTCTAGGAGTAAGGGGAGTGGATTGGATTTGGGTGTCTTTGATGGATTGGGTGGGTCTAGGAGTAAGAAGAGTAGATTGGATTTGGGTGTCTTCGATGGGTTCAATGAATCTTGGAGTAGGAGATGGGGGCTCAATGGATTTGGTAGATTTGATGGTTTCAACGGTTTGGGTGGTGCTAGGGGTGGTAACAATAATGATAGGTATGGGATGGAGATGGGTCTCATTACTAATGACTGTACATGGGGGAGTGGGGTAGCATGGTTCCACAACTTCAAGGTGTGGAATTGAGATGTGTTCTTTGTCATGAGTCCTTGGAGGAATTTTGGAGTGAGAAACTTGCATATTATGGGCTTAGCTAGGTGACAGGAATAAACAAATGATTATGGATTAGTGGAGGACCAAGATTTTGGACAGGTGGACTAGGATTAGGGACTGGTGGACTAGGATTGGATGAAGGAATGGGATTGGAGGTAGGAATAAGAGTAGGTGGAGGATTAGGAAATGATGGAGTGGAAGATGGAGTGACATAGGAGGGTATGGATGGTGGATTAGGACAAGAGGATGTGGGTGGTGGATTGTAGTAGGGGTATTGAGATAGAAAATTAGGATGAGAAGATTGGGATGATGGGTTAGGATAGGAGGACATGGATGGTGGATTAGGACAAGAGGATGTGGGTGGTGGATTGTAGTAGGGGTATTGAGATAGCAGATTAGGATGAGAAGATTGGGATGATGGGTTAGGATAGGAGGACATGGATGGTGGATTAGGACAAGAGGATATGGGTGGTGGATTGTTGTAGGAGTAGTGGGATAGTGGATTAGAATAGGAAGACGTGGATGGTGGATCAATGTTGGAGGAAGTGGATGGGGGATTAAGGTAAGAATATTGGGAAGGTGGATTAGGATTGGAAGGTTGGGATGGTGGATTGATGTTGGAGGAAGTGGATGGGGGATTAAGGTAGGAATACTAAGATAGTGGATTAAAATGGGAAGATACAGAGGTTGGATTGGGATGGGAGGATGTGGACGTAGGATTAGAGAAAGATGTAGATGAAGGATACGATGCATATGTGGATGGGGAAGACACTGGATATCCCTTGTCAAAAGTAGCATAAGGATTGTTATTAGGTGTGGATGAAGGTGTGATGGGATAGCTTGGATGACGCTTGGGGAGAGCTTGCTAATAATGATAGCATTAAGGGGGTCTATATCATACTCAACGTAATTGGGACTTCCCTTGACTACTATTGTTGGTTGCACTAATGGGTGATAAGGATTCATGATGATGGATTGGATGGATATGGATTGAAAAGATGGGAATAGATGATTAGAAGGAAATAAAAGATGATGAAAATATAAATATAATGGATTAGAAGAAGATGGAAGAAGGGATCTCAAGATTTGTTTTGATATCAAAAGATCTTGGATGTAGATGGACTAAAGCTCAAATTGGGATTTATGTTAAGCTCATATTGGGATTGGATTAAAGCTCAAATTTAGATTGGATTGAAGGTTAGATTAGGATGATTGGAGGATGTGATGGGATTGATTCTAAACCAAGTTCATGGGTTTAACTAGATGATGTAAGGTGATGACAATTAGATTGGATTACGAAAATGATGGTTATGACACCAAATCTACCTCGAGATGGAAGTAAATTGATTGGGTTGAAGGTGATTACTAACTCAAAATGGATGATAAACCTAAGAAGATGAAAATGATGATGATTGAGATCAAGTTCCTAAGCTAACTCAAATAAAAACCTCAAAAACGAAGTCTAGAGGATTTGGATTTGATGAACCAATTACCCTTTTTGGTAGATTTCAACAATTGTTAGATTTTTCCATTTTTGGTAATTTTACATGCATATCTTTGAGAGTCCAGTTTTTTCCCAAAAGCTTCCTAAAACTAAGGTAGGAAAAATTTCCAACTAACATCCTAAATTCGAAACATGAGTTTTGAGTTATTAACAAAAATGACTTTTTAAAAACTAGAAAATAACTCTAAATTGCTATTTTGAGGGTCAAGATGAAAGTTTCAAGCCTTGAAAAAGCACCAAAATGGGGGCCAATCGACTTATCCACATGCCACCTCATAATGTTTCCACCCATAAAATTTCAGCCCAAACGGACATCCGAGTCAAAAGTTATGACCTTTGGAAGTCCCTACTACATCAAAACCCCAAAAATGAAGTCTAGGTGATATTCAAAAATGAAGTCTAGGTGATTGGGATCGATGAACTAATGATGGATGTGTGCTCTAGGGATGTCTTGGGATGAACCTATGTGTTTTGATTGATGAAATAACAACTTTCAAAAAGTGTCGATGGATAGGAACGATGATGATGGGAAGACAAATGAAGGTCTGCTTTTGGGAAAATTCACCTATCTGTGAAGGAAAATTTGCTTGTTCAAGGATGGTAAGGAAAATTCACCTATCTGTAAAGGAAAATTCATCCAAACTGTAGCTGACACAAGGAATAGGCAAATTTTCTAGGAAAATTCACCCAAACACTTAGCAAATTTGCCCAAAACTTGACAAATTCACCTAAACAGGGAGCAGGTTCACCCAAACTTCAAAGGACCTAAGGAATAGGCGAATTTTCTAGGAAAATTTTCCCAAATTGATAGTAGTTTCAACCAAACTCAGATGACACAAGAAATAGGCAAATTTTCCCAAACTGACTGCAAGTTTGTCTAAACTAAGATGACACGCGAAATAGGCGAATTTGCTAGAAAAATTCACCCAAACTAAAAGAAGGTTTGCCTAAATAGAATGCAAGATTGCCTAAACTTAGGGAAATGGGTGTATTTGACTTTCAAGCTCGCCTAATTTGAGATGTCAGGCTTGCCCATTTCATGAATGGGATAGACGGGGAGCATATTTTCCTAAAAATGGGATTGACTATTCAAAAAACTGATTTTCCTAAATCTTGAAATAGATGGATGGAAGACTCAGACGGGAAGCAAAATTGCCCCTAAAGAGAGAATTTTCCTATCCCAATAGAATGGGAGAATTTCATAGGAAAATGGACAGATAAACAGATGGATGACGACTGATAGTAGGTTTGCCCCTAAAGGGGGAAAATTTTCCTATTCAATGAAAATGGGTGAATTTGATAGAGGATGATTGATAGGATGATTTGGACTAGAAACGAGATTGGCCCTAAAGAGGGAAAATTTCTTGTTTTGTGAAAATGGGTGAATTCGACGAAAAATGACTAATGGGATCACCTAAGGGATGGACAAACTCACCTATTCCAAGGAATGGGAAAAATGGGGTCACCTAAGAAAGTGACCCACAAGCGAGTTCGCCTCTAACAAGGATGAATTCACCCAAATGGATGACTTGGACTGGACTAGGATGTAGAACCACTAATTGTGAAAAAGGATGACAAGCATGACAAACAGTAGACAAAAGGCTACATTTACTCAACTAAAAATGAAATGAACTGGTATTGCACAAAGAAGACACACTAGGTAGCACGAACCTAGAATTAGTGACGAGGGTTTGTAAACTTGATGTAGGTCCACCACCTTCAGCGGACAACCCAAGGTTAATACTCCGTGATACTAGGGTGGTTCTCTGGATCACCCTTTCTCATGAAGGTGGATAGCTAGCGTTCTAGTGGCATAGGATCATTAACAGACACCACAAGCTCACCTTCAGACTCTCACTTTGAGACTATCATAGTCCACCATGAGGATTTGTATCTCAACCCAAGGGAGTACATGGTGAGTAACTTCAAGGTATGGTGTGCATCCCCTGCACTACACCAAGCTGTGACTAAACCATAGGTCTCTATCTAGGATGAACATGGCTAACTAGGGAGTCCTTGATATACACTCGATACATGAGGCACAACTATGAACACCAGCCCATTAGAAGCGTGATTCAGGAGCCCCAACGATGTACTAGAAACTTAGACCAACTCTTCACATCTTATCTAGGTATCACCCTAGCTTCAATGCTCCACCAGACACAACGCGATTGGATTGAGGTACAACTTTCACTCCCCCCCTTTATATATCCCGTCGGTAACACATGGTTGGAATCATCCCCCAGGTGATGAAATCCTAGGCAGGTCCCGCTAAAGGAAGAAGATACTAGACATTTTGGCTAGTCCCCAGGTTCACATGTAGCGCAAGGGGAGAGCTTAGAAGCATTAGCACTTCCTAGGTAGATTTGACTGGAGTAGAGTGAACTATGATTTCTCGTCACCTAGGATCACCAAATGGCGCAAGGGGATTAGATATGTCAACAACCCACTCACAAGCATAACAAAAAAGTTAATTGACCCTCTAATTAATCTGTGTACCTAGCTAGTATGGAAAATACTAGACATACTACCTAAAGGTCTTTGATTGATCGTTTTGCAGAAGATGCATTAATAATTTGCAACCACCAGTCTTGGATGAATAAGAGACAACTACACAAAACATTAGGAAAAGCTAGGCACACTCACAAACGAATGACTTAGTAGATTAGTACTTGAAAAAAAAACCAAAACAATACTAAAAACTATAAATTTAGGTCTCAGATTTACCTCAGATTCACCTCTATGTGAGGAAAATTCACCTGTCTAGATGAGAAAATTTGGTCATTTTGTGAAGATGGGCAAATTTTCCTAGGAGAAAATTCACTTGTTTTATGAGCAATTTTGCCTGTTTTTGAAGCAGTTTCGCCTTTTTTGTGCAAATGGGAAAATTTTCCTAGTGGAAAATTCACCTGTTTAGTGAAGATGGGCAAATTTTCTTTGATAGAAAATTCACCTATTTAGTGAAGATGGGCGAATTTTCTCTGATAGTGAATTAGCCTATTTTTGGAGTAATTTTGCTTGTTTATGAACCGACTTACAAATTCATCTTTTTGATAAGGCAAATTCACTTGTGTTGCTAGGACAGAGTGAAAATTCTCCTAAACTTGACAAATGGGTTTATTTTCCAGGTGCAAATTTTCCTTTGTTATGAGTAGGTTCACCCCTGGTTGCAAGTTTTCCTATTTTCCAAAGCAAATTTTCCTCTGTGAGGTGCAAATTCGCCTGTTCAGGGTGGGTTTTCCCTTGCGTGTAATCATGAACCTGCAAAAATAAAACAACAAAAAACATGAAAGAAAAGACCTATGACATGGGTCCCACTAGGTGTGCCAGAAATGTGGTGGAGTGTTTCTCTCCTAGTTTAAAATGCAAAACAACAAAGAAATGTAAATGAGGGAACACAATAACAACACCTTGATATTGGGCTTAAGATGAAATTCAAACTTAAAATGACAATAAAACTAATTTTACCTTGTTTGAGCTTGATGAATTTATTTGCCCTTGTTGATAGCTTGATGTTTGTGCTCCTAGAATGATTTTGATAGCATAACAACTTGATTTTGCTTGATTTGGATGCAAGGATGATGGATTTGGCTATGGATGCAAGATGGTAGTGTGTGCTTGAGAGATTGATAGGATGAATTCTTGAGTATGGTTGAGAATGTGGTTGAATGCTTGAGAATGGTTAGGGTTACAAAAATGGATAAGTGTTAGTCATTTAGCCAAGGGAGATGGAATGAATGGTGGATATTGTAGAAGTACAAGAGATCAAGGGCTAAGATCAAAGAGTTGACCAAAGGAATTAAAAATTCCTTTTTAATGTGCATGGGGATGGTAAAAGGAATTAAAAATTCCTTAGAAACCATGGATGAATAAAATGGAATTTAAAATTCCATTGGGAAGGACATGGGGATTGTAAATGAAATTAAAAATTCCATGAGAGGACCTTGGGAAGACAAAAAGGAGTTAAAATTTCCTTGGGGTATGGGGAGAGTTGACTAAAGGGGTTGATTAGACTAGCTAATCAATGATTAGAGGATAGTTAGGTGGCTAATGAAGATTAGGAGCCAACTTGCAAAAGTTGGAGGATGCAACACATTGTAATCATGGATTAGACATGTGCAAACCCCTAATGATGGGATTAAGATTAGGTGTAGACTATGGGGGATGAGAGATAAATGAAATTAAATAAATGGATTATTTATTTAATTCCTTGAAGGAAAGGAATACAGGGTAATGTATTTAATTATTTAACCAAATACCTTAAGAATTTAGAAGAATTTAGGGGTATTAATTAAATAATAGTAATATTATTTAATTAATGCAAATAAGAGGATATTTAGATGAAAAAAGATAAATTTGACCAAATGTAAGTGTCCAAATTTAGGTGTCTACAATTTCATTCATTTCTCTAGCCATAGTGTTACCTTTTGGAGGCATTTTGTTCTCTTTTGCTTCACTCTTTCCCTCTTACAAACCAACCTATGCTTTGATACCAATCTTATGCAAAGTAGGGGTGGTTAGTCTCAAATTGACCAAAAATAACCAATTCTTCAAGTTTTCAAGCATTTAATGGTGGGTTTCTTGTAATGACCCCATCTCACTCTTGAGCAAAATTGAGACTCATTTAGCCTATTCCTGAGTCCTCGTAGGCTAGTTGATGTGATTAGGGGGCTAAGTTGCCAACATTGATGTCAGTTTGGGGTTATTTTGGAGGGGTTACTATTTATAGTAGTGGTTGGTTTCAAAGTTGTCATCTTTAGTTGGTCACGTTGTTCCCAATGGTCTTTAGTTTTGCTCAATTTTGAGCATTTGGCATCCACTAACTATTTATAGTAGTGCTATTTTTAGTAAGTTTCCATTGGGAGTTGGTTCTAGGCTTTGTCATTGGAAGCAACATATTAATCCAGTTTCAGTTGGAGAGCCAAAGGTTGAAGTTAATATTTATTTTATTTGTTAATACTGGCATGTTATAAAGTTAAATTATAACTTATGTTGACGGGTAAGATGGGTCATTAAGAGGACCAAGGCACCTAGTGTAATAACATAAAGTTGTTTTAAAATCCCATTTAAAATAAAATACTTTCCTTATGCGTGGTACACCTAAGTCAAGGGAGAAATATTGAAATTTAAAAAAAACAAATTAAACTAACTTCCAAGGCTGGATGCCAAAAAGAGGAGAAGAAGCTTTTAATTAAAAAGAATGTTTAAAAAATTGAAAAGAGAGAAGGGCACCCATTTCTTGAAATGAAATTGAGAAAGTTTGAAGTCCACTTTTGGACCTAATCTTTTAAAAGAGAAATTGGCTCTTATTTTTCATTATGTAGACTTGACAACTTATTGAAATGCTGCTTGATTTTCTCTGGTTGCTTGGGAAACATTGTGAGGAAAAAAACCCTCCATTGTTGGGCTGATTTTAGTGGTGAAATATCCACCCTAGTCAGATATTGGTACTGGTGCAAAGTTTATTTTGATAGGAGCTTCAAGGATTGATCTACAGGAGAAAAAACATGAATATTTTTTAGTATTTTTAGGAGATTTTGATGTGATTTGGTGTGGTTTCAATTTTCATATGATTTTAGGAGTTTTTGGAGTGATATTTTACAATTTCTAGACAACTGCAGTCATGGACCTGAACCTAGTTTTTCATTAACAACTTTTTATCTCTTGAGGTTTTCATTCTAGGTATTGAGTTAAATAGAGGCTCTCATCAAGGTGATTCTATTGAGTATTTGCTCACACTTTCTGGTGAAGTCTTTAATTTTTAAAGGCCAAATCAACCTAGCAAGGGTGGTGTCACTTTGACCAACAAAGACATTTGGTATGGCCTACATAGGGGGAGTTGAAGCTTGGTAATTTGGTCATTGAAAGAAGGATCCAAGGCATGGGAGAAAGGGGTGATTACTGAAGGAAAGCTTGGACATATATTTTGGTGCTTGTCCAACACTCTTGCTGCTGTTATAGGTTCTCTAAGGCTGTTTTAAATAATGTAATGGTCTAATTTACTTCAAGAAAAGAAAGCATTTGATGTTAGGTGCAAACTCATTTGATAAGTTCAAGTATTTGTGTTTTCTTTTCTTTGCAATCTGCATTCTTCATTTTCATACTTGGAAAAGTATCTTGAAACAATCTCAAAAATCATTGAGCAAACACAAACAACAAACAACCACTTTCAAAAAAAAAAATAGGGGTGCCTTATTACAGTGGTATAAGAGCCAACCTTTCCTACCAACCTGTGAGTTTTTTTTAAAAAAGAGAGCATTAAATTTCTATGACTGATAGAGAAAAGAGATACACAGGAAGAGAAAAAAAGAAAGGGGAAAAACATTGGTAGCCACCATAGGCTCTAGAAGGTCAGACAACTTCAGAGGTACTAAGAGCACATTGGGAGTCTTCTCAGGAAACAAGAATGGGAGACGATGAGAGAGTGTTTGGTGGTAATGAGAGGTCTTTTGGTAACAAGGATGATAGAGGAAAAGAGACAACATGTACATCAAGTCTTGGAAGGAGGTTTGACAGAAAACTAGATGTAGTGATGGATATGGTGTCTCTCATGATGGGAAGAATGGGTCAAAACACAACACCACAAAACAATCTTCAGAGCAATACAGGGCTTTCAAGAGAGCATAGTGCTTCAAATCAACATAGTGGACATGCAGACTAGCATACTCCAAATAACACATACATTTCTTTAAGGCCATTTAAACCCACTCTTTTGATGCCAAAGATTCCTCAACTTGATCCAAAAGATAATATGTCATTTGTGGATATGATTAAACATAATCATACTGAGTATGATTCCCTTCCTAATGAAATCAAGAGTGTTATGACTTACAATGACTGTGTGAACCATAAAAGGAAAAGTAAAGGCCAAGGAAGGAATTATGATTAGAGGGGATTGGTAGTGCAAAGGGACTTACACCATGCCATCAAAAAGGTTATGCTACCACATTTTGATGGGAGTGATAGTTGCACAACTAGGGCTTGGATATAGAAGCTAGACAATTATCTAGCCCTTAGACCTATGGCAGAGGAGGATGCAATTAAGTTTTCTACATTACACTTGGATGGGGTAGCACACAAGAGGTGGTACCATGCCTAGTCACCTTGGGTCATCAGTTTATCACTACTTATGATGAGTTCACCACTAGACTCATAGAAAGATTTGAGAAAAAGGACTCAGAAATATATTTTAGGGAGATGGCCCAACTTAGAAAGTATGGTACAGTTGATGCTTACATAGCTAAATTTCAGAGGTTATCAGTGATTGTTACAAGGATCACAGAGAGACATATGGTGATTTTGTTCAGTGAGGGGCTTATGGAACCACTCAAGGGATGAATTAAGGCTTTTAACCCACCCGATTTATAGGAGGCTATGAAGAAAGAAAGAAATATGGAGTGGGCTGCCCCTAAAGAAAAATTTCAATCCAAACCTTCATTTCACAAAAAGGATAAAGATAAGAGACCTCACATTAAGGAGACCACACAACAAATAAACCAGTCACAAGGTTAGATTCAAAGACACTTAATAAACTCAGAAAAAAGGGGTTATGTTTTAGGTGTAGAGAAAAGTGGTCCCAAGACCATGTTTGCCCAAAGGGAGCCAAAATTCATCAAATTGAATATTATTCAATTGAAGAAAGTAATTTTGATTTTTTAAATAAAATAAAAATCTTAAAAATTTAATACCTTAACTTAAAATGGAGTATTTAAAAAAAATCATAAAAAAAATTATTTAAAAAAGGTTTTTATAAATATAAGGATTCTTTTTCTAAAGAATAAAAGTATACTTTCTTAAAACAATGATAAGAGAGAATTTTAAAACAAGAAACTTTATACTAAAAGAAGTTTTTTTATTTCATGCCTTTAAAGGGCAAAAAGAAAGAAATCAACCTTTTAAAAAGTGAGTGCATAAAAAAAGAGCAGGGGTGGGACTTTTGAGGACGGTTAAGGAAATTTAAAATGGATGTAAAATAAAATAAAATGGAATGAAATTTTTAAAGTTTGAAATTTAACAAGCTGTAAAAGAATTTTTGTTTCTTTTTAAGAAAACAAAAAGAGAGAAAAGGGCAGCAGAATAAATTGAAGTAGCATTTTTTATTAAAAATATTTATTTTTAAGCAACAGATACAATGTTTTGCACAGGACCACAATATGAGTCAAGCTGAGGCTACAACAAAAGTCCAACAATAGAGGCTAAGCTGCAACAAGAGGAGCTACACCTTGCAAAAAACTAAAGCCCTAATTTTTTATTTAAATGTTATTTGTATTTATTATTAAAAAAAAATAGAGGTTATAACAATGATATTTTTTATTTTTAAAGAAACTAAATTGTTCTTTTTAAATTTAATCTATAATATAGATTTAAAAGAAAAAAAATAATGAATTTTGTACAGATTTAGTATACAGATATGAATAAACATAAATTTGAACATGCAATTATGGAGAAATTTTCTACAAATTTGTAAAAAAGTAGATTAACCTTTTTCTAAAATGTAAAATATAGTGATTTTTTTATAGATTTAGCCTGATTTTGTAAAAAAAATTACAGATCTAATTTTTTTTGAAATATAACCTCTTTATTGAGGGTTTCTAAAAAAGTTCAAAGGATTAAATATGCATGCAAAACAAATATATTTGAAATTTTAAATAAAGGACTTAGAAATCTTTAAATAAGAAATCCTGCACATGGGTTAGAAAAAAAAATATGTTTTTTTAACAGATCTAATATACAGATTTATATAAATTATAGAAATAAATAAACTTTAAATTGAAAATTGAAAAACAAGATAAACCCTTATTGGGTTTTCTAAAAGCTTGCAAGATATACAAGTAGATTTAAGTACAAATTATTTAAAATCTAAACAATAGGAAACTAAGATTCCTACACAAAAAAAAAAGGTTAGAAAACAAAAAAAAAACAACCAAGATTAGGCACTAGCTCTTCTTCTCTTTGAGAGTGTCTCCAATGGTGTGCTGAAAAATCTGGTAAACCTTCAACAATATAGCCCACAAAATATTAGTAATACGAAGCTTTGATACCATGAAGGGAAATAGAATAGAGTAATGGAAAGAACTAATAAATGAGCAATTGTTTGAAGGAAAGCTATTACCAAATAGATTGAAGTAGAAAAACCAAGCACCACCAAAGCAAGAGAGACACAAGAATTTGATAAGGGGAAAAAACAAGAAAAAAACCCAATCTTATGAATGGAGGAAAAATTCCTAAAGAATAATACAAAGAGAGAGAGCTTCAGCCTTAGCTTTCTTGTATGAGTCTTGAAGAATGAGAGGAGAGGCACCTTAATAAGTAAAGGTGAGAAGGAGGAGTTAGAATGTAACTCCCAACACAATGAATGCCACCATTCATCTATGTGTGTGCAAAGTGTCACCTCTTAAGGAGGTGTTTACAAATATTCCTTAATAAAGGAATTAAAAATAAGCCATCCTTATACATGTGTGAGATGACAAAAAAAGAAAAAAGACTTGTAGGGATTCCTTTGGAATATTCCTACAAGTTAATAAATAATTACAATTAAAGAATAACATTTACCAAGTAAAGATTAATCTTCTAACAATTTTCTAAGATAGACTTGAGATCTGGATATCATCAAATCAGAGTTAGAGAGAAGGAAATTGAGAAAACAACCTTTAGGTGTCATTATGGCCATTTTGAGTTCCTTGTTATGCCATTCAAATTGACTAACACTCCTACTACATTCCAATCTTGCATGAAAAGAGTTTTCAAACATCAGTTGTGTAGGTTTGTTTTAATATTTTTTGATGATATCCTTATTTACAGTAGGACATGGGAGGACCACTTGAGACATTTATATGAGGTATTTGGAATTTTGGCAATTGAGTCACTATTTTCCAAGGAGTCCAAGTTTGAATTTGGCATGATGGAGTTGTTGTATCTTGGACACATCATCTCAAATGGGGTTCGCATTGATCCTGAAAAGATCAACGCTATTCTTGATTGGCCTCCACCCACAAACCTCTCATAGTTGAAGGGATTCTTTGGGCTTGTTGCTTCTATAGGAGGTTTGTTAAGGGATTCTCATAGTTGGCTTCCCCACTCATATATTTAACCAAAAATGGGGCATTCGTATGGTCAAAATTATTGCAAAAATCTTTTGATAAATTCAAACAGTTGATGAGCACATGTCTGGTCTTGGCCATTCCTGATTTCTCCAAGCCTTTTGAGCTTGAGTGTGATTCCTCAAGTGAAGGAATAGGTGTAGTTCTTATGCAAAAAAAAAATCCTATAGCTTTTGAGAGTAGGAAGTTGAGAGGTGGTAAGAAAGCTTACTCCATCTATGATAAGGAAATGTTGGCAATTATGCATGCTTTTTCCATGTTTAGGCAATACCTTGTAGGGGGCATATTTTTAGTAAAGATAAATCATAATAGCCTCAAATATTTCAAACTTCAGGGGTATGATTTTGACATCAAATATGTCAAAGGTGTTGATGTGTAGTAGCGGGAGTTCTTTCTCCCATGACTTTTTGAAAAAATAAAAATTAAATAAAATTCAAATATTATGCAAGGCACCGACTTGTTATTTATATAATTTATTTTTTAATGGCTGAATTTTATGGAGTGACGCCTTGGTTGGTAATCAAGCTGAACTTTCATGAAAAGATACCACATCTTGTATATATAGAAGGAATCTCTTATTTATTATTCATTCAATTTTTCATCAAGACAAGTTTGCATAAAGGAGAAATTCGTACTTTTAGCAAATCAATCATTTGACTCAAGGAGATCAAATCATAATGAGATATATTTTGTTTTCTTCTAAGAGAGAAGGTTTATTTCAGATCGGCCTTGTGTGTGGCCTCATTATCAACCTTGTGCTTGGCCATATTGTAAGCAAATTGCTGATATTTTATCAATATATAAGTGATATATTGTTGCTGGGTTTTTCTCCCTCAAGAAGGAGGGTTTTCCTAGGGTATATGCTATGTTATTTTTGTTAGAATTGTTCTTATTTCTACTTAATTTAAATTTTTCCATAAAAATAACATGGTATCAGAGGCAAGTTTAAGCAAGATCATGATTAGATTTGTGTAAGCAGGGAAATCTTCATCTCTTCTTCTTATCCAAGGGAGTCTATCTTAACTATGAAAATGGTGAACAAACTCAAGGTTGAAGATAGACTTGATGGTGCATCTAACTTCACCTCTTGGAAGATTAGAGTTCTTATTGCATTGGAAGAAAATTATATTCTCAAGTTCGTGGAGAGCGAGGTACCTAAACCTTCCAATGTGACTGAGAAGACACAATGGAGGAAGAATGACACAAAGGCCAAGAAGATATTGATTGATTCTATGAAGGATCACCTTGTGCCTATTATCTCCAAGTTGAAGATAGTGAGAGAGATGTTCAAGAACTTGGAGGGATTACATGAGATCAATAACACCAGTAGAGATCTTGCTTTAAGGAAACAACTTCATCACATCAAGATGGAAAAAGGAGATTCAGTCATCTACTTCTTTATGAAGATCACTAAGTTGAAGGATCAACTTTATGCCATTGGAGACATAATTGAAGATAGAGACTTAGTCATGTTGGCACTTAATGGTCTTCCTCAATCTTGGGAGCCTTTTATCCAAGGTATTAGTGGAAGATATAAGCTACCAAAGTTTGATTTCCTTAGAGCAGATTGCATTCAAGAGGAATCTAGGTTGGAAACAAGAGCCAATGGCTGAAGCTCTCACAATGAAGACAATCATGTTCTTGCTGCTCAAACTTCAAAGAGGAAAGGAAGAGAAGGGAGAAAAAATGTAATTTCAAGAGGAATAGAGATAGGAAATCAAATGTTGCTCCTAAATCAAAGAAGAAGGATCTCTCCCATATTTAGTGCTTTAGATGTGACAAGTATGGTCACTGTGCTAGAGATTGTGCAACAAGACCAAAGCAACATGCTTCTACTACAGATGTGGATGATGTCTCTCCTCAGAAGGAATCTAGAGATAACTCAAGTGGATTTCTATTTATCTCTACCCTATCAAGCAATTTTCCAACTGATAGTAGCACATGGTTGATTGATAGTGGCGCTTCTTGACACATTACATGATATAGAGAGCATCTTTCAAATTTGGTGGAAAGTGAAACTAGCATTCAAGTAATAAGCGGAGATGATGCTTGCTATTCAGTGAAAGGTGTTGGAGCCACCTCTCTTCACCTAGATTCTGACATCCCTCTTCATTTGAGTGATGTCTTGTTCGTACTAGGTATCAAGAGGAACCTTGTATCAATTTCAGCTTTGGAGGACAAAGGATATCAAGTTGCATTTTCTGAGGGAAAAGTTCTTGCTTGGCCAAAGAACTGTAGCATCAAGACAACCCGAGTGATTGGTGTTCAGAAAGATATTATATATATAATTTCCATTAATCCAATTCAAGCATTTATGCATGATTCCACCAGTTCGAGTGAGCTATGGCATAGGAGACTTGCTCACCTTCACTTCAGAGCTCTTCCATCCATGGAGAAGATGGTTACTAGCCTTCCAAAACTCAGTTAGGAGCATGATGGCACTTGTAGAGGATGTGAAATGGGTAAGAATACTAAGGTTCCTTTTCATAGTAGTGAGAGTAGATCAAAATGTATTCTAGATCTTGTTCATTCTGATTTGTGTGGTCCAATGTGTGTGGCATCCTTGAGTGGTTTTTGGTATTATGTAATTTTTATTGATGACTACTCTAGAAAGACTTGGATTTATTTTTTGAAGTCTAAGGAATCTAAAGCAGTACTTGAGAAATTCAAAGAATTTAAGGTTCAAATTGAAAATTTGTCCAAGAAGAGGATCAAGGTTCTAAGATCTGATAATGTATGAGAATAAAAATCTAGAGGCTTTCATAACTTCTGTATTGAGATAGGGATTAAGAGGGAGTTTTGTGCTCCATAAAATCCCCAACAAAACAGAGTTGTAGAAAGGAAGAATAGATCCATAGTTGAGGCATCCAATGCTATCATCCATGATCAAGACTTACAAACCTTCCTTTGGGTAGAAGTATCCAAAACTGCAGTGTATGTTCAAAATTAGAGCCCTCATCGAATATTGGAAAATATGACTCCTTAAGAAGCATTTAAATAGATGAAATCAATCTAAATTATCTATATGGTGGGACATTCCTAGCACATAAACAAATAGAGATGGTAAGGATGTTTCTTTTGAAGAAGATGTTTTGCATTCCAAAAAGATCTAAAGAGTTCATACATGGAGATAGATAATGAAGACCGAGAGACTCCTCTCGAGGACATGGATGCTTATCATACTCACGAGATTTAGAGGGAGTCTATTGGGTCAAAGAGGCTAGTGATCTAGTTGATCCCATAGAACCTGATGGCACGAGAGATATTGTTGTAGGTCACAAGAGACCTCTATGGGCTAGATAGACTATGCAAGATGTAGAAATTATGTAGCACCTAGGGCACATTTAGAAAGAAAAAGACCAAAAATTTCTAGGCTATGTAGCATTGATGAGTCATATCATTGAGTCACGAGCCTTCGGTGTTGAGAAAAGAAGCATCAAATTAGAGCTAGTATGGAGAGATTCTATGGCTGAAGAATATCAATCCATTATCAAGAATGATGCTTGGGACATTATGCAGAGACTTGAAGAGGAAATGGTTGTATCTTCTAAATGGCTTTTTCAAGATGGAAGCAT
Source organism: Sequoia sempervirens (assembly GCA_007258455.2). Classification (NCBI taxonomy): domain Eukaryota; kingdom Viridiplantae; phylum Streptophyta; class Pinopsida; order Cupressales; family Cupressaceae; genus Sequoia; species Sequoia sempervirens. The sequence goes on from VDFB02000017.1 coordinate 516,775,595, forward strand.
GCAACCCGATGGAAGCATTGAGAAGTAAAAAGATAGATTTGTGGCTAGAGGATTCTTTTAGAAAGAGGGAATTAATCATGCAAAATTTTTTTCTTTGGTTGCTCGTTATACATCCATCATGACTATTATTGCTATTGCAACAACTAAGGGATGCAAGCTACATCAAATGGATATGAAGACAACATTCCTTAATGGCGTGATTGAAGAAGAGGTATACATTGAGAAACCTAATGGCTTTGTGATTCATGGGAAAGAGTCTCATGTTTGTAGATTGAAGAAGGCTTTGTATGGCCTTAAGCAGGCTCCTCGTGCTTGGTATGATAGGATTGATCAATACTTGATGAGCTTGGGATTCTCCAAGAATGATGCAAATTCAAATATTTACTTCAAGGTAGTTGATGGTGAGGCTTTAATCTTGGTTCTTTATGTTGATGATCTATTTCTTATTGGAGCAGAATATCTCATTATCAAACGTAAGGAGTTAGCTTTTGAATTTGAGATGAAGGATCTAGGTTTTATCCATTACTTTTTAGGATTCGAAGTGTGGCAAAGAACCAATGAGACTATTCTGAGTCAAGGGAAATATACCATAGACATCTTGAAAATATTTGGGATGATGGATTGCAAATCTATGTCTATATCTATGGAAACAAATTTGAAGAAGTTAAGTGTGTCTGGAACTAGTTTAGATTTGGTAGACCCTACCATGTACAAGAAGTTGATTGGATCGTTGATGTATCTAGTCAATGCTAGACCAGACATTTGCTATGTAGTGAGTGCCCTTAGTCAGTTCATGTGTGAACCAAGGAAAATTTATCTAGTTGTAGCTAAGCATATCTTGAGATACTTGCGTGGCTCAGTTGGATATAGCTTGAGATATACTTCCAATGTAGACCTAAAGTTGCAAGGCTATTTTGATTCTGATTAGGTAGGGAGTGTAGCTAATCAGAAGAGCACCTATGGATGTTGCTTTAGCTTGGGATTTGCGATGATTTCTTGGTGTAGCAAGAAGCAGTCTTTAGTGTCTCTAAGCATTGCAGAGGCCGAATATATTGTAGCATGTGTAGCAGCTCAAGAAGTAGTGTAGCTTTAGAAGCTCCTTGCAAAATTGTTTGGAAAATAATTGGAGCTGATTGTTATTCATTGTGACAATCAAAGCTGTGTGAAGCTATATGTCAATCTAGTGTTTCATGATAGAAAAAACATGTTGAGACCAAATACCATTACATCAGAGATATGGTACTGAGGAAAGCTATTCAGTTGAGATATATTTGCACTGATGATCAGATGACTAATATTCTCACCAAGCCTCTCTCCAAAGTGAAGTTTGTGCGTTTTTGAGACAAGATTGGAGTTATGGAGAATGAAGTCCTTGTTGAGAGAGAGACTCAACATCAATGATCTTTTTTGATTTTCTATAATGCATCTTTCTTTGTGATAGAGAAATTTGAGGTGAAAGCCCTTGTCCATCTCTAAGATGAAGATGTAGATCTTTCCACCCTCTAGGAGTAGCCATGGTGGATTTCATGTTGAGAGACTCCATGAAGATTCCCTTGTACTTGTGTTTATCCACCCTCTGGCAGTAGCCATGGTGGACATCATGTTGAGAGACCCCATGATGACATCATGTTGAGTGATTCCATGATGGACACTTGTACACATGTTTCTTTCCACACATGAGAGTAGCCATGGTGGATGTCATGTTGAGTGACTCCATGACGATATCACATTGAGTGACTATGTGATGAAATCCTTTCCACAAATGGGTGTAGCCATTGTGGGTGTCATGTTGAGTGAATCCATGACATGGATACTGAGAAACATACGTCCCTAGCTAAGAGGGAGTGTTGATGTGTAGTGGCAGGAGTTCTTTCTCCCACAACTTATTGAGAAAATAAAAATTAAATAAAATTCAAATATTATACAAGGTGCTGACTTGTTATTTATATCTTTTTTTTAATAAGGCTAAATTTTATGGAGTGTTGCCTTGGTTGGTAATCAAGCCAACCTTTCATGAAAAGATACCACATCTTGTATATATAGAAGGCGAATCTCATTTATTATTTATTCAATTTTTCATCAAGACAAGTTTGCAAAAAGCGGAAATTTGTACTTTTAGCAGATCAATCCTTTGATTCAAGGACATCAAATCATAAAGGATATATCTTTTGTTTTCTTTTAAGAGAGAAGCTTTATTTCAAATCATCCTTGTGTGTGGCCTCATTATCAGCCTTGTGCTTGGCCATATTGTAAGCAAATTGCTGATATTTTATCAATATATAAGTGATATATTGTTGTTGGGTTTTTCTCCCTCAAGGAGGGTTTTCCTAGGGTATATGTTGTGTTATTTTTATTAGAATTGTTCTTATTTCTGCTTAATTTAAATATGGTCATAAAACTAACAAAAGGGAAAAGGAATGTAGTGGTTGATGCTCTATCCAAGAGGCCACATTTGGGTGCTATTTCAGTCATAGCAACAATTTGGAAGGAGACAATTGAGGCAGATTATGCTAAGAATGCATTGGCGAACAACATATTGGATGGGACTTTACAAGATGAAAAATACCAGGTGAAGGATGTATTAATATACTACAAGGATAGAGTATGGTTGGATCTCGATTCTATGGTGAGAGAGCAAATTTTTAAGGCTTTTCATGATACTCCCATGGCTGGTCATCTGAGTTATTATAAGACTTACAGAAAAATCTATGAGAGATTCTAATGGAAAGGAATGAAGGATGACATCTTACAATATGTACATGAGTGCCTAGTATGCCAACAAACAAAAATCAGCATACTTATCATGCTGGTTTGTTGCAGCCCCTTTCCATTCCCACTCAGAAATGGGAAAGTATATCAATGGACTTCATCACAGGGCTCCCGAAGGTGCAAGGGAAGGATAGTATATATGTAGTGGTTGATAGATTGACAAAAATTTCTCACTTTTTTGCTTTATCAATAGGGTATTCAACAACAGAGGTGGCTGATTCATTTTTTAGAGAGGTATTTATGCTTCATGGGACACCCAGGATAATTGTTAGTGATAGGGACAACAAGTTTATGAGCTTGTTTTGGCAGGAGTTGTTCAAGTTATGTGGCACAAAGCTGACCCCTAGCACAAGCTACCACCCTCAAACTGATGGGAAAAATGAGGTGGTGAATAAATGGGTGGAAGGGTACCTGCACAATTATGTTTTAGGGCAGCAAAAGGTGTGGGTAAGTGGTTGCATCTCATAGAGTATTGCTACAATTCTACTTTCCACATGTCTATTCAAATTTCACCATTTATGGCATTGTATGGTTACAAGGCTCCTAGGTTCATTGATCTACTTTTAAGAGATTGCAGAGTGCCTAGAGCCAGAGATATTTAGGAAAGTCAGGACATAATGAGGTCTCTAAGAGAGAATATACAACATGCCAAAAATAAACAAAATTTATATGTTGATCAACATTGTGTTGAGTGAGTTTTTGAGGTTAGAGACATGGTTTATGTGTGGTTGTAGCCCTATCAACAGTCCACCCTCAAGAAGAGTGGAGCAAAAAGGTTGAAGCCACGATTTTATGGTCCTTTTAGTGCAATCATGAGAGTTGGAGAGGTAGCATATGAGCTAGAGCTACTTGAGGATAATAAGGTGAATAATGTGTTTCATATCTCCCATCTTAAGAAAGCACTTGGCCAAAATGTGGCACCTTCTACAGAGTTTCCTCCTTTGGATGAGGAAGGAAAATTGATATTGATTCCTGAGTCTATCTCAGAGGTGTGTGAGCGTACACTGTGTAGGAGGGTCATTAAGGAGCATTTGGTGAAATGGAAAAAAATGCCAGTTGAGGATGCAACTTGGGAGAACAAGTAGATATTGCAACATCCAGAGTTATGATTGCTTGAGGACAAGCAATCTTGGGAAGGGCGAAGTGTAATGTCCCCTTCTTGCTCCCGAGTAGTATTGCGACTCAATTAGCCTATTCTCGAGTCCTCGTAGGCTAGTTGATGTGGTTAGGGGGATCAGTTGCCAATTTTGATGTCAGTTTGGGGTTATTTTGGAGGGGTTACTATTTATAGCAGTGGCTGGTTTCAGAGTTGTCATCTTTAGTTGGTCACGTTGTTTCTAGTGGCCTTCAATTTTGCTCAATTTTGAGCATTTGGCATCCACTTACTATTTATAGCAGTGATATTTTTAGTAAGTCTCCATTGGGAGTTGGTTCCAGGCTTGGTCATTGGAAACAACATATTAATCCATTTTCAGTTGGAGAGCCAATGGTTGCAGTTAATATTTATTTTATTTGTTAATACTAGCATGTTATAAAGTTAAATTATAAGTTATGTTGAGGGGTAAGATGGGTCATTAGGAGGACCAAGGTGCCTAGTGTAATAACATAAAGTTGTTTTAAAATCCCATTTAAAATAAAATACTTTCCTTATGGATGGGATGACTAAGTCAGGGGAGAAATATTGTAAGTTAAAAAAATAAAAATTAAAGTGATTTCCAAGGGTGGATTCCAAAAAGAGGAGAAGAATCTTTTAAATAAAAAAAATTGTTTAAAAATTTAAAAAGAGAGAAGGGCTCCCATTTCATGAAATGAAATTGAGAAAATTTGAAGTCCACTTTTGGCCCTAATCTTTTAAAAGAGAATTTGGCTCTCATTTTACATTATGTAGACTTGATAACTTACTGAAATGCTGCTAGATTTTCTCTAGTTTCTTGGGAAACATTGTGAGGATGAAAACCCTACATTGTTGGGCTGATTTTGGTGGTGAAATATCCACCCTAGTCAGATATTGGTGTTGGTATGAAGTTTATTTTGATAGGAACTTCAAGGATTGATCTACATGAGAAAAAACATGAATATTTTTTAGTATTTTTAGGAGATTTTGGTGTGCTTTGGTGTGGCTTCAGTTTTGGTATGATTTTAGGAATTTTTGGAGTGATATTTTACAGTTTCTAGACAACTAGAGTCATGGACTTGAACTTGGTTTTTCATTAACAACTTTTTTTATCTCTTGAGGTTTTCATTCTTGGTATTGAGTTAAATAGAGGCTCTCATCAAGTTGATTCTATTGAGTACTTGCTCACATTTTTTGGTGAAGTCTTTGATTTTTAAAGGCCAAATCAACCTAGCAAGGGTGGCGCCTCTTTGACCAGCAAATACATTTGGTATGACCTTCTTGGGAGGAGTTGAAGCTTGGTAACTTGGTCGTTGAAAGAAGGGTCCAAGGCGTGGGAGAAATGGGTGATTACTGAAGGAAAGCTTGGACTTATTTTTTGGTGCTTCTCCAACACTCTTGTTGTTGTTACAGGTTCTCTAAGGCTATTTTAAATAATGTAATGTTCTGATTTACTTCAAGAAATTAAATAATTTGATGTTAGGTGCAAACTCATTTGATAAGTTCAAGTATTTATGTTTCTTTTCTTTGCAATCTGCATTTTGCATTTTCATACTTGGAAAAGTATCTTGAAACAATCTCAAACATCATTGAGCAAACAAAAACAACAAACAACCACTTTCAAAAACAAAAAAAGGGGTGCCTTATTATATTTCTCTCCTCAAGTCTACTAACTCCTAGTAGCACTCCATAACTAGTTTTTCATACACAATATTTAGGATAGACCTCATACCCAAAATATGATTGCAGTTATAGATACCCTTTATGCACATTGACAACTTAGATAATTTTTAGGTGGGGATGTTTTGAAACACATAGGCCAAATATTGACTGCTATGCTTTGAATTATGCCTAATTAGGCTTGTTTGAATGAGTCACAATAAGGTCTTCAAACTATAGACTTCAAATCTTCATGCCAATGGCCCATAAACATTTTATGGTGTTTACCAAAACCATCCAAAGCAATTTCAACCACTTCCTAAGTGTTCTACTTCAAACCCTAAGCCCTATCCAATTTCTATGCCTAATACATGAGGATATTAGGCTAGGGCATCACCAAATTTGCACTCAATGCCATACCTTTCTCTTGCACATTATGAACACAAAATGTAACCTACCTACATCTTTTCCATTTATTTTGAGGCTTGTTCATTGGTGGAATGGAGAGAGAACCATGAATTTTAGTCAAAACACACACTAGTTAGGGTTTCAAGCAACTTTGAATAAATCTACTCTAACTCACTCCAAACTTGATGAAATAATATGAAATAAATTGCAAAAGAACAAGAATTCAAAGCACCATCAATTATAGTCAATGTTTGATCACTCCTAAGCCATATGGAGCCATACAAGTTTGTGCAGTAGCATAATAATCTTCCAAAACATAGAAAATAGAGCACTTTGTTATTCAAAATTCAAATTCTCAACCACAGAACCTTGAACCAACATTCACAGGTGTTTTTTGAAACATTAAAAAACATTTCCAACTTTTTTCCCATAAAAATTCAAGACCCAACCGTTCAACTTCCCAAAAGTGTAAAATGCAAAAGTTGCCTTGACACCTTTTTGCAACTTTTTACAACTTTGACAATATTTACAAAATTGACACCAAAATGACTCAAAAAAACTTAAAAACATAAAAATTGGTCTTAAAGACCTTATTAGATGCAAAATGACTCACTAGAAAAACTCTTAGACCCTTTTTACATGAAGATTTGGGTGCCCTACATTGAAAATGAATAGTAGATTCAAAGAATTTTTAGATTCAAAGAAATTCCAATGTTTGACAATATAATTGGGCCATATGGTTGTCTCCAAAAATATCAACTCTCCAAGAGATAAACTATAGATGAAAAGGTGCAATTTTTTTGTGAATTCAATAGAAGGGGAACACATTCCAAAAGAATTCTTAAATGTTTCAACTCTATAGTAAGTTGGGCATCCAAGACAAACCATACCTAGATGAACTAACCTCTAGCCTAAAGGTAACCCATAATAATATAAACACTATAAAAACAAATAATTTTTGGGCTCAAGCTTGACTTATCAAATTCTCTAAGGCCTAAAAAGCCACATGTTGAGGAAATAATGAAGAACCTAGTATAGGTTGAGCTTTGTAAGCGTAGAAGAAAATGATAAAGCACTTCATAGAGCACGTTGAGAGTATAATTCTAAAATGCTGT
>VDFB02000017.1:516782759-516831518 GCA_007258455.2 Sequoia sempervirens
AAGATTGCCTAAACTTAGGGAAATGGGTATATTTGACTTTCCAGATCGCCTAATTTGAGATGTCAGGCTTTCCCATTTCATGAATGGGATAGACGGGGAGCATATTTTCCTAAAAATGGGATCGACTATTCAACAAACTGATTTTCCTAAATCTTGAAACAAATGGATGGAAGACTCAGATGGGAAGCAAAATTGCCCCTACAGAGAGAAAATTTTCCTATCCCAATAGAATGGGAGAATTTGATAGGAAAATGGACAGACAAACAGACGGACGAGGACTGATAGTAGGTTTGCCCCTAAAGGGGAAAATTTTTCCTATTCAATGAAAATGGGTGAATTTGATAGAGGATGATTGACAGGATGACTTGGACTAGAAACGAGATTGCCCCTAAAGAGGGAAAATTTTCCTGTTCTGTGAAAATGGGTGAATTCGACAGAAAATGACTAATGGAATCACCTAAGGGATGGACAAACTCACCTATTCCAAGGAATGTGAAAAAATGGGGTCACCTAAGAAAGTGACCCACAAGCGAGTTCGCCTCTAACAAGGATGAATTCACCCAAATGGATGACCTGGACTGGACTAGGATGTAGAACCACTAACTGTGACAAAGGATGACAAGCATGACAAACAGTAGACAAAAGGCTACACTTAACTAAAAATGAAATGCACTGGTATTGCACAAAGAAGACACACTAGGTAGCACAAACCTAGAATTAGTGATGAGGGTTTGTAAACTTGATGTAGGTCCACCACCTTCAGCAGACAACCCAAGGTTAATACTCTGTGATACTAGGGTGGTTCTCTAGATCACCCTTTCTCATGAAGGTGGATAGCTAGTGTTCTAGTGGCAGAGGATCATTAACAGACACCACAAGCTCACCTTCACGCTCTCACTCTGAGACTATCATAGTCCACCACGAGGATTTGTATCTCAACCCAAGGGAGTACATGGTGAGTAACTTCAAGGTATGGTGTGCATCCCCTACACTACACCAAGCCGTGACTAAAACATAGGTCTCTATCTAGGATGAACACGACTAACTAGGGAGTCCTTGATATACGCTCGATACATGAGGCACAACTATGAACACCAGCCCATTAGAAGCGTGATTCAGGAGCCCCAACGATGTACTAGAAACTTAGACCAACTCTTCACATCTTATCTAGGTATCATTTATAATATAGGGAAAATTGAAGGCTAAGTCTCTTGGTACCCAGTTTGACTGAAGGCACTTGAATGCATTATCTATTTGTTTTTTATAAGGAGAGTTATTAATATTTTCAATGCATAGGGTTTAAATTTTTAATGTTGTGATTCAAGAAGTAAGATAGCTCATTATAGTTCACCCTATCCAAGATTGCTCATCCTCAAACAATCACAACAAAGATTTGTAATTTTAGACATTGCTCCTTTTTGTGATATAATTATCTTCTATCTTTAGGAATTGAAAAGTTGTAAGTACACAATTCCTGTGCAAATTATGTTGATAATACTTTCATCTTGCCTAATGACAAAGATTGATGGGAACTTGATAATAAATTCATTAATTCCAATGACACAATTCAATTCACTCATTTCATCCTTGAGGGTTTTAGCTATATTATAAATGGTCATCGCCTTAGATGTACTAGAAACTTAGACCAACTCTTAACATCTTATCCTATTCAATGAAAATGGGTGAATTTGATAGAGGATGATTGATAGGATGATTTGGACTAGAAACGAGATTGGCCCTAAAGAGGGAAAATTTCTTGTTTTGTGAAAATGGGTGAATTCGACGAAAAATGACTAATGGGATCACCTAAGGGATGGACAAACTCACCTATTCCAAGGAATGGGAAAAATGGGGTCACCTAAGAAAGTGACCCACAAGCGAGTTCGCCTCTAACAAGGATGAATTCACCCAAATGGATGACTTGGACTGGACTAGGATGTAGAACCACTAATTGTGAAAAAGGATGACAAGCATGACAAACAGTAGACAAAAGGCTACATTTACTCAACTAAAAATGAAATGAACTGGTATTGCACAAAGAAGACACACTAGGTAGCACGAACCTAGAATTAGTGACGAGGGTTTGTAAACTTGATGTAGGTCCACCACCTTCAGCGGACAACCCAAGGTTAATACTCCGTGATACTAGGGTGGTTCTCTGGATCACCCTTTCTCATGAAGGTGGATAGCTAGCGTTCTAGTGGCATAGGATCATTAACAGACACCACAAGCTCACCTTCAGACTCTCACTTTGAGACTATCATAGTCCACCATGAGGATTTGTATCTCAACCCAAGGGAGTACATGGTGAGTAACTTCAAGGTATGGTGTGCATCCCCTGCACTACACCAAGCTGTGACTAAACCATAGGTCTCTATCTAGGATGAACATGGCTAACTAGGGAGTCCTTGATATACACTCGATACATGAGGCACAACTATGAACACCAGCCCATTAGAAGCGTGATTCAGGAGCCCCAACGATGTACTAGAAACTTAGACCAACTCTTCACATCTTATCTAGGTATCACCCTAGCTTCAATGCTCCACCAGACACAACGCGATTGGATTGAGGTACAACTTTCACTCCCCCCCTTTATATATCCCGTCGGTAACACATGGTTGGAATCATCCCCCAGGTGATGAAATCCTAGGCAGGTCCCGCTAAAGGAAGAAGATACTAGACATTTTGGCTAGTCCCCAGGTTCACATGTAGCGCAAGGGGAGAGCTTAGAAGCATTAGCACTTCCTAGGTAGATTTGACTGGAGTAGAGTGAACTATGATTTCTCGTCACCTAGGATCACCAAATGGCGCAAGGGGATTAGATATGTCAACAACCCACTCACAAGCATAACAAAAAAGTTAATTGACCCTCTAATTAATCTGTGTACCTAGCTAGTATGGAAAATACTAGACATACTACCTAAAGGTCTTTGATTGATCGTTTTGCAGAAGATGCATTAATAATTTGCAACCACCAGTCTTGGATGAATAAGAGACAACTACACAAAACATTAGGAAAAGCTAGGCACACTCACAAACGAATGACTTAGTAGATTAGTACTTGAAAAAAAAACCAAAACAATACTAAAAACTATAAATTTAGGTCTCAGATTTACCTCAGATTCACCTCTATGTGAGGAAAATTCACCTGTCTAGATGAGAAAATTTGGTCATTTTGTGAAGATGGGCAAATTTTCCTAGGAGAAAATTCACTTGTTTTATGAGCAATTTTGCCTGTTTTTGAAGCAGTTTCGCCTTTTTTGTGCAAATGGGAAAATTTTCCTAGTGGAAAATTCACCTGTTTAGTGAAGATGGGCAAATTTTCTTTGATAGAAAATTCACCTATTTAGTGAAGATGGGCGAATTTTCTCTGATAGTGAATTAGCCTATTTTTGGAGTAATTTTGCTTGTTTATGAACCGACTTACAAATTCATCTTTTTGATAAGGCAAATTCACTTGTGTTGCTAGGACAGAGTGAAAATTCTCCTAAACTTGACAAATGGGTTTATTTTCCAGGTGCAAATTTTCCTTTGTTATGAGTAGGTTCACCCCTGGTTGCAAGTTTTCCTATTTTCCAAAGCAAATTTTCCTCTGTGAGGTGCAAATTCGCCTGTTCAGGGTGGGTTTTCCCTTGCGTGTAATCATGAACCTGCAAAAATAAAACAACAAAAAACATGAAAGAAAAGACCTATGACATGGGTCCCACTAGGTGTGCCAGAAATGTGGTGGAGTGTTTCTCTCCTAGTTTAAAATGCAAAACAACAAAGAAATGTAAATGAGGGAACACAATAACAACACCTTGATATTGGGCTTAAGATGAAATTCAAACTTAAAATGACAATAAAACTAATTTTACCTTGTTTGAGCTTGATGAATTTATTTGCCCTTGTTGATAGCTTGATGTTTGTGCTCCTAGAATGATTTTGATAGCATAACAACTTGATTTTGCTTGATTTGGATGCAAGGATGATGGATTTGGCTATGGATGCAAGATGGTAGTGTGTGCTTGAGAGATTGATAGGATGAATTCTTGAGTATGGTTGAGAATGTGGTTGAATGCTTGAGAATGGTTAGGGTTACAAAAATGGATAAGTGTTAGTCATTTAGCCAAGGGAGATGGAATGAATGGTGGATATTGTAGAAGTACAAGAGATCAAGGGCTAAGATCAAAGAGTTGACCAAAGGAATTAAAAATTCCTTTTTAATGTGCATGGGGATGGTAAAAGGAATTAAAAATTCCTTAGAAACCATGGATGAATAAAATGGAATTTAAAATTCCATTGGGAAGGACATGGGGATTGTAAATGAAATTAAAAATTCCATGAGAGGACCTTGGGAAGACAAAAAGGAGTTAAAATTTCCTTGGGGTATGGGGAGAGTTGACTAAAGGGGTTGATTAGACTAGCTAATCAATGATTAGAGGATAGTTAGGTGGCTAATGAAGATTAGGAGCCAACTTGCAAAAGTTGGAGGATGCAACACATTGTAATCATGGATTAGACATGTGCAAACCCCTAATGATGGGATTAAGATTAGGTGTAGACTATGGGGGATGAGAGATAAATGAAATTAAATAAATGGATTATTTATTTAATTCCTTGAAGGAAAGGAATACAGGGTAATGTATTTAATTATTTAACCAAATACCTTAAGAATTTAGAAGAATTTAGGGGTATTAATTAAATAATAGTAATATTATTTAATTAATGCAAATAAGAGGATATTTAGATGAAAAAAGATAAATTTGACCAAATGTAAGTGTCCAAATTTAGGTGTCTACAATTTCATTCATTTCTCTAGCCATAGTGTTACCTTTTGGAGGCATTTTGTTCTCTTTTGCTTCACTCTTTCCCTCTTACAAACCAACCTATGCTTTGATACCAATCTTATGCAAAGTAGGGGTGGTTAGTCTCAAATTGACCAAAAATAACCAATTCTTCAAGTTTTCAAGCATTTAATGGTGGGTTTCTTGTAATGACCCCATCTCACTCTTGAGCAAAATTGAGACTCATTTAGCCTATTCCTGAGTCCTCGTAGGCTAGTTGATGTGATTAGGGGGCTAAGTTGCCAACATTGATGTCAGTTTGGGGTTATTTTGGAGGGGTTACTATTTATAGTAGTGGTTGGTTTCAAAGTTGTCATCTTTAGTTGGTCACGTTGTTCCCAATGGTCTTTAGTTTTGCTCAATTTTGAGCATTTGGCATCCACTAACTATTTATAGTAGTGCTATTTTTAGTAAGTTTCCATTGGGAGTTGGTTCTAGGCTTTGTCATTGGAAGCAACATATTAATCCAGTTTCAGTTGGAGAGCCAAAGGTTGAAGTTAATATTTATTTTATTTGTTAATACTGGCATGTTATAAAGTTAAATTATAACTTATGTTGACGGGTAAGATGGGTCATTAAGAGGACCAAGGCACCTAGTGTAATAACATAAAGTTGTTTTAAAATCCCATTTAAAATAAAATACTTTCCTTATGCGTGGTACACCTAAGTCAAGGGAGAAATATTGAAATTTAAAAAAAACAAATTAAACTAACTTCCAAGGCTGGATGCCAAAAAGAGGAGAAGAAGCTTTTAATTAAAAAGAATGTTTAAAAAATTGAAAAGAGAGAAGGGCACCCATTTCTTGAAATGAAATTGAGAAAGTTTGAAGTCCACTTTTGGACCTAATCTTTTAAAAGAGAAATTGGCTCTTATTTTTCATTATGTAGACTTGACAACTTATTGAAATGCTGCTTGATTTTCTCTGGTTGCTTGGGAAACATTGTGAGGAAAAAAACCCTCCATTGTTGGGCTGATTTTAGTGGTGAAATATCCACCCTAGTCAGATATTGGTACTGGTGCAAAGTTTATTTTGATAGGAGCTTCAAGGATTGATCTACAGGAGAAAAAACATGAATATTTTTTAGTATTTTTAGGAGATTTTGATGTGATTTGGTGTGGTTTCAATTTTCATATGATTTTAGGAGTTTTTGGAGTGATATTTTACAATTTCTAGACAACTGCAGTCATGGACCTGAACCTAGTTTTTCATTAACAACTTTTTATCTCTTGAGGTTTTCATTCTAGGTATTGAGTTAAATAGAGGCTCTCATCAAGGTGATTCTATTGAGTATTTGCTCACACTTTCTGGTGAAGTCTTTAATTTTTAAAGGCCAAATCAACCTAGCAAGGGTGGTGTCACTTTGACCAACAAAGACATTTGGTATGGCCTACATAGGGGGAGTTGAAGCTTGGTAATTTGGTCATTGAAAGAAGGATCCAAGGCATGGGAGAAAGGGGTGATTACTGAAGGAAAGCTTGGACATATATTTTGGTGCTTGTCCAACACTCTTGCTGCTGTTATAGGTTCTCTAAGGCTGTTTTAAATAATGTAATGGTCTAATTTACTTCAAGAAAAGAAAGCATTTGATGTTAGGTGCAAACTCATTTGATAAGTTCAAGTATTTGTGTTTTCTTTTCTTTGCAATCTGCATTCTTCATTTTCATACTTGGAAAAGTATCTTGAAACAATCTCAAAAATCATTGAGCAAACACAAACAACAAACAACCACTTTCAAAAAAAAAAATAGGGGTGCCTTATTACAGTGGTATAAGAGCCAACCTTTCCTACCAACCTGTGAGTTTTTTTTAAAAAAGAGAGCATTAAATTTCTATGACTGATAGAGAAAAGAGATACACAGGAAGAGAAAAAAAGAAAGGGGAAAAACATTGGTAGCCACCATAGGCTCTAGAAGGTCAGACAACTTCAGAGGTACTAAGAGCACATTGGGAGTCTTCTCAGGAAACAAGAATGGGAGACGATGAGAGAGTGTTTGGTGGTAATGAGAGGTCTTTTGGTAACAAGGATGATAGAGGAAAAGAGACAACATGTACATCAAGTCTTGGAAGGAGGTTTGACAGAAAACTAGATGTAGTGATGGATATGGTGTCTCTCATGATGGGAAGAATGGGTCAAAACACAACACCACAAAACAATCTTCAGAGCAATACAGGGCTTTCAAGAGAGCATAGTGCTTCAAATCAACATAGTGGACATGCAGACTAGCATACTCCAAATAACACATACATTTCTTTAAGGCCATTTAAACCCACTCTTTTGATGCCAAAGATTCCTCAACTTGATCCAAAAGATAATATGTCATTTGTGGATATGATTAAACATAATCATACTGAGTATGATTCCCTTCCTAATGAAATCAAGAGTGTTATGACTTACAATGACTGTGTGAACCATAAAAGGAAAAGTAAAGGCCAAGGAAGGAATTATGATTAGAGGGGATTGGTAGTGCAAAGGGACTTACACCATGCCATCAAAAAGGTTATGCTACCACATTTTGATGGGAGTGATAGTTGCACAACTAGGGCTTGGATATAGAAGCTAGACAATTATCTAGCCCTTAGACCTATGGCAGAGGAGGATGCAATTAAGTTTTCTACATTACACTTGGATGGGGTAGCACACAAGAGGTGGTACCATGCCTAGTCACCTTGGGTCATCAGTTTATCACTACTTATGATGAGTTCACCACTAGACTCATAGAAAGATTTGAGAAAAAGGACTCAGAAATATATTTTAGGGAGATGGCCCAACTTAGAAAGTATGGTACAGTTGATGCTTACATAGCTAAATTTCAGAGGTTATCAGTGATTGTTACAAGGATCACAGAGAGACATATGGTGATTTTGTTCAGTGAGGGGCTTATGGAACCACTCAAGGGATGAATTAAGGCTTTTAACCCACCCGATTTATAGGAGGCTATGAAGAAAGAAAGAAATATGGAGTGGGCTGCCCCTAAAGAAAAATTTCAATCCAAACCTTCATTTCACAAAAAGGATAAAGATAAGAGACCTCACATTAAGGAGACCACACAACAAATAAACCAGTCACAAGGTTAGATTCAAAGACACTTAATAAACTCAGAAAAAAGGGGTTATGTTTTAGGTGTAGAGAAAAGTGGTCCCAAGACCATGTTTGCCCAAAGGGAGCCAAAATTCATCAAATTGAATATTATTCAATTGAAGAAAGTAATTTTGATTTTTTAAATAAAATAAAAATCTTAAAAATTTAATACCTTAACTTAAAATGGAGTATTTAAAAAAAATCATAAAAAAAATTATTTAAAAAAGGTTTTTATAAATATAAGGATTCTTTTTCTAAAGAATAAAAGTATACTTTCTTAAAACAATGATAAGAGAGAATTTTAAAACAAGAAACTTTATACTAAAAGAAGTTTTTTTATTTCATGCCTTTAAAGGGCAAAAAGAAAGAAATCAACCTTTTAAAAAGTGAGTGCATAAAAAAAGAGCAGGGGTGGGACTTTTGAGGACGGTTAAGGAAATTTAAAATGGATGTAAAATAAAATAAAATGGAATGAAATTTTTAAAGTTTGAAATTTAACAAGCTGTAAAAGAATTTTTGTTTCTTTTTAAGAAAACAAAAAGAGAGAAAAGGGCAGCAGAATAAATTGAAGTAGCATTTTTTATTAAAAATATTTATTTTTAAGCAACAGATACAATGTTTTGCACAGGACCACAATATGAGTCAAGCTGAGGCTACAACAAAAGTCCAACAATAGAGGCTAAGCTGCAACAAGAGGAGCTACACCTTGCAAAAAACTAAAGCCCTAATTTTTTATTTAAATGTTATTTGTATTTATTATTAAAAAAAAATAGAGGTTATAACAATGATATTTTTTATTTTTAAAGAAACTAAATTGTTCTTTTTAAATTTAATCTATAATATAGATTTAAAAGAAAAAAAATAATGAATTTTGTACAGATTTAGTATACAGATATGAATAAACATAAATTTGAACATGCAATTATGGAGAAATTTTCTACAAATTTGTAAAAAAGTAGATTAACCTTTTTCTAAAATGTAAAATATAGTGATTTTTTTATAGATTTAGCCTGATTTTGTAAAAAAAATTACAGATCTAATTTTTTTTGAAATATAACCTCTTTATTGAGGGTTTCTAAAAAAGTTCAAAGGATTAAATATGCATGCAAAACAAATATATTTGAAATTTTAAATAAAGGACTTAGAAATCTTTAAATAAGAAATCCTGCACATGGGTTAGAAAAAAAAATATGTTTTTTTAACAGATCTAATATACAGATTTATATAAATTATAGAAATAAATAAACTTTAAATTGAAAATTGAAAAACAAGATAAACCCTTATTGGGTTTTCTAAAAGCTTGCAAGATATACAAGTAGATTTAAGTACAAATTATTTAAAATCTAAACAATAGGAAACTAAGATTCCTACACAAAAAAAAAAGGTTAGAAAACAAAAAAAAAACAACCAAGATTAGGCACTAGCTCTTCTTCTCTTTGAGAGTGTCTCCAATGGTGTGCTGAAAAATCTGGTAAACCTTCAACAATATAGCCCACAAAATATTAGTAATACGAAGCTTTGATACCATGAAGGGAAATAGAATAGAGTAATGGAAAGAACTAATAAATGAGCAATTGTTTGAAGGAAAGCTATTACCAAATAGATTGAAGTAGAAAAACCAAGCACCACCAAAGCAAGAGAGACACAAGAATTTGATAAGGGGAAAAAACAAGAAAAAAACCCAATCTTATGAATGGAGGAAAAATTCCTAAAGAATAATACAAAGAGAGAGAGCTTCAGCCTTAGCTTTCTTGTATGAGTCTTGAAGAATGAGAGGAGAGGCACCTTAATAAGTAAAGGTGAGAAGGAGGAGTTAGAATGTAACTCCCAACACAATGAATGCCACCATTCATCTATGTGTGTGCAAAGTGTCACCTCTTAAGGAGGTGTTTACAAATATTCCTTAATAAAGGAATTAAAAATAAGCCATCCTTATACATGTGTGAGATGACAAAAAAAGAAAAAAGACTTGTAGGGATTCCTTTGGAATATTCCTACAAGTTAATAAATAATTACAATTAAAGAATAACATTTACCAAGTAAAGATTAATCTTCTAACAATTTTCTAAGATAGACTTGAGATCTGGATATCATCAAATCAGAGTTAGAGAGAAGGAAATTGAGAAAACAACCTTTAGGTGTCATTATGGCCATTTTGAGTTCCTTGTTATGCCATTCAAATTGACTAACACTCCTACTACATTCCAATCTTGCATGAAAAGAGTTTTCAAACATCAGTTGTGTAGGTTTGTTTTAATATTTTTTGATGATATCCTTATTTACAGTAGGACATGGGAGGACCACTTGAGACATTTATATGAGGTATTTGGAATTTTGGCAATTGAGTCACTATTTTCCAAGGAGTCCAAGTTTGAATTTGGCATGATGGAGTTGTTGTATCTTGGACACATCATCTCAAATGGGGTTCGCATTGATCCTGAAAAGATCAACGCTATTCTTGATTGGCCTCCACCCACAAACCTCTCATAGTTGAAGGGATTCTTTGGGCTTGTTGCTTCTATAGGAGGTTTGTTAAGGGATTCTCATAGTTGGCTTCCCCACTCATATATTTAACCAAAAATGGGGCATTCGTATGGTCAAAATTATTGCAAAAATCTTTTGATAAATTCAAACAGTTGATGAGCACATGTCTGGTCTTGGCCATTCCTGATTTCTCCAAGCCTTTTGAGCTTGAGTGTGATTCCTCAAGTGAAGGAATAGGTGTAGTTCTTATGCAAAAAAAAAATCCTATAGCTTTTGAGAGTAGGAAGTTGAGAGGTGGTAAGAAAGCTTACTCCATCTATGATAAGGAAATGTTGGCAATTATGCATGCTTTTTCCATGTTTAGGCAATACCTTGTAGGGGGCATATTTTTAGTAAAGATAAATCATAATAGCCTCAAATATTTCAAACTTCAGGGGTATGATTTTGACATCAAATATGTCAAAGGTGTTGATGTGTAGTAGCGGGAGTTCTTTCTCCCATGACTTTTTGAAAAAATAAAAATTAAATAAAATTCAAATATTATGCAAGGCACCGACTTGTTATTTATATAATTTATTTTTTAATGGCTGAATTTTATGGAGTGACGCCTTGGTTGGTAATCAAGCTGAACTTTCATGAAAAGATACCACATCTTGTATATATAGAAGGAATCTCTTATTTATTATTCATTCAATTTTTCATCAAGACAAGTTTGCATAAAGGAGAAATTCGTACTTTTAGCAAATCAATCATTTGACTCAAGGAGATCAAATCATAATGAGATATATTTTGTTTTCTTCTAAGAGAGAAGGTTTATTTCAGATCGGCCTTGTGTGTGGCCTCATTATCAACCTTGTGCTTGGCCATATTGTAAGCAAATTGCTGATATTTTATCAATATATAAGTGATATATTGTTGCTGGGTTTTTCTCCCTCAAGAAGGAGGGTTTTCCTAGGGTATATGCTATGTTATTTTTGTTAGAATTGTTCTTATTTCTACTTAATTTAAATTTTTCCATAAAAATAACATGGTATCAGAGGCAAGTTTAAGCAAGATCATGATTAGATTTGTGTAAGCAGGGAAATCTTCATCTCTTCTTCTTATCCAAGGGAGTCTATCTTAACTATGAAAATGGTGAACAAACTCAAGGTTGAAGATAGACTTGATGGTGCATCTAACTTCACCTCTTGGAAGATTAGAGTTCTTATTGCATTGGAAGAAAATTATATTCTCAAGTTCGTGGAGAGCGAGGTACCTAAACCTTCCAATGTGACTGAGAAGACACAATGGAGGAAGAATGACACAAAGGCCAAGAAGATATTGATTGATTCTATGAAGGATCACCTTGTGCCTATTATCTCCAAGTTGAAGATAGTGAGAGAGATGTTCAAGAACTTGGAGGGATTACATGAGATCAATAACACCAGTAGAGATCTTGCTTTAAGGAAACAACTTCATCACATCAAGATGGAAAAAGGAGATTCAGTCATCTACTTCTTTATGAAGATCACTAAGTTGAAGGATCAACTTTATG
Source organism: Sequoia sempervirens (assembly GCA_007258455.2). Lineage (NCBI taxonomy): Eukaryota > Viridiplantae > Streptophyta > Pinopsida > Cupressales > Cupressaceae > Sequoia > Sequoia sempervirens. The sequence continues at coordinate 516,794,686 of VDFB02000017.1, forward strand.
CCATTGGAGACATAATTGAAGATAGAGACTTAGTCATGTTGGCACTTAATGGTCTTCCTCAATCTTGGGAGCCTTTTATCCAAGGTATTAGTGGAAGATATAAGCTACCAAAGTTTGATTTCCTTAGAGCAGATTGCATTCAAGAGGAATCTAGGTTGGAAACAAGAGCCAATGGCTGAAGCTCTCACAATGAAGACAATCATGTTCTTGCTGCTCAAACTTCAAAGAGGAAAGGAAGAGAAGGGAGAAAAAATGTAATTTCAAGAGGAATAGAGATAGGAAATCAAATGTTGCTCCTAAATCAAAGAAGAAGGATCTCTCCCATATTTAGTGCTTTAGATGTGACAAGTATGGTCACTGTGCTAGAGATTGTGCAACAAGACCAAAGCAACATGCTTCTACTACAGATGTGGATGATGTCTCTCCTCAGAAGGAATCTAGAGATAACTCAAGTGGATTTCTATTTATCTCTACCCTATCAAGCAATTTTCCAACTGATAGTAGCACATGGTTGATTGATAGTGGCGCTTCTTGACACATTACATGATATAGAGAGCATCTTTCAAATTTGGTGGAAAGTGAAACTAGCATTCAAGTAATAAGCGGAGATGATGCTTGCTATTCAGTGAAAGGTGTTGGAGCCACCTCTCTTCACCTAGATTCTGACATCCCTCTTCATTTGAGTGATGTCTTGTTCGTACTAGGTATCAAGAGGAACCTTGTATCAATTTCAGCTTTGGAGGACAAAGGATATCAAGTTGCATTTTCTGAGGGAAAAGTTCTTGCTTGGCCAAAGAACTGTAGCATCAAGACAACCCGAGTGATTGGTGTTCAGAAAGATATTATATATATAATTTCCATTAATCCAATTCAAGCATTTATGCATGATTCCACCAGTTCGAGTGAGCTATGGCATAGGAGACTTGCTCACCTTCACTTCAGAGCTCTTCCATCCATGGAGAAGATGGTTACTAGCCTTCCAAAACTCAGTTAGGAGCATGATGGCACTTGTAGAGGATGTGAAATGGGTAAGAATACTAAGGTTCCTTTTCATAGTAGTGAGAGTAGATCAAAATGTATTCTAGATCTTGTTCATTCTGATTTGTGTGGTCCAATGTGTGTGGCATCCTTGAGTGGTTTTTGGTATTATGTAATTTTTATTGATGACTACTCTAGAAAGACTTGGATTTATTTTTTGAAGTCTAAGGAATCTAAAGCAGTACTTGAGAAATTCAAAGAATTTAAGGTTCAAATTGAAAATTTGTCCAAGAAGAGGATCAAGGTTCTAAGATCTGATAATGTATGAGAATAAAAATCTAGAGGCTTTCATAACTTCTGTATTGAGATAGGGATTAAGAGGGAGTTTTGTGCTCCATAAAATCCCCAACAAAACAGAGTTGTAGAAAGGAAGAATAGATCCATAGTTGAGGCATCCAATGCTATCATCCATGATCAAGACTTACAAACCTTCCTTTGGGTAGAAGTATCCAAAACTGCAGTGTATGTTCAAAATTAGAGCCCTCATCGAATATTGGAAAATATGACTCCTTAAGAAGCATTTACAAGTGTGAAACCAGAGGTTAGTCATTTGAGAATCTTTGGTTGTCCTATTTATATTCATGTTCCTAAAGATAAGAGATCTAAGTTAGAACCAGATGGAAAGAGAGGAATATTTGTGGGTTATAGTGAATCTTCAAAAGCCTATAGGATTTATATTCTAGGACATAAACAAATAGAGATCAGTAGGGATGTTTCTTTTGAAGAAGATGTTGCATTCAAAAGATCTAAAGGTTCATACATGGAGATAGATAATGAAGACCTAGAGACTCCTCAGGACATGGATGCTTATCATACTCCTAAGATTTAGAGGGAGTCTATTGAACCAAAAGAGGCTAGTGATCTAGTTGATCCCATAGAACCTATTGATGGCCCAAGAGATATTGCTATAGGTCACAAGAGACCTCTATGGGCTAGATAGACTATGCAAGATGTAGAGAAGTATGTAGCACCTAGAGGCACATTTAGAGAAAGAAAAAGACCAAAAAAGTTTCTAGGCCATGTAGCATTGATGAGTCATATCATTGAGTCTGAGCCTTCCAGTGTTGAGGAAGCATCAAGTCAACACGTATGGAGAGATTCTATGGTTGAAGAATATCAATCCATTATCAAGAATGATGTTTGGGATGTTGTACCGAGACTTGAAGGAAAATCATTTGTATCTTCTAAATGGATTTTCAAGATGAAGCATGCAACTGATGGAAGCATTGAGAAGTAAAAAGCTAGATTTGTGGCTAGAGGATTCTTTTAGAAAGAGGGAATTAATCATGCATAAATTTTTTCTTTGGTTGCTCCTTATACATCCATCATGACTATTATTGCTATTGCAACAACTAAGGGATGGAAGCTACATCAGATGGATATGAAGACAACATTCCTTAATGGTGTGATTGAAGAAGAGGTATACATTGATAAACCTAATGGCATTGTGATTCATGGGAAAGAGTCTCATGTTTGTAGATTGAAGAAGGCTTTGTATGGCCTTAAGCAGGCTCCTCGTGCTTGGTATGATAGGATTGATCAATACTTGATGAGCTTGGGATTCTCCAAAAATGATGCAAATTCAAATATTTACTTCAAGGTAGTTGATGGTGAGGCTTTAATCTTGGTTCTTTATGTTGATGATCTATTTCTTATTGGAGCAGAATATCTCATTATCAAATGCAAGGAGTTAGCTTTTGAATTTGAGATGAAGGATCTAGGTTTTATCCATTACATTTTAGGATTGGAAGTGTGGCAAAGAACCAATGAGACTATTCCGAGTCAAGGGAAATATACCATAGACATCTTGAAGATATTTTGGATGATGGATTGCAAATCTATGTCTACATCTATGGAAACAAATTTGAAGAAGTTAAGTGAGTCTGCAACTAGTTTAGATTTGGTAGACCCTACCATGTACAAGAAGTTGATTGGATCATTGATGTATCTAGTCAATACTAGACCATAAATTTTCTATGTAGTGAGTGCCCTTAGTCAGTTCATGTGTGAACCAAGGAAAATTTATCTAGTTGTAGCTAAGCATATCTTGAGATACTTGCGTGGCTCAGTTGGATATAGCTTGAGATATACTTCCAATGTAGACCTAAAGTTGCAAGGATATTTTCATTCTGATTAGGTAGGGAGTGTAGCTAATCAGAAGAGCACCTATGGATGTTGCTTTAGCTTGGGATTTGTGATGATTTCTTGGTGTAGCAAGAAGCAGTCTTCAGTGTCTCTAAGCACTATAGAGACCGAATATATTGTAGCATGTGTAGCTGCTCAAGAAGTAGTGTAGCTTCAGAAGCTCCTTGCAAAATTGTTTAGAAAATCATTGGAGCTAACTGTTATTCATTGTGACAATCAAAGTTGTGTGAAGCTATATGTCAATCTAGTGTTTCATGATAGAACAAACATGTTGAGACCAAATACCATTACATCAGAGATATGGTACCGAGGAAAGCTATTCAGTTGAGATATATTTGCATTGATGATCAAGTGACTGATATTCTCACCAAGCCTCTCTCCAAAGTGAAGTTTGTGCATTTTTGAGACAAGATTGGAGTTATGGAGAATGAAGCCCTTGCTAAGAGGGAGACTCAACATCAATGATCTTTTGTGATTTTCTATAATGCATCTTTCTTTGTGATAGAGAAATTTGAGGTGAAATCCCTTGTCCATCTCTAAGATGAAGATGTAGATCTTTCCACCCTCTAGGAGTAGCCATGGTGGATTTCATGTTGAGAGACTCCATGAAGATTCCCTTGTACTTGTGTTTATCCACCCTCTGGCAGTAGCCATGGTGGACATCATGTTGAGAGACTCCATGATGACATCATGTTGAGTGATTCCATGATGGACACTTGTACACATGTTTCTTTCCACACATGAGAGTAGCCATGGTGGATGTCATGTTGAGTGACTCCATGACGATATCACATTGAGTGACTATGTGATGAAATCCTTTCCACAAATGGGTGTAGCCATTGTGGGTGTCATGTTGAGTGAATCCATGACATGGATACTGAGAAACATACGTCCCTAGCTAAGAGGGAGTGTTGATGTGTAGTGGCAGGAGTTCTTTCTCCCACAACTTATTGAGAAAATAAAAATTAAATAAAATTCAAATATTATGTGCTGACTTGTTATTTATATCTTTTTTTTAATAAGGCTAAATTTTATGGAGTGTTGCCTTGGTTGGTAATCAAGCCAACCTTTCATGAAAAGATACCACATCTTGTATATATAGAAGGCGAATCTCATTCATTATTATTCAATTTTTCATCAAGACAAGTTTGCAAAAAGCGGAAATTTGTACTTTTAGCAGATCAATCCTTTGATTCAAGGACATCAAATCATAAAGGATATATCTTTTGTTTTCTTTTAAGAGAGAAGCTTTATTTCAAATCATCCTTGTGTGTGGCCTCATTATCAGCCTTGTGCTTGGCCATATTGTAAGCAAATTGCTGATATTTTATCAATATATAAGTGATATATTGTTGTTGGGTTTTTCTCCCTCAAGGAGGGTTTTCCTAGGGTATATGTTGTGTTATTTTTATTAGAATTGTTCTTATTTCTGCTTAATTTAAATATGGTCATAAAACTAACAAAAGGGAAAAGGAATGTAGTGGTTGATGCTCTATCCAAGAGGCCACATTTGGGTGCTATTTCAGTCATAGCAACAATTTGGAAGGAGACAATTGAGGCAGATTATGCTAAGAATGCATTGGCGAACAACATATTGGATGGGACTTTACAAGATGAAAAATACCAGGTGAAGGATGTATTAATATACTACAAGGATAGAGTATGGTTGGATCTCGATTCTATGGTGAGAGAGCAAATTTTTAAGGCTTTTCATGATACTCCCATGGCTGGTCATCTGAGTTATTATAAGACTTACAGAAAAATCTATGAGAGATTCTAATGGAAAGGAATGAAGGATGACATCTTACAATATGTACATGAGTGCCTAGTATGCCAACAAACAAAAATCAGCATACTTATCATGCTGGTTTGTTGCAGCCCCTTTCCATTCCCACTCAGAAATGGGAAAGTATATCAATGGACTTCATCACAGGGCTCCCGAAGGTGCAAGGGAAGGATAGTATATATGTAGTGGTTGATAGATTGACAAAAATTTCTCACTTTTTTGCTTTATCAATAGGGTATTCAACAACAGAGGTGGCTGATTCATTTTTTAGAGAGGTATTTATGCTTCATGGGACACCCAGGATAATTGTTAGTGATAGGGACAACAAGTTTATGAGCTTGTTTTGGCAGGAGTTGTTCAAGTTATGTGGCACAAAGCTGACCCCTAGCACAAGCTACCACCCTCAAACTGATGGGAAAAATGAGGTGGTGAATAAATGGGTGGAAGGGTACCTGCACAATTATGTTTTAGGGCAGCAAAAGGTGTGGGTAAGTGGTTGCATCTCATAGAGTATTGCTACAATTCTACTTTCCACATGTCTATTCAAATTTCACCATTTATGGCATTGTATGGTTACAAGGCTCCTAGGTTCATTGATCTACTTTTAAGAGATTGCAGAGTGCCTAGAGCCAGAGATATTTAGGAAAGTCAGGACATAATGAGGTCTCTAAGAGAGAATATACAACATGCCAAAAATAAACAAAATTTATATGTTGATCAACATTGTGTTGAGTGAGTTTTTGAGGTTAGAGACATGGTTTATGTGTGGTTGTAGCCCTATCAACAGTCCACCCTCAAGAAGAGTGGAGCAAAAAGGTTGAAGCCACGATTTTATGGTCCTTTTAGTGCAATCATGAGAGTTGGAGAGGTAGCATATGAGCTAGAGCTACTTGAGGATAATAAGGTGAATAATGTGTTTCATATCTCCCATCTTAAGAAAGCACTTGGCCAAAATGTGGCACCTTCTACAGAGTTTCCTCCTTTGGATGAGGAAGGAAAATTGATATTGATTCCTGAGTCTATCTCAGAGGTGTGTGAGCGTACACTGTGTAGGAGGGTCATTAAGGAGCATTTGGTGAAATGGAAAAAAATGCCAGTTGAGGATGCAACTTGGGAGAACAAGTAGATATTGCAACATCCAGAGTTATGATTGCTTGAGGACAAGCAATCTTGGGAAGGGCGAAGTGTAATGTCCCCTTCTTGCTCCCGAGTAGTATTGCGACTCAATTAGCCTATTCTCGAGTCCTCGTAGGCTAGTTGATGTGGTTAGGGGGATCAGTTGCCAATTTTGATGTCAGTTTGGGGTTATTTTGGAGGGGTTACTATTTATAGCAGTGGCTGGTTTCAGAGTTGTCATCTTTAGTTGGTCACGTTGTTTCTAGTGGCCTTCAATTTTGCTCAATTTTGAGCATTTGGCATCCACTTACTATTTATAGCAGTGATATTTTTAGTAAGTCTCCATTGGGAGTTGGTTCCAGGCTTGGTCATTGGAAACAACATATTAATCCATTTTCAGTTGGAGAGCCAATGGTTGCAGTTAATATTTATTTTATTTGTTAATACTAGCATGTTATAAAGTTAAATTATAAGTTATGTTGAGGGGTAAGATGGGTCATTAGGAGGACCAAGGTGCCTAGTGTAATAACATAAAGTTGTTTTAAAATCCCATTTAAAATAAAATACTTTCCTTATGGATGGGATGACTAAGTCAGGGGAGAAATATTGTAAGTTAAAAAAATAAAAATTAAAGTGATTTCCAAGGGTGGATTCCAAAAAGAGGAGAAGAATCTTTTAAATAAAAAAAATTGTTTAAAAATTTAAAAAGAGAGAAGGGCTCCCATTTCATGAAATGAAATTGAGAAAATTTGAAGTCCACTTTTGGCCCTAATCTTTTAAAAGAGAATTTGGCTCTCATTTTACATTATGTAGACTTGATAACTTACTGAAATGCTGCTAGATTTTCTCTAGTTTCTTGGGAAACATTGTGAGGATGAAAACCCTACATTGTTGGGCTGATTTTGGTGGTGAAATATCCACCCTAGTCAGATATTGGTGTTGGTATGAAGTTTATTTTGATAGGAACTTCAAGGATTGATCTACATGAGAAAAAACATGAATATTTTTTAGTATTTTTAGGAGATTTTGGTGTGCTTTGGTGTGGCTTCAGTTTTGGTATGATTTTAGGAATTTTTGGAGTGATATTTTACAGTTTCTAGACAACTAGAGTCATGGACTTGAACTTGGTTTTTCATTAACAACTTTTTTTATCTCTTGAGGTTTTCATTCTTGGTATTGAGTTAAATAGAGGCTCTCATCAAGTTGATTCTATTGAGTACTTGCTCACATTTTTTGGTGAAGTCTTTGATTTTTAAAGGCCAAATCAACCTAGCAAGGGTGGCGCCTCTTTGACCAGCAAATACATTTGGTATGACCTTCTTGGGAGGAGTTGAAGCTTGGTAACTTGGTCGTTGAAAGAAGGGTCCAAGGCGTGGGAGAAATGGGTGATTACTGAAGGAAAGCTTGGACTTATTTTTTGGTGCTTCTCCAACACTCTTGTTGTTGTTACAGGTTCTCTAAGGCTATTTTAAATAATGTAATGTTCTGATTTACTTCAAGAAATTAAATAATTTGATGTTAGGTGCAAACTCATTTGATAAGTTCAAGTATTTATGTTTCTTTTCTTTGCAATCTGCATTTTGCATTTTCATACTTGGAAAAGTATCTTGAAACAATCTCAAACATCATTGAGCAAACAAAAACAACAAACAACCACTTTCAAAAACAAAAAAAGGGGTGCCTTATTATATTTCTCTCCTCAAGTCTACTAACTCCTAGTAGCACTCCATAACTAGTTTTTCATACACAATATTTAGGATAGACCTCATACCCAAAATATGATTGCAGTTATAGATACCCTTTATGCACATTGACAACTTAGATAATTTTTAGGTGGGGATGTTTTGAAACACATAGGCCAAATATTGACTGCTATGCTTTGAATTATGCCTAATTAGGCTTGTTTGAATGAGTCACAATAAGGTCTTCAAACTATAGACTTCAAATCTTCATGCCAATGGCCCATAAACATTTTATGGTGTTTACCAAAACCATCCAAAGCAATTTCAACCACTTCCTAAGTGTTCTACTTCAAACCCTAAGCCCTATCCAATTTCTATGCCTAATACATGAGGATATTAGGCTAGGGCATCACCAAATTTGCACTCAATGCCATACCTTTCTCTTGCACATTATGAACACAAAATGTAACCTACCTACATCTTTTCCATTTATTTTGAGGCTTGTTCATTGGTGGAATGGAGAGAGAACCATGAATTTTAGTCAAAACACACACTAGTTAGGGTTTCAAGCAACTTTGAATAAATCTACTCTAACTCACTCCAAACTTGATGAAATAATATGAAATAAATTGCAAAAGAACAAGAATTCAAAGCACCATCAATTATAGTCAATGTTTGATCACTCCTAAGCCATATGGAGCCATACAAGTTTGTGCAGTAGCATAATAATCTTCCAAAACATAGAAAATAGAGCACTTTGTTATTCAAAATTCAAATTCTCAACCACAGAACCTTGAACCAACATTCACAGGTGTTTTTTGAAACATTAAAAAACATTTCCAACTTTTTTCCCATAAAAATTCAAGACCCAACCGTTCAACTTCCCAAAAGTGTAAAATGCAAAAGTTGCCTTGACACCTTTTTGCAACTTTTTACAACTTTGACAATATTTACAAAATTGACACCAAAATGACTCAAAAAAACTTAAAAACATAAAAATTGGTCTTAAAGACCTTATTAGATGCAAAATGACTCACTAGAAAAACTCTTAGACCCTTTTTACATGAAGATTTGGGTGCCCTACATTGAAAATGAATAGTAGATTCAAAGAATTTTTAGATTCAAAGAAATTCCAATGTTTGACAATATAATTGGGCCATATGGTTGTCTCCAAAAATATCAACTCTCCAAGAGATAAACTATAGATGAAAAGGTGCAATTTTTTTGTGAATTCAATAGAAGGGGAACACATTCCAAAAGAATTCTTAAATGTTTCAACTCTATAGTAAGTTGGGCATCCAAGACAAACCATACCTAGATGAACTAACCTCTAGCCTAAAGGTAACCCATAATAATATAAACACTATAAAAACAAATAATTTTTGGGCTCAAGCTTGACTTATCAAATTCTCTAAGGCCTAAAAAGCCACATGTTGAGGAAATAATGAAGAACCTAGTATAGGTTGAGCTTTGTAAGCGTAGAAGAAAATGATAAAGCACTTCATAGAGCACGTTGAGAGTATAATTCTAAAATGCTGTACCATGGTTCCATTTCCTATCTTTCCACTAAGCAAGTAGGAGTTGAAGCCCCAACATGTGTAGCATGATATCAAAGGTGAGCTCTATATTCTCAAAATAAATGTCAAATCTAAATTAAAAAGCCTAAAGTTTTATTATGAGGTTGGTCAAGGAATCCAATCTCTAGATAAAAAATTATCCTTTATGTTACAATTTTGTTTGTGGAAAAGCCATAGAAATTTGATCTTTGGGTCAACTAGAGGTGGAGTAGAAGGATTAATGATTGGAGACCACCAAAATTTATGGTTATTAAAGGATCAATTGGTCTAAAACCATTTCCAACCTATTGAGAAAGGTCTCCACATGCAAAGGCTTTCCAAATGCTTTGAAAAACCCTCTAGTTTAATCATAGCTAAAGTGATGATAATGGAATGAAAGGCAATTCCTTTCTACCATTTCCTATTGTAAGGGGCATCTTTCTCAATACAATGCCTAGGGAGAACCTTCTAGACTTTGAGATCCTTCAATAACTTTGATAACCTACTTGGCACAAATGGCCTAATTGTGTTTTTAAATGTCAATAACTCCCATACAACCTTTTTCGCAAGGAAGGCAATATATGTCCTAGGTGCAACTTTGTAGAAACCACAAAATTGTTTCCCATTGGTGGACAAAAAATCCCTTAGAAGTTTAGCTAATTAGTCATAGTAATCTTTAAAAGGAGCCAAATAGGAAGAGTAACACACAAGTAACTATAATAGAAACCATAAATGCTTACAAGAGAGCAAAATTCTCCACAACATTAATGCCTTCCACACAACAAGAGAGAAGCAATGATAATACAATATTTTGCCAAGAATGATTAAAAACCATGTGTTTCTAGGAGATAAGAATTCTCCACATCACCAATTCCTTCTGCACAACAAGAGAGAAGTAATGATAATGCAATTTTTTCCAAAGATTGATTCAATGCAACCTTGATTATACACATATGATACATCATGTATAGTGTGGAAACTCTAATATATATAGGTAAGGGTGTGAGATAGGAAATCAATGAATTATGATACATGCCTTAATTTGATGACAAAAAACATAACAATTAAATGCCCTAATTAAACATAAGTAGATTAGTGTGAAAAGGTCCTAGAAGGAAACCAAATAGGTAGAAGACCTTGTCCAAACCAACACCCCTATTTAAATGCAATTTAGGAAGAATGAAAAAATGAAAAGATGGGTCTTGATTACAAGACTTGATGAGGTATCGATGTGCAAAAGAATCTCTTACAAATGAAGAAAAGGAGAAAATTTCATAGGAAAAAATCCCACTCCATAAGAGAGAAAATAAGAAAGAGAATGAAAGGAATGACTCAAGACAATCCCCCAAGGAATTCCTTCAAAAATCCACATAAGCTAACATCAAAGAGAGGATTTTCCTTAATGGTGTCCTCCAAATCTACATTATGGGACATAAAAAAAGCCTAATATATTTGTCAAGTACACATCTAAAGAAGCTATATCTAGAAAACTGATACGCAAATCCTACTATACCAAATCATTAGAAGATATGAATGCAAGAAAATTGAACTTTGAAGTAGGAGATGTGATTTTAGTAAATTCTACCCAACTATATTGGCCATACCATGACGATGTGTCCACACAAGATGTAGGAGTATAAACACTCGTAGATGGAATTCACGAATGCTGGAATGCAAGAGTCCTTATGCTCATGATATTCACTCATAGACAAAGAAGATGAACTCTTTGAATTTGGACTAGGAGTCATAGAAGTCAAAGAATTTATGGATTTCTCTATAGGAGTTTTAGGTCATCAAAATATTCAACACTTTTCAAATAAACAAGATCCTCTATTGTATCAATGTCATAAGGTAGTTAATTATAATTAAGGGGTACAAGATTGTTCATAACAACATTTGTTGGAAATAAAAAATATTTTTTGTCTCCATGGATCTCCCAAATTCTAGTACCGAAAATGTGAGGGAACTCAATATGTGAGATGAAACACATAGTTCCAAGATTAACATTGAAACCAATCAATCCTAGAACATGATTAGTCATGTTAACCCATGCATACTTCTTCCAATTTGTACTTAGTTAAAAACAGGTCCATAGAGATGAGACACAAGATGAAGCTGCTTGAGATGTTTCTATTGGGATAGTGTGATATTTACTTGCAATTCTGTGTAATATGTTATGTCACAAGTGGGATCAAAGGGCCCCCTCACTTCTCTCTAGTTGGAGCTAAAGGCTTTGGAAAATATATTTGAAGGTTGCACTAGGGGGTTAATGGGAAATTCCCATGATTTTTTTTGGCCTTCTTGGGGTGTTTTTGTGTTTTTTTCTTGGCACATGATATTGAAAAGCTACCTTTTTTATGTGCCTATTACCATTCATATATGCATGAGGGGTTTGTGTAATGGGTTTTATAGAGATTTTATAGGTATATAGGGGTTGCTAAACTACTCAAATTGAAGGAAGAAAGACTGTTGTATATGTATTCTTGTGTTGAAGATTAATTAACATACTAGTACCTCTCTTCGATGGTGGGTTTTTTTCTAGAAATATTTTCTCCAAATACATTTAGTTTCATGCATTTATTTTCTATGCTTTGTTGATTTCTATTTGCTTCCATATATTCTCTTGATGAGTAATCTAGTATGACTAATCTAATCTTGCATCAATAAAAGAAAAATTTGCATACTCTTTGAGGGGATAATATTTATAATAATTTTTTATATATTAACATTTGATATAAGAGCTTTGGCCATGTTTAGAATGGGATTCCTTTCTTGAAGTGGTGAATGTTTTTGATTGTAGTGAGAGTTCTTTGTTTAAGTGGTTTTGTAGATCTATTATTAAAATTATGGACTCTACCTCTCATTTAGAGATTGAAAAGTTCAATGGCATTGGGTATGAGTTATGAATGTTAAATATGGAGGATTTCCTTGAAGGGATCTAGATCAATAAAGATTTGTTTAGGAGATCCCTTTATCTACTTTAGATCTACTATAAACTTTAAAACCCACTAACTTGTAAAATGATCTACTTTAGAAATGCAATTTTTAGGGAGTTAAAAGAATTTCTCGATCTTATACAACCAAATAAAAAATAAGGATGGAAAATAGTGCCTTTTGATACTAAAGTTAAAATTAGGAAGATACACATGCTGAAAAAAAATGATGGATTAGAGAATGGTGAGAAAGAAGAGAGCTTAGATGGGAACTTTGAGCATGATGAAAATGTTGAGCAAGTAGAAGAATAGACAAAGCCCCTTATTTGTACCTTGAGATAATTCACAAGGAAACTAAATCTAGTTAACATGTATAGGCCTCCAAATTTATGTTTTGCATTATGTTTGTTATGTATTGAAAATGAATCAATATATTTTAGGGCAACTCTGTTCAAACAATTAAGAGTCTTAGATATATCCCATGTAGGAGATGATGGCCTTGGATAGATGTGACATTTGAGTTTTTATTATTTTTTTAGGGAAAAAATCCCATTGGTTGCAAGTGGGTGGATAAAAAGATCATATTGCAGGGGTGGTTGAAGCAATGCAAGATTATTCTAGTGGCCAAGAACTACTCCCAAAGAGAGGGAGCTGATTTTGGTGAATTTTTCTCTCTTTTTGAGTTATTTTCTATTAGATTCCTATTATCTATTGCTACACCTTGTGATTTTGAGATTGAATGGATGTTAACATTTCTTTCTTGGATGAGGATATTAAGGTGGAGATTTATATGCTACAACCTCATGTTTTTGTTGTGGAGAAGGAACATTTGATTTTTAGGCTAACACAATTATTGTATGATTTGAAATAAACATTAAGATGTGGACTAAATTTTTAATTTGTTTGCATTAAGTTTGGGTATTGTTAGGAGTGAAGAGGATCACTATTTTTATGTTAAAATTATTGAAATAAGATTCTAATCATTGAATTGCATGTGCATGACATGCTATTTGATGGTAAAAATAAAGTGATGATTAGGGAGCTCAAAGATTACCTTTTTCACATATTTGATATAAAGGAATTGGGGATAAAAAATACATTCTTGGTATGAAGATCAACATAGGAATCTCTATTGTGTGTGTTGAGGAATTGGAACCCCCTATTGTGGCCCCTGTTGATCCTTCCCCTACTGCCTCTAAGGGTTCTAAGAGGAAAACCCCCACTCCTGAAATTGAGCCCATTTATGAACTTAAGCCCAAAGCCCCTTCCAAAAAAATGAAAAGCACAACTAGGTTGGCCTAGTCTAATGCAATGATTGGGTTATGTGAGCTAAAAAATAAACTTGTCAAGAAGGACAACATACCCACTACCATGAATAAGGGGAAAAAGGTTTCCTAGAGCTTGGTGGAATTGCCAACCATTGACATCGAAGGTAGGAATGCTAAGGAAAAAAAATACAAAGGTGATACCATGGTGGTTGCGAACTTTGAAGTCGGGGTGGAACAAACTAGTGTGAGGAGGTCCCACATACTATAAAAGAAACAAAAAGGTACCCTAGTTGATGAGATTTCCAGTGACATGAAGCAGACCAGTGGTAGGAATGAAGGCAAAAAAGACACTGTTGAAAAGATGAACAAAGGGTTTGTGGAAGGAACTAGTAATTTTTTGGACATAAACAGGGGGCTTAAGGAGGATTCCACTCACTCCTTTGACTCCAGAGCTAGCAGGGAAGAGGAGATCTCGAGTAGGAAGGGAAAGAACGAGGACCTCGGTTTGGTGCAGGACCAATTTATTAAACTGGAGCAGAAATTCATTTGTTTGGCCTAGTTCATGGTTAAGATGATCCAACGATCTGCTGTTACTCTTTCTGATGTCATTAAGGAGGAAGCCGATAAAAAAATTGAGGGAGAAGGACCCAATTGGATTGGGGATGATGTGTTGAATCTCCTGGTCCATAAATGGGAGAATGTAGACAGTTAGTGTTAGGGTCTGGGTGGTACTAGTTTTTTGCTATTAATGTGTTGTGTTTGTGTCCCATTTCCATTGTTTTTGGTTATAGAATTTTTGATAATGTTTTTAACTAGTTCCTTTTTGGCCCTTTGGGCTCTCCGTGTAAAGGTTACAACACCCTGTAAATGTTGCTTATATAATAAAAAACATGGATTGGGTACACAATTTTTTTGGTTAAGTTAGAGTAACTATGTTGATATTTTTTTATAGTGGTTAATCAAGATTACAAAATTGTTAGTATTATTTTCTTGTTGACATTAATATTTTATTAGATATTTTTATAAAATAGAATTATGAGTTTGAAGCTATATTTAATATGCCTAACATTAGTGCTATTGTTAGCCTGGTGTATGTAATGGTTTGGACTAGACTAGATATTGCCCAAGTAGTGGGAGTTTGAAGCAAGTTTATGTCTAACCCTGCTGAGGGAATTGGAATTATATTAAGAGGGTGTTTAGATATTTATGAGGGGATTCTATTACTATTTGGGTTATCATGGTAGTAATGATGTAGTTAAGACATTGTACATGTAGAGGTTTCTTGATGTAGATTGGGAAGTTGGCCTGGATAGTCTAAGGTCCATGAGTAATGATTATGTTTTATTGATTTGGTGGTGTAGCTAGTTGAATGAGTAAGAGTGAAATCATGATTAATTTTTCCACCTCAAAATTTGAGTATATGGTTGCTGCACATTCCTATAAGGAGGTAGTATATAGCTATAAAGATTATGTTCAAGCATTGGTTTTGAATGTAGGATAGTTAGAATTGGTTGTGATAGTGAAAGTGTTATTTGTTTGTTCAAGAACTTGAAATCTAGTTATATGAAGCATGATGATATTCAATATCATTTGTTTGGGAGATGAATGAGAATGTTAAGGAAACATTGCAACAATTTTACACTTAGGATAATGCTACAAATTCTTTGATAAAACTAGTGAGCACAAAGAAGTTCTCTTGGTGTAGAAATGGCATGGGACTTGGATTATTTAGTTGATTTATTTTATGGTTCCTATAGAGGTTATTGCAATGCATAATATTAAGTGGGGTATTGTGAGGATAGTGTGATATTTAGTTGCAATTATATGTTTGGTGATCCCACAATAGTGGTTTACAATTTTTGGCCACACTAGACTGAAATAATTTTTTTAACTAAATCTTCACTATTGGGCACCTATAGCGGCTAAACCATGAGAAATTTGAAGATGATGCAAACTAGAGTTTCGTGACATTTTGTCTATAGACTCTAAATATTTTTTTTCAAAATTTTTGGAATCAGATTGCACTTATTTTTCCATCTCCCTCGAAAACTAATTTTTTTTCAGAAAACAACATTTTTAAAACGTGACACTTACTGTATAACACATAACATTTTTTCCATGAAGGATAAAACTCTAATTATTTTGAATTTAGATTTGTAACTCCAATATCTAGTGCTTCCACTTGGTTAGATAGTTTTTTATTGAATATTTTTTCTTTAATCAAGATTTGAAGTCAAACCAATTACAATTCAGACATAGTGCGACTATATAACGAGTAACTTTTTTTGTATGTATCGAAATTCAATTTTTTTTTTGTTGGATCAAGGACTTCAATATTTGGTGCACTCATATTTTTCAAATTTTTTTTGATAATCTTCTATTTTTCTACATGTGCAGAACATAGAGCTTCATTTTTGGTGAAAAACCTATGTTTAATAAAACTAAAAAAATAAATAGATAATAAAACCAAAACATATTAAAATTATAGTCATTGGATAACTTGTTCTGAGGATTACCTGATTCTAGTTGGGTTTATGAAGTCTCCTCCATTTTCATCCTCAACCCAAGCTTCGAAGGGAAAATTTTATGATTTTTTTGGTGGCAGAGAGCAAGGATTAAGGAAAAGAGGGGTTCGCTCAAACCAAGGGGGGTTTGAGCGAACCAGGGTTCATTCGAACCCACTTTCAAAAAGGGTTTTTCATGTGTTTTTTGGTGGATGCATTTAATTGGTTCACTCGAACCTAGGTTCATGCGAACCCTCTTTTGGTTCATGCAAACCAATGAGTTTGTTCGAACCCCAAGAATGGTTTTTTTTGGCATGGAGTCTTTTTTTGTTAGTTTTCCTTCCTCATTCAAATTGTAAACCACTTTTGTGGGTTTACCCTATAATATGTTATATGTGAAAAGTGTGCTTGAAGGTCTCACCTCTCTTCAATTAGAGATAAAAGATTTTTAAAATGTAGTTGAAAGTTACATTGGGGAGTTTGGGAGGGATATCCTCCTCTTAGAGGGTTCAAGGACAACACCCCCAAAAATTTTGAGCAAAATTTGGAGTATTTTGCATGTTTTTTCCTTGGCCCATGGTATTATAAAACCACCTTTTACATGCTTATTAATATTCATGCACACATGATGGGTTTGTGTTGTAAGTTTTATAGAGATTTCATAAGTGTAAAAGGGTTACCGAAATATTGTTAGATGAAAGGAGGAAAGTGTGTTATGTATACTCTTGTTTTGAAGAGTAAATCATATTATGCCTCTCTTAATGGTTGAGTTTTTTGTAAGGGTTTTTACACTTATATTTGGTGTTATGTGCTTATTTATCATAGTTTTCTTATTTCTATTTTCTTCCATATGATCTCTTAGCAGCTAATCTCATGTTGTATTAATAATAATAAGACTTGCATACTAATTGAAGGGTTAAACAATTGTATTAGTTTAACTTGTATTAACAATAGTTGTAGGATCTAAACTTGCCCATAATTAATTCTTTTTGTTTAATGTGATAATGGAAGGATGAATTGAAAAATTGATTCAAAATTAAGACTCCTTGAATTAATTAGAGATTAAATCAATTAAAACTAGAACTCTCACAACAAAAAAATAATGGCCCCATATTTGTAATTTTTCCAAAGTACAAGTTAATAAAAATAGAATTCAAACTAAAATAACAAGTACTTGCACAAAATCTAAAAAAATAAAATAGATGGTTGTGAAGTGATAAAAAATATCTTTCCAATGCTTATAATAAATTAAAAAATTAGATGTAGTGGATGAAAGTTATGCTTCCCAAAAAAAATCCCTCTTAGGGGTAGAAAATGAAACCTAGAGCACTATTGTGGTGGTTGCAGGGTGACATATTGGTGGTTTGGTTGGACGGGTATTAGATCTAGGTGGCTTGGCTATCAAGTATCTAGGTAGAGGTGATGGGATGGAGTGGTGTGACCTATACAACTCTACTCATTGCTAGGTTAGATTAGGGGTTAGCCCCCACACAACCAAGTAATAAAGGTTGAGTGGTGGTCATTGCTATAACTAGGGGATTTGACTCTTGCACTATGCTAATACAAATTGTATGACTTGTAACTACACAATTCTTGTAAACATATCTATAGCTTGATGATATAGGCAGTATTCACCAAAAATTCAAATCCCACTTCTACCCTACCAATAGTATTAAAGAAATATACTCCATGTAAAGCAGATGCTATTCAATGCATAAATTATACCCTCAAACCAAAGAAAATATAACACATTGGTAGACTGCACAACTATGACACAACATGTATGAAGAAAAAATTATATTCTACTAAATATATTAGGAATATATTCTATATAATGATTGGTGATTTTATAGACAACACACATATGGTACAGATTGTATGAATTGACCTTAGAGATTTATAAGACTAAAAATATGGAGATACCCTAAAAATAGCCAAATCTAAAATTGCTCTAAATATTATTTAGTGTAATGTTGATGCATATGTTTTTGAGTTTTTTGGAATCAATGGTGAAGTTTGTTTTCTTTAAGATAAACTGTGTGAAAACCCTTAAAAAAAATTTCCTAAAAAATAAGGTGGTGATAGATTTGAATTTTTGATACTATGTAAGAGTTGGTATTTAATGCTAAATGATACCATGTAAAAGAAACCACAAGGGTTCATAAAAGATTGTTTTTTTTGTAGCACCAATACTTTCTATAAAACAAGAGAGAAGTAATACATCATGTACAATGAGGGAACCCTTTTATAAAGACAAGGGTGGGAGATAGAGAAACATAAGATTATCACATGCATCTTAATTTTATGACATGAGACAAAAATTAAATACCCATAGTAAACTTAATAAGACTAGTGTAAAAATATCCTACAAGAAAATTGGATAGCAAGAAAATCTCACTCATACAAAATTATAATAACCATACTTAGAACAAATTTGGAATTTTCTTACTAGAGAAAGAGGATTCAAGATCTAAAAGAATTTTTTCTCCACCTTTTCAATAACATATTGCTATAGCATAGCAAGAGATATTTCAAATGCAAAGGGAATATAAAAGGAAGCTAGGTAGTAGAAGCAACTTCCAAATACGGGTCTAAGTAGGAGAGGGCTGCAAAAAATTGTTACAAATATTTAAACTATTATAGTTGAGATGCATAAATGTTCATAAATTAAATTTCAAATTAAAACACATAAAACCATAACAAACAAATTTTATGTGGGAAAACCCTTTCAGGAAAAAACCCAGACACTAATGAACAAATCAATTGTATTATGAGTAACAAAGCAATTACAATACAATAGCATAGTCTATGCTCTTGCAAATGTCTTTACATTATGATACAAATCCAACATAGGTCACACACACCAACATGCAAGGCATCCAACTCCATATTTTATGTAAATATTAAGTCACCTTGAAATGCACGACATCCAATTAGAGTAAATATAGCCAACTACCAATTCTGAACTCCCTTTGACTTCTAGTCATTTTGAGGTTGTCATAGTCTCATTTTAGCAACCTTCCAAAATCCCACCAAGTGATAAATCCAAAATTAATGACGCATGTCCGTATGGATTTAATTAATAAAATATGTAACAAAGGGACCAAAATAATATATTAAATATCTTGGGACTCTCTAAGGTTGAGACACCTTAATCCCAACAATTTCCCACTTGTCAAAGGCCTTACAAGAGTCACTGCTCAAGCCACAAGGCCCATTGAATTGACACACCATCTGAACTTCTTTGTGCTCACTAGCTTTGTCAATACATCTATAACATTCACCAAAGCATCAATCTTTTCCAACTTCACCTTTCCATCTTCCACCATATCACGAACAAAGTGAAACTGCACATCAATGTGCTTTATTTTGGCATGGAAAGTAGGATTCTTTGCTAAATAAATAACACTTTGGCTATCACAAAAAATAGTAATGTCTTGCATCAAAATAAATATTAGACCACAACCTCTTAAGCCAAATGGCTTCTTTGCAAGCATGAGTAGCTACCATGAATTCTTCTTCTATTATGGACAAAGCAACTACAGCCTATTGCTTATTCATCCAACTTCTACCACCACCAAACATTGTGAAAATATATGCACTGGTGGAGCTTCTGTTGTTAATGTTACCTACTCAATCCGAGTCCACATATCCATGAATTCTCATTCAATGTTGAGATCTAGTAGGATAACCATGAAAACATAGGGCATACTCAGAAGTACCTCACAAATATCTAAACACCCTCTTCATCGCATCTCAATGTACCTGTCTAGGATTAGCCATAGACCGACTAAGGAATCCCACTACTTGGGAAATGTTTGGCCTTGTACAAACCATAACATTCATCAAGCTACCAACAACACTTGCATATGGTACTCTAGTCATGTCCTCCATCTCGGTAGGAGATTTTGGACAATCCTCAATAGAAAGCTTCATCCCTATACAACTAGAACTACCATATGTCTCCAAGCTGTCATGTTGAATCTCTCCAAAACAAAGTTCACATACTTACTTTGGGTAAGCCAAAAATTTTTGTTACCTCTATCTCTTCTGATCTCCATCCTTAGAATATATCTCACTACACCTAGATCCTTCATCTTGAACTATGCTAACAATTGATATTTCAAATTTGAAATCACACTCTTACCATTCCCAATAAACAACATATCATCCACATACAGGACTATGATGAGAATGTGACCATTATCAGTCTTGTAATAGACACAATGATCAGATTTAGATCTCATAAATCTCAAACACAACACATAGGTGTCAAACTTTTGGTATCCCATTCTAGGATATTTCTTCAATCCATGTACAAATATTTCTTTAACTTGCATACCAGGTTCTCTTTACCTTTATCAATCAAATTCTCTGATTATGAAATATAAATTTCTTCCTCTAAATCACCATGAAGGAATGTTGTCTTCACATCCATATATTCTACTTCTAGATTGAATAGTAGCTGCAAGTGATAGTAGGCACCTGATAGATGTTAGCTTCGCTACAAGATAAAATATCTCACCATAATCAATTCCCTCCACTTGAAAATATCCCTTTGTGACCAACCATGCTTTATGTTTCTCAACATTGCCATCTAGACCAATTTTCTTCTTGAACACCCATTTACATCCAATGGGTTTCAGTCCTTTAGGAAAAGGTACTAGATCCCATGTAGCATTCTTCTTCAATGCAACCATCTATCCGTTCATGGTTTCCATCCAAGAATCTATATCATGCATACCCATAGCCTATCTAATAGTCCCAGACTCATTAGTGTTAGCAATCAAAGAAAATATGCGATTGGAATCCAACATAGAATATCCTAATATTTCTAGTTGTCGCCTAACATGTGTAGACCTCCTCAATTGTTGAGGTTGAGATTATTACTCTTCTTTAGAGCTTTTAGAGCTTCTTGAATTCTCCTCATCATCAAGTCCAACAAGAGTGTGTATTTCATATTTCTTTAGAGTAGGTGGGATCTAAACAACCTCTTTTTTTTGTTTATCTTCTTTGGCTGCAAATCAACAGTGGAAGATTTCAACTCTTAGAAGATTGCACTTCTACTATAGATAACCTTCTCTACAAGTGGATCCCAAATCTCGTAACCCTTCACACCAACACCATAACCAATGAGGATAATCTTAACTGCCTTGTTCTCTAATTTAGATCTTTTCACACTAGGAATATGAGAATATACCTCACAACCAAAGACTCTTAGATGTATCATCAATGGATTCTTACTAGACCACACCTCCATGGGTGTATTTTAAACAAGCACCAAAGTATGAGATCTGTTAATTAAATAACATGTAGTAGCTATAGTTTCAGCCTAGAACTTCAGTTCAAGGCTAGCACCACTCAACCATCATAATGGATACTAGATCTATGTGAAGCATCACAACCATATTGAGAGGATTTATTTGAATAAGAATCAAAGGATTTCTTATTTTTATTTTCTTCTCCTCCTTGGATTCTTTTCGAAAATGACCGATCTTGTCATAATTCCAACATTTCACCTTGGAATTTTTACCAAGAGACTTAGATCTCCCCAGAGACTTAGATTTAGACTTCTTTTCCTTCTTCTTTTCTTTCTCCTTCGATCTACCATGAACAAAAGATACATATGTATATATTTTAACAGATAGGCTATATATTGTGGGCATAGCTCACCAGAATTGTCTCACGCTGGAAAATTTCATTAGAAAATATAGCCAAAATTTTTTGTCGATCCCCAAATCAAATTAAACTTCAGTAACTCTCCTTCAATATTTTTGGATCTACTATGAATAGATTGTAGTATAAACTTAAGAAAAAACATTCTACTGTGTAGAATTACTGCTTCGAGTGACGAAATTCCCACGTTTAAATTTTTTTGGCTGAAACAAAGTGAAAACTCTTTCTCTATAAAGCTTGATCTTTGTTCAAGAAACTGGATTGCATTTCCAACAAATCCATTCTCCATTCCTTCATATTTTCATTTAACAAATAGTGACTTTCATGGTGAGAATTTTATTTGCTCTATGAAAAGTGTGCATTGGATTCACTAAAAGTGTCTTGCCTGTTGACATTTGAATGAGCAGGTCGAGAATGGAAACGAAAGAAGAGGGGAATGATAAAATTGTCTTGGAAGAGTGGAACACATTATATGCCTCTAATCTCCTTAGGACTACTGTAGTAATTGCTAATAGCTCTGGAGGCTTTTCAATATGTCGGGATAATCTCACCACAAAAGTTTTATTCTTGTTATTAAAAAAAACTATAAATCCAAGCACAAACTAAATCCAGCCAATGAATTTTGTTTCAGTGTGTAGACACGTCAAATTTGCATTATACATATTCATTCGCTCAATAAATAAATCAAATGAATCACATCCATTCACCTAGTAAATCAGGTTCTTATCATCAAAAGCTCAATCATAGTTTAATTAAATAAATCAAGCTTTATTTAATTAAAATCTCAAACATGCATCTTCCATCCTTTTCTGATTTAAATAAAACAAATATTTAAGCCTTAAAAGTCAAAATCATCTAATCGGCATTAAATCAGCATAATCATCATCTATTTAATCTAAACCTGATTAAATACTCACCCACTTGCATTCTCTAGATTTGGCCACTTGCACATGAAATTGCATTTAATTGATTTATCAAAATTATTTATTTTTAACTTGGCATAAAGGAAGAATATTCTCCAAGTTTGAATTTCCCCCCAAGTGGACATGTACACCCAACAGAGCATTTATGAGGCCTTACATGCCTCTTACATGTCCCCTTCCAAAGTCAAAATCAGCATTTATTGGAAAATTTGAATTCAAATTCTCCCTCTCATGGGCACTCTTCCCAAATATTGCACAACCATTAACCACTCACCATTTGACAAGTGTCATCTTCTCATTGGAGGATCTTTAGTCCCACATTCACCATCTTGGCCAATCTCTCATCAACAAAATCTATAAAAGAAGGCCTTCATTCTCATTCATGGATCCAGAATTTTATGCAAGGTTACTCTCTTGGTTTGAGAAATAATCTTGTTTTCATCTCCATTGCACTTCATCATCTTGAGCTTTTTATCAAGGATTGGGAAAGGGTCACTAGCACATGTGACACCAATCCACTATGGAATAGGTAATTTGTTGAATGTTTTCATTATGCTTGTGGTTTTCCTTTATCTTTTGTGGCATTTTGGAACATTTGCAAAGTATTTCATAGGAGTGTTCTTGAAGGATTTGTAGGTACTAACCCTTGTTTGAGATTAGTGTTTGCAGATTTTGAAAAGCATGCTCACACAGTGAAAGCAGTCGATCACTGGAAGTATGGAGGTAGTTGTCTGCAGTATTTTTGCCCAAGGCAAGTTAAAACTATCCTTCAATTTTTCCCATGTATGCACATTCGTCTATACACTAATGTGGGGAAAACTGATTCAACTGAATTCTAGGCAACTTTTATTTTTTACTGTCAATATGTTTCAGTGGAATGCAGAGGATCTTAATTCTTATTTTTAATTTTTTCTCGCTCAAAGCTAAAGAATTCAGGTGAATTCATTTATTTATTTAGTTTATAAATGAGGGGTGAGGCATAAATTTGGCTTAAGATTTGTAAACATTACATTATAATCATTCTACTACTACGAGGGAACTTTTAGCATCATTGAATGCACCTTTCTTCAGTCTTATCGACCATTCTTGGTCACTTGTAGGCCTCCATATCTAATTAACCTCTACATATTTAGTAGAATTGTGGGTTGCTTTATTGGTACTGAGGATTAACTAATATTTAGTAGAATTGTGGGTTGCTTTATTGGTATTGAGGATTAACAAGGAGCTTCATAGGATTAACTACATATTTAGTAGAATTGTGGTTGCTTTATTGGTATTGAGGATTAAAAAGGAGCTTCATGGATTTATTATACACGATGTGGCAAAATTTCAAACAAAAATTAAGTTTTTAGTCAAATGATTATGAATTAATCCTCTTTCACCATGATCATGGATTCATCAAATCTGAGGATCATAACAGTAAAAATATATGAGGTCAGAGTTTTCTCATGGTTATAAAACCTCTTCCATTTCTTTCTCAGAGATTTTCACAAGGTTTAAAACAGTGTTACCCCAAGTTTTCAGGACGGGGATGGTGGGGGATGGTGGGACGAGTCCCCAAGTTTCCAAATTTTGAGGTCAAATGTGGGGACGACTATACAAAATATAGGGAAAATTTTAAATATTAATATGAAAAAATGAATGAGGCATGAATAATATACATTATAGAACCTTAACATATAACATTTAAGTTCAACATTATTTGTCAATACTCAATACACATTCAAAATTCAAATTTAACATACATGAATCATGAAACAACCTCCAAGTTATAATTTATAAACTTATATCAAAATGCCTAGTATATGTTCAATAAATGATTGCTACCATTTACTCATAATTATAGCTTTTCATCATGTTAGAATCTATTATCTTTTCAAATCTTGAAGTTACTATAAAGTATAAAACTCCTACATACTTTTTTATCATCTTGAACTTTCAAGTCTTGTTGAACAACCTTTTTATTAGGACATTAATAGAATTCATTTATCCTTTTGTTTGTCTTTTACAAAGTAAAAATATGTTGAAAAACAAGTGTAAAAAATATAGGTAGCCTCTTGAAACATGTAAAGAAGCATATTAAGTTCATAGAGGTTTTGGGCACTAAAAATGTTTGGAAGACTCTCTAAGCCTATGTGTATAGAATTGAACTATTAGACAAACCTCATTTAATTAGTAAACCATGTGAAATTTCCACCATATCATCAATCTCCCCCATCCAGATTGTCCTCAGTTGCATAATGCATGTTATAGTACTAATGTGTGACTCACCAATAACTATTATAACTAAGAGTATACTCCTTGAGCATATAGTTTGATCTTTTCCCTCACATCAACTTTTGGCTATGTACATAACACATTCAAATTACTGGATTCCATAACTAAGTTTGACATGTACTCTTCTACAATAAATGTTCTTCAATTCTAGAAGTGGGATTTGATGTTAGAGGCTTCACCATAGAAAACTTTATTTTAGAACCCATGTTCCACATGTGCTAGGCATCAACATAAAACAAAATAAAAATAGGACCAAACAACTTTCAAAATAAAACTAAAACTATAGTAGGTTGTGGTTGCACCTCAGGTAGCCTTGTAACATTTTTTTATGTTAAAGACAAGGGTTACACAATCTAAGAAATCATGACACAATATTTTGGGAAAACTGTGTACTATCCCAATTGGTGGCACCCTTTTTGTATAATAATTTAGAGCATCTATTGGCAATGTTGTTATCATTTAGTTTCCCAATGTAATTAGGCACTTGTAAATCTGGTAAAAATATTGGGCTATCTAATTTTACATTTACTATTGAACATATTTTGGGTATGTGTAGGATCATGATGGGCCAAAAAGTGGCAATGGGGAAAAAATTACGTTTTTCATCAACCTAAAAACACGAAAAATGCCAAGTTGACTTTTTTGTGGCTTGGGTGTTAGTACACACCTCCAAAGCAATAACCAAACCAAGATCTCCATATTGGATATCCAATCCAAATCGAATATCTAATTTGAAGCAAACATATATATATATATATATAAATCAGGCCTGTTCAAGTCATTTGACATTCACAAATAGGCCATGACACACAGTGAGGAGGTTCTCCGCATATCAAATATCTAATTTATTTGATATCCATTTTGAAAAGGTTAGATTTTAGATTTTTCTTTGCTTTGATCAAATTTTGAATTAGATTTGTATAATTTCAGTTAGTTTTTTATGGATTTTTTTTCAAAATAGGGTTTTTGATTGAATTTTTATGAAAAATTTGAGTTTAGAATGGATTTTGATTAAAAATGAATGTTTTTTATGGATTTTGATTTAAAAATAGTGTTGTTTATGTATTTGTATTAAAAATTAGAGAATTTTATAGATTTTTGTTAAAAAGTAGGGTTTTTTTGGTTTTTTTTTTAAAACTAGGGTATTTTTACAATATTTTCATTTATACTATCTAATTTCAATTAGATTAATTAGTTTTTAACTTTAATCAGGCATTATGGCTGCTAAAAATGAAAATGAACAAATTCCAAATGATCCACCAGTTGAGAATGAAAATGCACAAATACCAAATGCTCCACCACCTCTACAACCATTAATTAAAGAATTAATTGGTGAAAAATTGTAGCAATTAAAGGGAATTTTTGAAGTTTATAAGAGAATACCTTGATTATTCGAGATGTAAAACACATTGAAGGATATAATTAAAAATAAAGAAACTCTCTCCACCCAACATAATGCCTTTCATTCGTGGCGAGAAGACATGAGGGAATATTATGCATGTCGACTATCTTATGATGATGTGAAAGATCTTAGAATAACCAAAGCCAAAATAGCCTCTTTATTTGTTAACCCCCGCACTAGTTTTCTAGTTCATGTTAATAAACCAAAACTTTCTATAAAATGGTGCATGCATAGGGACATTGTAGATAAATTTTGGGATATGGTTTTTGATAAACCACCGAACAACAATTGTGATATATGATTTTAGTTTATTAAAAAATTATATGTTGAGTTTGTGTTAGGGAATCATGTCAATTACTTTGACATTAAACCCTTCCAAGGCGTTGGTGGAGGTATGCCCCAGGATAGACCAGAGGCAGTTAGAGTAGTCCCACGTCTATATGTTTCCCCTCCACCCCTTCCTCCACCACCTCCAGTATATCATCTAGATATTATGCAGGATGCGGCCACACAAACTATCCAGGCTATTCACTCTTTGAGTGGCATTTTGGTTTCATATACTTCTACAATAGATCAGCCACATTTTGGTGATGTTGCTGATGGTTTGAGTGTTGTTGTTTCATCCTCGTCAGGTCCACATATTTGTGTGCCACATACTTGCTCCATGTGCCACTAGATATTCTTGGGTCCTCTTGTACAACCCGCTGAGCATCCCTTGGACACTTTTAATTATGACCTCCATAGTGTAGACATTATAGATCAGACACAGGGGAGTGGAGCGCACCCTACAAAGTCCTCTCTTGCTAGAGAGGGAGACATTGGAATAGTGACACAGGTAAGATTTAAGTTGTAAATTCATAACTTGCATTTTTTTTTAAATGAATATTAATAAGAGATAGTATAATATACTAATATTTATTTACATGGTCTATTTAACAGTTGATGTTTGAGGAGGAGCTTGCACAAGTGACTGATAGCACCCTTAGGGCCATTTCATTTGGCCCCGACACACACACACTATATATTTTCATATTCACTCATTTACATTTTTTTATTATATACTTACTTGTCATTTGAATTGTCATAAATAAAATTATATAATAACTTATATGTTTATCTTATTTACCTCTTGTAGGAAATACCTAGTGTGAGTGAGATGCAACCTTGTCCAGATTATGGAAGTGCAATGTTAGATAAGGGGAAGGAAATTGAACTCAAATTTGATTGAATTAAGAATTTTAAGATCTTATATTGATTATACATACATTGACATAGATTGGTAGTTTCACATGTACTTGTCATTTTTATGTACATGCTCAGTTATGAGCTATACGTCGTTGTTGACAAGTGCGAGCAAGGTGGAACCTTGTCTAGATTATGGAAGTGTAATGTTAGATAAGGGGAAGGTAATTGAACTCAAATTCAATTGAATTCATATTTTTAAGATCAATTTTACATACATCAATATAGATTGGTAGTTTCATATGTACTTGTCATTTTTATGTATAGGCAGTTGTGAGCTATACATCGTTGTTGACAAGTGCCACAATGCCTGAAGGATTACGTATTGGAACACTTGAAGGAGTAGGTGTTGAAACACCTCAAGGAGGAGGTGTCAAAACACCTAAATGAGATAAAGAAAAAGATCAGCCTAAAGAGGTATGTGTTTATTTTATTTTGTGTTTGGTATTTTTATGTTCCTATTACTGACAATTGTATGCTAACTTGGATCAATTTTATGTTTTTGCTCACATATATAGATTGACATTACAAAAGTTGGTTTGGTCGGTTCTTTGAGAGGGGAATATTCTAGGGCTCCTAACCCTTTGAAGAGACAAATATTTTAGGTAATCAAGATTTCAATTTTAGAGTTCAATTATAATTCAATGTATATTGATTTTGATGTTAATTATTCAATTTTAAATCATATAGTATAACTAATATCAATTGTGGTTTTAATTTTTCTTGTGCAACTACCTTCAGAGCCAATGAGTGCTGCAAAGAGGCTTCATTTTGATGATCCACCAGTAGTTTAGGATGAGTTAGACATTTTGGCATGCAAATTTTGAATAGACATTGAGATGGCATATGCCACATTTTGTAAAACTTTGTTTGAGTTGGTGTTGATGCCATTTATGTATATGGAGATACACTCAAGATTATTGGATAATTTGAAATATAGAAGTTGACAATCAAAATTTAATTTCTTCCTCATGTGCATGATTAAAATCTTTGAAATTTAATCAAGTGAGCAATGGTTAAATATCAATGTACAAGAGCATAAAAAAGAATGGTTGTATTATGTAGTTTATATTCATATTGCTGATTACATTGCATTGCACATCTTTCAAACTCAAAGCATTATTTCACATTGCATAACTAACAACTAGATGTTGATAGATGAATAAATTTCAATTACAATATAGTTTTTATAAATTCAACCTAAGTAGTTATGCAATTACTTCACATTACATAACTAATAACTAGGAGCAACTGTCAATTGCATTTGCTTGTCATGGAATTTTATGAGACCACATTTCTTTGAGGAATTTTTTCAAACAATTCACTACCTTGTCTATGACACCACATTTTTCATACATGTGTACCAAATCTTTTTATCAAACAGTTCACTCGCTTGTTGTTATGGCTAAAAATGGGAAAAAAATCAGATTTAGAAAAAGAAGTAAAAAATTGAAGAAAACAATTAGAAACTACTTTTTTAAAAAATTTAATGGAATTTCCATAGCATATAGACATTGAGATCCAAATAAAATATAGATTTCAATCCATGAATTATAGAAAATAGATTTTTGTTGGTTATATTCATATCGTTGATTACATTGCACAAAACATACTACAACTGCATAAATATCAGATGGTGACAATTGTCAAAATGTCTATTACAATATAGTTTGTGACTTTGTACAAAGTCAACCTATAAAATAAGCACAAAGTTCCAAAAAAATCAATTGTAGCAAATGATGTGCTAAAGGGTAGAACCTCCCGGTGATGAAGCTCCTTGTCTATGCTACCACATTTTTTCATACATGTCTACCAAAGCATTTTATCAAATAGTTCACTGCATTGCTGCTATGGCTGAAAGAGAAAAATAGGTGCTTTGGAACAAGCTATGGATGCTTGGAAAAATTCTATCAAAGAATAATAGTAAGCAACAAGCTATGGTCTCATGATTTTTTTTCGCACGAAAATTAGTGTGATGTTATTTGCATTTTTTTGCAGGTTTTAAACATGTTTTTTGGCAATTTTGTAGTTTTAAATGAGAAGAAATCATTGACCAAAAGGTCAATGATTTTTTCAAAAACTTGGGGAAAAAATCGTCTAGCTTGCAGATTTTTTTAAAATCACAATTAATCAAGTTTTTTTGCAGATGTATGCTTCTATGATATAAACAACAAAACCACCATAAACTTGAATGTCATTTAAAACATGCATGATAAATAGTCATCATTGAAACTTGAATTTGGGTTGCTTGATATACAAAGTTTATTGATGCCAAGGTTCAATTTGTATGATTTAGAAAAAAGAAGCCAATTGAGTAGAGTTATCAACATTCTTTAGAAATCATAAGAATTTATTTAGTACACTAGCCATTTTGATGTCTTCTTGCAATCTCAAACACTAAATATATGAAGAAGTTAACTTTTCTGCCCACTAGTTTCCATTAAAAAGAAAGCAACAAGCTATGGTCTCATGACTTTTTTTCACACGAAAATCAACGTTGGAGTTTAGTTGGAGGGCAAAAAACTACTTGTAACTACATAAATAAATCTTTTCTACAACTTGTATGACCTAACTGACTTTTCCATCACATCCGGATGGCTACATTTAGGTTAGGTATGGTCCCCTTTCACACCCAAATCGGTTGAAGTAGTTCGAGCTACGTTTAATCAACAAAATCCTTTAAGAGTCCAAAGTGCAAAAGGGTAGCAATCTTTGACGGACTGTTTCTCAGAAACTATGATTCCTACAAACTTTTTGTTTGAGGCTATGGGATCGTGTTGGGCCCCTCTACAATAACATCTCTTGGTTTTTTCTATCTCAGAGGCATTTTCCCGTGGGGGGAATTTTTCAGCTAAGGGAAAAGTTGTTAGATGCAAGCAGTGTAAAGTTGCAAAGTGGTGCAACTTTCATTCAACAACTCGTACAACCAAATGGGCTATTCCAAGACATCCGGATGGGTACATTTACGCTAGGGATGGTCATCTTTTGTACCCAAATATGCTAAATCACTCCATGCTACATTGGACCAACGATTTCCCTTAAGAGTCCAAAGTGCTAAAAGGAAACAATATTTCAAGGTCCATTTCTTGGAAATTGTGACATTTACAAAATCTTTGTTTAAGGCTATGGTATCATGTTTGGACCGTCTACAATAACCTCTCTCATTTTTTGCTATCTTAGAGGCATTTTCCCATGGTGGCAAGTTTTTAGCTGAGGGAAAAGTTGTCAGATGAAAGCAGTGTAAAGTTGCAAAGTGGTGCAACTTTCATTCAACAACTCGTATGACCAAAAAAACTATTCCAACACATCTGGATGGGTATGTTTACACTAGAGATGGTCCTCTTTTGCAACCAAATATGCCAAATCACTCTGATCTATATTGGATCAATGATTTCCCTTAAAAGTCCAAAGTGCTAAAAGGCAGTAATATTTGAAGGGCTATTTCCTGGAAATTGTGATGTTTATAGACTCTCTGTTTGAGGCTATGGGATTGTGTTTGGCCCATCTACAATAAAATATCTCATTTTTTCTATCTCAGAGGCGTTTTCCCATGGCGGCAAGTTTTTAGCTGAGGGAAAAGTTGTTAGATGCAAGCAGTGTAAAGTTGCAAAGTGATGCAACTTTCATTCAATAAATTGTACAACCAAACAGAGTGTTCCAACATGTCCAGATGGGTACATTTATGCTAGGAATGGTCCTCTTTTGCAACCAAATATGCTAAATCACTTTGAATTACATTGGATCGACAATTTCCCTTAAGAGTCCAAAGTGCTAAAAGGAAGTAATATTTGAAGGGCTATTTCTTGGAAACTGTGATGTTTGAAAACTCTCTGTTTGAGACTATGGGATCATGTTTGTCCCATATACAATAACCTCTCTCAATTTTTGCTATCTCAGAGGTGTTTTCTAGTGGTGGCAGGTTTTCAGTTGAGGGAAAAGTTATCAAATGCATTCAGTGTAAAGTTGCAAAGTGGTGAAATCTCATTTAGCAACTCGTACAGCCAAACATAATGTTCCAACACATCCAGATCGGTATGTTTATGTTAGGGATGGCCCTTTTTTGGACCCAAATATGTCGAATCACTCTGAGCTACATTGGACCGACGATTTCCCTTGAGTCCAAAGTGCTAAAAGGCAACAATCTTTGAAAGGCTATTTCTTGGAAACTGTGACATTTACAGACTCTCCGTTTGAGGCTATGGGATCGTGTTTATCCCATCTACAATAACCTCTCTCATTTTTTTTTCTATCTTAGAGGTGTTTTCCCGTGGTGGCAAGTTTTCAACTGAGGGAAAAGTTGTCAAATGCAAGCAGTGTAAAGTTGCAAAGTGGTGCAACTTTCATTCAACAACTCATATGACCAAACAGACTGTTCCAACACATACAAATGGGTACATTTACGCTAGGGATGGTCCTCTTTTGCACCCAAATACACCGAATCACTTCGAGCTATATTGGACTGATGATTTCCCTTAAGAGTCCAAAGTGCTAAAAGGAAGCAATCTTTGAAGGGCTATTTCTTGGAAACTGTGATGTTTACAAACTCTTTGTTTGAGGCTATATGATTCTTTCTAGCCCATATACAATAACCTCTTTCTATTTTTTCTATCTCAGAGGCATTTTCCCGTGGTGGAAAGTTTTTAGCTGAGGGAAAATTTGGTAGATGCAAGCAGTGTAAAGTTGCAAAGTGGTGCAACTTTCATTCAACAACTCGTACAACCAAATAGACTATTCCAACACGTTTGAATGGGTAAATTTATGCTAGGGATGGTCCTCTTTTGTACCCAAATATGCTGAATCACTCTGAGCTACATTGGACTGACGATTTCTCTAAGAGTCTAAAGTACTAAAAGACAACAAACTTTGAAGGGCTATTTCTTGGAAACCGTGGCATTTATAGACTCTCTATTTGAGGCTATGGTATCATGTTTGGCCCATCGATAACCTCTCTCAGTTTTTTCTATCTCAGAGGCGTTTTCCTGTGGTGGCAAGTTTTTAGCTGAGGGAAAAGTTGTTAGATACAAGTAGTGTAAAGTTGCAAAGTGGTGCAACTTTCATTCATCAACTTGTACGACCAAATGAATTGTTCCAACATGTCTGGATGGGTACATTTATGCTAGGGATGTTCCTATTTTTCACCCAAATACACCGAATCACTCTGAGCTACATTGGACCGAGTGAAATTAGGTGAAAAATTGATGCAGACACAAGGGCACAATCACAAACTCTTTGCAACCTGCCTATTTGAGGCATCTAACAAGATTATTGTGACCTCTTTGGACATTCCAAAACTCCCTTAAAACTTGACAAGCAAGTAAATACACATTTCCCTCTTTAATCCCCTTAAACCCTTATAATAGTGAGAAACTAGTTTTTGTCCAATTACTCCACAATTTTCCAAAACACCAAACCAACACATGACTGATTCAAACACCCATATCTAGGTTACACAACATATATGAGAAAAAATAGACTCCTTTGGACCAACGTTGACTTCCTATACATTCACCCTTAAAAACACTACTCAATTAGCCCAAAAATGCAAAGCAACATACCTTCAAACACCACACAGACCCCTAAAACCTTGAGGCAGCAAATAAATTGCCAAGAAAACAAAGATTCTACAATTGGATTCCATTTTTATGGAATTGTAACCATCAAATCAGAAAACCCTTGTTTTTAGTGTAATTCTTGAGGGTTTATTGGATGTAGCACTTCCACAACCTTTCAGACTCTACCACCACCTTATACATCTTTATTTAGTCCCCAATATGCTTAGCAAACAAAGAAACTTCTGGTATCACAAAAGTGCATACAAAATATCACTATTAAAGAAACCTGCATTGCAATAGTATATAACATATCAATATTAAATAAAGAACACTAATGAACTTAATCATAATGAACATAAGAATTGTACCTTCCATTTTTTAAAATTCTATTCAAGTGTTCATGAAGGGTCATCTCTTTGCTTAAGAGTATCCAATATTG
This sequence comes from Sequoia sempervirens, assembly GCA_007258455.2. Lineage (NCBI taxonomy): Eukaryota > Viridiplantae > Streptophyta > Pinopsida > Cupressales > Cupressaceae > Sequoia > Sequoia sempervirens. The sequence continues at coordinate 516,828,225 of VDFB02000017.1, forward strand.
CTTCATGATCAACATGACTAAGTGTCCATAGTTGTTTTGTCTTTGGTCTAGTACGATGCTTCAACAACTTAACATTTGTTGCTATAACAAGGTGCGAATACATGAGAATGGTTTTTTGTTTCTTGTAGTCTTCGAATGCAGGTATGCCATTCTTTCTAATCATGTATGTTCACAACCAAGTTCCTACAACCACAACTGAACTTGTAGGATACACAAAACCATCATCATCTTCTATCTATTGTGTTAGCTTATGCTTTACCCACACACATCAAGCCAATCAATAGTCTAATCTCTCTTCATTCCCTTGCGGTGCAATAACTACAAAAATATGTTTGGCTGTAGTAGATCTGAAAGTAGGTTATAATCAACTAAACTTTCCATTGTTTCATTTGTCATGGATATTGTTTGAGATAAAGGAGTTAGATACTATGGTACCCATGTATCCACCCACTCACTTGACTTGCTTTGATCCCACTCGCACTGAATACAACTCTAGAAAAAACAAGCCAACTCTCATGTCCAAATGGTCTATGTGCCTACATCTAAGCTTCAAAATTAATTCATCTTTGAAGAATCTTTGATTGTATGACAATCCAATCTACCTCCCACTGTACCCTCCTCAACGAACCAAAATAATTTGTGCACTGTTGAATCAAGTGTCCCTCCCTGTGACAATGTTGAACTACACCAATCAACAATAGAATGTGCATCGCTGAATTTTTCTCTTGAAATCTTCAATTGCTCCTTAACTAGACTCTCTTTATGCATGCACCTACTCCATCATGCTCCCCTTTCCCATGTACAACTTCAAAAAAACTCCAAATATGAGGTAGACTCCTCTCTACAAGCATTCTACTCAACCAACAAAACATATGAGCATTCTTGAATTGACCTATGCAATTATATGACCAAATTAGATATTGGCCTAGTGCTATATCATGCTCCAATAAGAACTCAAAAAAATTTCCCGAAACAATGTTGGACATACTCAGACGAGTGAGATCTATCATCACTCATATAAAAATGATACTTTCTGATTATCTTTGGATCCTCCTCTATGCTATCAGGTGCATGTCTAAATGTTATGTGGACAAAAATAGCAATTTGAATGGAATTGTAATACTGAGATTGTACCTTGTTTTGTGGTTGCAATGTGTAGTTTTCTACAAAATCAACCACTGATATAATAGTGCCAATTGAAAAAGAGTCCTTACACATCCTAAATTGTTGATCCAACCACTGAGACCTATGACTATGCCTTGCATACTTGTAGAAAATATTGTCCTTAAAATTTGAAATAAAATCAGCAACACTTCATTCTTTTGTAACCAACTCACATCTAGAACCTTCACCTCCACTTTGCAAAGTATATTTGAATATCTCATATCTTTTTTTCTCAACAAGCTTCTTTCCAAATTCATGTTCTAAACTCACATGAAAACATTGAACAAACTTTGACAAGCCACCACATTGTGAGCACTTTGCATTTAAACAATCATTTCTATAGAAAAAGCAACCATCATCTCTAGAACATAAAAACAGATCTAGCAAGTCCCTTGATGATTTCAGAAGATGCATTGCACCACACTCTTGCAACATTTCATTAGTATGCAAAGTAGAATAGATATAGCATAATAGCTCATGGTACATTGAAAAATCCACATGGTATTTGCAACAAGTATTACAAATCTTAAGAGGCACACAATAAAATGGCTTCAAACCCTCAAAATTCCTTTGCGAGATTTCCATATTTTTATGTGTTTCAATAAATTTTTTGAACAACATTGTTTGGCTTGATTCCAAGAAATGTTTAGGATGTGGTGTACGGTCTTGATTGCCAATTATTAACTTTAAAACATCCTTTGCATTGGGTGATACTCTAGAGTTATCATGCCAAAATTGTTGAATTACCTTCTTTATGTTATTAGTTAGCTTCTTATCAACATGTGGAAGCCTCCCGACAAAAGCCCATGTATCATTTTGAAGAGGATCATCTATTCTTTCTCTTCTTGCAAGTGCTCTGTCCAAATTTTTATGATTTATGTCAAAATCAATACAATTTTGTCTCATAAAGCGAGCCTTTTTCAATTGATGTCTTACTAGGGCGGTTGTAATGACTCTCCGAGCAACTCTCTTATCCTTTTCCCTGTTATTTTTTCCAATAAAATTGAGAGAATTAAAAATATTTTTGACAATAATAGATTTTTTTTGGGTCTTCTTGTTCACACGAATCTTCAATTTGGCTAGCAAAGGTCTCATCTTTTTCATCTTTAGCAATTGTACAAAAAGTTGGCATTGCTTAGTCAATGTATTATCACTAAAATATTGGTTGAAAAGTCTTCTAGCCCACAACCAAATAGTTTGTTTTGACCTCTTGCCTTCAAAATTGTTTATAATGTTCTCATCAAATTCAAGTAACCATTTAGGAGTTCTTGAAGGTGTTGAATTTGGAATATGTCTTTCTTCCACACAAGGTTCTTCATTTCTCATGTTATCTAGTGAAACATAATTTACACTTGCCTCAATATTATGTTCAAAATCTTCATTTCCAACATTTTCACCTTGAACATTTTCAATATCAATTTGAATAATTTCATTCTCAATTTCAATATCATGTTCAACATCTTCAAATCCAACATTTTTACCTTGAACATTTTCATTATCAATTCCAATATTTTCATTCCCAATTTCAATATCATGTTCAACATCTTCAAATCCAACATTTTCACCTTGAACATTTTCATTATCAATTTCAGTATTTTCATTCCTAATTTGAATATCATGTTCAACATCTTCAATTCCAACATTTTCACCTTAAACATATTCAATTTCCTCTTCACTTGAAAGACCATAGGGGTTAGGTTCACAATTATTTAACATACCTTGTATTCTCTTCCTATGACCTTCTCTATCTCTTTGTCTATATGCTTCAATTTGTTCTTTTGTAAGATTTCTCTTACATTTTTTCTTGCGATGACTGCTACTCCCCATTATAACTCATAAAATATGCTAAAAAATAATTGCTTATGACAAATTTGAGTAGAAGATGCTCCAAAAAGTTGATCTTTATCTCTTCCTATCTGAAACTGCATGTGTGTCGCCTGCAAACAGAATGTAGGGTCCATTGGAATGCACAAAATGACCCACATGGGGATTTTCTATGGCCCACAAATCCCATATCTGTTATAATTTGATAACTAATTCATTTGAAAAAAAATTAAAATGTTTTGTAATGGTATGATTTTAGTTTTACAAATCGGATATCTGATTTGTGTACACATAGACCTAAGGGTT
>VDFB02000017.1:516832064-516872257 GCA_007258455.2 Sequoia sempervirens
GGGGAGAGAGAGAGAGGGATTCAATGAAAGAGAGGGAGTCAAAGAGAGATAGAGGGTAGAGGGGAGAGAGATACGAGTGATTGAATGAGGGACTTGGGAGAGAGAGAGATGGTGAGAGAGAGAGGGAAAAAGATAATATTTAAATATTTTATATATTAGTAATATATATATTTAAATATTTATACTTTAACAAAAATATTGAAATATTATACATAATAATATAATATATTATATGTTTTTGATATCCAAAATGTCTAACCCTTCCTAAGAAATTAAAATACAATAGAAAAACATAAGGAAACACCTCAAGATTAGCCTAAGAAATTTGTAAAAGCAAAGAGGAAAGTGTAAAATGATGTTAAACAGATATACCTCCTTTTTGCAACTGAAACTTCTTGGCTGACCCTTGATTTTGATTTGATTTGTGTGCTCCTTGATGGCTCTTGATATGGATAAATGAAAGGCTTAACTATGTGCTTGGATGCAGATGAAAAGGGATGAGATTGATGGCTAAATGAGCGCACAAAATGGCAGCATTTAGTTGCAAAATGGCTAAGTGTTCTCTTTTTTCTTTTAGAGGGGGGGTATTTATAGAAGAATTTGAATTTTTTAGAGAATTCAATGGTTGAGATTTATCCAACAAAGTCAAGATGAAGGGCTAAGGTGAGTTGAGGACTCATAAGCCCTCACATTTTGACATGTGGAATGTGAAGTGGATAAAGGTAGGATGATGTGTAGGTGATGTGGAAGGGAAGTACATGATGTGGAGGAAGGACAAGTACCTTCCAAGTACTTTGACGTGAGGATAATTAATAATTAGAGGATAATTAAGGGCTAACAAGGATTAGAATCCAACTTGCAAAAGTTGGAGGATGTGACACATCCTAATCAAGGATTAGGCATGTGCACATCCTTAATGAAGAGATTAAGAGATGGATTAGGATTAGATGAAAAAGACATGTGAGGAATTAAATAAATGTAATATTTATTTAATTCATTTGATGAAAAGAGGATTAAGGAGAGTAAGGTATTTAATTATTAATTAAATACCTTAGGGATTTGGCAGAATTAAGGATATTAATTAAATAATAGTAATATTACTTAATTAAATCAGATAAGAGGATGCTTAGATGAAAAGTGATAAATTTGGATAAATTAAGTGTCTTAATTTGGATGTCTACATTTTGCCCCTCTTTGATATGGTGTTACAAAGTAGCATCATTTCAAAGAATATTAAAACATAGAACCTAGAAGAAGATGGTTAGATTGGGAAAGATGCCCCAGTCCTCAAAGGGATGACTAGGAAGAAAGATGATGGGGGTGAAGATGAAGAGTAGGGTTTGAGGGTGCCCCCTCGAGAGGACATGGATGAGATGATGCAAGAGGAGATGAAGAAGATGATGCAAAGTGATGGAGAAGATAGGAGGATAATTGATGGGAAATCGATGAGGCACAAATAGATTTGAGGACAAATATGATGTTGCCCCAGTCAAGGTACAAGCCAAAAGGGGTTGATTATGGATGGAGTGTTGTCGATGAGGGAAGGAGAGATCCTGAAACAACATGAGGATAGGGAAGGATACATCCCAATGAGTGGTATTGATGAGGGAAGGATACATCCCAAAACACCACTAAAGGATAGGGAAGAGTACCCTCCAATGATGATGATGAAAGTGTTGTTGACGAGGGAAGGATACATCCCAAACAACACCGAAGGGATATGGAAGAATAAAATGGGATGATGATGATGATGATGATGAGGATGATTGGATCTAGGCTTGTAACAAGACTTAGAACAAGACCAAGGATATGATTAGATGATTTGGGCTAAATGGAATGGATGGGGATTGGATAGAGATGTGAGATAAGGATGAAGGATGAATGGATGGGGGGATATATGCAAGATGATAGAAATGAAATGCAATCCTAATGCAATTTTCCATCTTTGGAGCACTAATTTTTGCTATAGCATAAGACACCAAGTGCTAGGGTATGTGGAACCAAGGCAGATTAGTTTCTAATGCATAAAACAAACACAACAGACAAGAAGGCTATCCCAACACCCCAAAGTCATGATGACCTTGGTCGGGCCAGGTATTGGGATAACCACAAGCACAAAATGATGCCCCAACGTAACACAAGACCACGAGGATCTTGGTAGTTACTACGTGGGACAACCAAGAAGACAAAAATAGACATAAAAAGATCAAGATATGCCCCTATGTTGACCAATCAAAACACACCATAATATGATGGATCATGGCAGCCTTGACAAGTGATGATAGAGAGCTCAAATGATAAACAAAATCCAAAAGTATCAAAATATCATAATCAATTTCAAACGTCCTTTGCCATAGGATCAAGGGGATGGATGGGATTGATGAGGTCTATTAAGTAGGATGCATCCTATTTAGACCAAAGATGATGGATACTAAACTAAAAGATTGTTATGACGCAGGATGTTCAAAATTGATTGGATCTCATGATACAAGTGGGTCTCATTTGTAAAGAATTGGATAGATAAGGGTATAGCTTGATGACATGACACAAGGAAGAAAAGACATGATACTGACAGACCCTAAAGACCTAGGGGCTTGGGGGCCGATCAAAGATTAGCCTTGCCTACGTGAAAGCACAAAGCCCTTGTAGTTCGATAAAAGGCTGTCGACTGACCGTGGATAAAAGTAGAAAGAGGACAATGAAGACTGATGACAAATGACAAGGACTAGAGAGACAAAAGTAAAGACTAATGATAGATGATAAATGAGTGGATGGATAGAGTAGAAAGACCGATGCTAGATGATAGAGGAGCCCCAGGTGTGGATCAAGTGATCAACCTTGCCTATGTGAAAGCGCAAGGGCAACGTAGTTCGACCAAAGACCAAAGGCAAACAATGGATAAAGGATGATAAGATGATAGGATAAGTGGATAAAAAGATGGGACTGATACGACAAGATAGGATAAACTTGTTGGATTCAGAGGATGGGGACTTACACAAAGCTCAGGGATGGGATAGTTATCCAAATCATCAAAATATGAAGTGGGAGGATGATATGATGGAGAGATGAGTGATGAAAAGTGACAGGGGATTGGAAAGATGTGCAAGAGGAGTAGGAGTGATGACAATTAGATAAATGACATTGGGTTGCATGGAGGGAGGCCTATAGCTAGATACCAATGACAAGGGATTGTGAGATGTGATGAGGATAAAGATAAAAGAATGGATAGAGAGATAGGGATGGGGGATGGAAGACATTGTTTGAATGGATAAGAAGATAGGGATGGGGGATGGAAGACATTGTTTGAATGGATAGGAAGATAAGGGTGGGGAGATGAAAGGTATGCTAGGATAGATGGATAGGAAGATAAGGATGGGGAGATGGAAGGGATATCGTGACAGATGGAGAGGGAGATGAAGGGATGTTATGATAGATGATGTCTCCAAGGACTATGTTATAAAGGAAGATAAATGCCCCCACTTTAGATACATCATGTATGATGATGCATTAGGGAGGGAAGATGAGTGGATGATAAGATAAAGGAGATAATTGGAGGAGGATAGGATGGGTGACTAAGGAATATGATAGAGCATGGAGGAAGGGAATGTATACCAAGAGGTGTCCAAAGCATGCATAGATAGGTTCCCTCATTTTTACTAAGATCATAAGAAGGATGGTAGGATGGTAGGATGCTAAAGATAGGTATAGCAGGAAGACAGGTGCATCGCTGGAAGCATAGTGGATGGAGGGAATGCATATCAGGAAGCTGTCCCCAAGTTTGGAAAAGGATGAATGGGGATTTATGCATGATGCCTGTTTACCAGGTTTTCATCATGGTACTTATCCAAGGCACTTGTTTTCCAAGTTTTCACCATTGGTGGAATTATTTCTCTTTACTGTTTTTTGTTTTTTGTTTTTGACTTTTTCTATTTTTTCTTTTTTTTTTGGATTTTTGTGGATTTTTTAACTTTTTGTATTTAGTGGATTTTTTGAATTTTTGTGGATTTTTGGATATCATGCAATAGGAGATGGATAAGGATAAGGAGGTGGATAAGCGGATTGAGAAGACATGTGATAAGGATATGGATGAAGGACTCAAGCATCAAATTCTATACGAGGCATTAAGAGCCCTTGTTCAAACCGACTGTTGGATGTTGGTACAACATTATTAGGATAAGTGGATTATGCAAGAGGATGAATTAGAGGGATTTTATGGGGGAGATATGTGGGGTATTGGGTGGGATGTTGAAAATGGTATGGATAGAATGATGGGGTGGATGTGTTATGGGGGGGTGTTTTCAAGACCAACATTGGCACATGTTGTGGTAGATGTGAAAATATAAGAGGATGAATGGATGGAGAATGCAAGAATAATGGAGGAGAGGGGATAGTGAATTTTGGGACATAAGGACCCAAAAAAGACTTAGGAGATGAAAGGGGCGCATGAGTAGCTTTTGGATTAGCAACTTTGGATGTTCTTACAGATTTTTCAGTTGATGGCATTGCATCTTTTTTCTTTGGGATCCACATGGTTTTGATCTTTTCTTTAGGGGGCCTTTATGGCCTGTGGATTTGATTTGGATTTAGATTTTTCTTCTCTTCACCCACCATGTATTTTAGAGGGGACATGAGGAGCTTGAGGTTCATGTGGATCTTTAGATTTAGGTATTTTTGCTTTGGCATCCAAAGTGCTTTTGATAGAAATGGGATGGGTGCTAGGAGATGGATGATGTGGAGGTAATATGAATGGAGGGATGGAGGTAGGATTTTAAGGATTATATGTGAATGGAGGATGTGTAAGTATGTGCCTTTGTTGATCCTGATTAGGATGTGTATGATGGATGACATGGATAGGTGTTGGATGGATGAAACGATGAGACGGAGGAGGTGATCTTGGGATATACAGACCCAAAGCAGACATAGTGGGTGGAGGGACATAAGAACCCAAGATGGATGGAGTAGATGAAGGATGGGAGATGGTGGATGGAGGGATGTAAGGACCCAAAATAGATGGAGTAGATGAAGGAGGAATATGGATGGTTGTTTTGAGGCGATATGATAGAGGAGGAGGGATGGAAGCATATGATATGGTGGAGCGATGGTGGAGTGATGGGAAGCTGACATTTCTTTTGGAAAAGGCTCGTTGAGGATGTCTAGAGGTTGTACCAACATCTTTAGATTGTGAGTCTTGGGAAATAGGTCCAAGACCTTGCATGCAAACTTGTTCTTTGACTTTGATGGGCTCCAAAATACCTTGCTCATGAATGCCTAAACCTTTTCCTTGATAGTTCATTTTCTTGAGTATGTGATCCATGATAGGATTTGTGTTATTCTAAAAACATGATGCGAGTCCATTATTAGGTGGAGGATGATGGGTGGTATCTACGAGGAGGCCACCATGGAAGAATGTGAGAGTACCAAGGGGATATGCAAGTGGTGTGGGGATAACAGTTTTAGGCGATGATGGGAGATTATGAGAGGGAGATGATGGGATAGCAGCATTTGGATGGGTGGTATCAGGAGAGGGATTAGGGGATATGATAGGATCTAGATTTGTGGTAGTGGGATCATGCGATGGAGATGGAGCGGTGGAAGCTTGAATGACAAGGGGATCATGGGATGGAATGGATGGGGGACTGTGATCTTGAGGTGGACTAGATGGTAGGATCTTGATCTAGAGAAGGGGATATGTTGACATGCTTTGGATTAGGCTCTTGGAATGACTCATTGTGTGCGAGAGGCATGATAATGGAGTCTTGGTGGGACTCTTCAAGTGGGGAAGATGGAGGGATGGAAAATTCAAAACATTCATGGGAATGGATTTTAGTGACACTAGGAGTGGAAGAAGTGGATTGGATTAGGGTGTCATCAATGTGTTCAATAGCTCCTAGAGTAGGAGGTGGGTGTTCAATGGATTCAATAGATGTGATGGTAGGAGATGGTGGCTCAGTGGATTCAAAGGATGTGATGGTAGGAGATGGGGGATCAGTGGATTTAGAGGATGTGATGGTAGGAGATGGGGGCTCAACGAATTCAGAGGGTGTGATGGTAGGAGATGGGGGATCAGTGGATTTAGAGGATGTGATGGTAGGAGATGGGGGCTCAATGGATTCAGAGGGTGTGATGGTTGGAGATGGGGGCTTAGTGGATTTAGAGGGTGTGATGGTCTGAGTGGTGCTAGGAGTGGTATGATCAATGATAGGTGTTGGGTGGAGAAGGGTCTTGCCAGTAATGGTTGTGGATGATGGATTGGGATGGCATGATTCCACGACTTCTAGGTGTGGAGTGGGAGACGTCTTCTTTGTTGTAAGTCCTTGGAGAACTTCTGAAATGAGAGACTTGCATACTCCAGGCTGAGATGGTGTGGTAGGCATGGATGAGGGATTAGGGATTGGTAGGGGGTTAGGGCTATGGTTTGGTGGACTAGGATTAGATGGGGGAATGGGATTGGATGCAAGACTAGGAATAGATGGGGGATTAAGATTAGATGAATGGTTAAGATAGGGGTATTGGAATGGTGAATTAGGACATGAAGATGCAAGTGTGTATTGTAATAAGGGTATTGGGATGGTGAATTCGAATGGGAAGATTGAGATGGTGGATTGAGATAGGGAAATGTGGATGTCGAATTAGGATAGGAAGGTGTGAATGTAGGATTAAGGTGAGTAGATTGGTATGGAAGATTAGGGTAGTGGGTATATGCAGATGAAGGATTGAGATAGGAGGGTGTGGGCGGGGGATTAGGATAGGAGTATTGTGATGGAAGATTAGGATAAGAGGATGATGTAGATGAAGGATATGATGGTTATCCCTTGTCAAAGGTAGCATAAGCAACATGACTAGGCATGGATGAAGACATAACATGATAACTCGAAGGGTGATTGGATTTTGGAAAGTGGTTGGAGAAAGCTTACTAGCAATGATAGTGTCAAGGGGATCTATGTCACATTCTTCTTGATCGACAAGACTTTCGTTATCATCGTCGACGTAGTTAGGGTTTCCCTTGACCACTATTGATGGAGGATAAGAATTCATGATGATTAAAGGATAAATAGGATGGATGAAAGATTTTGGATGGGAACGGACTAAAGCTCAAATCAGGATTTAGGTCAAGCTCAGATCAGGATTGGACTGAAGCTCAGATTAGGATGATTGGATGATGTGATGGGATTGATTCTGATGATTGGATTTGATTATCAAAGGATGATTACAACACCGAATTTGCTTCAAGATGGAAGTATATTGATTGGGTCGAAGGTGATTGGATAAGATTGATCGATGATTGATAAGATAGATTGAGGGATCGGATAGGATGACGAAAGGGACTATAAACTTCGTTCAAAGATTATCCTAGGTGACTTAGGATGCTGATTGATCGGATTAAAGGATAAATGTATGATTGCAGCACCAAATCCCCTTTGAGATTGAAAATGGATTGATTGGGCCGACAATAATGATTAACTTAGGATGGATGACAGTCCTAAGTGGATGTTGATGATGACGATCAGATCAAGCACTTAGGTCAATTTGGATAATAACCCGAGACAAAGTTCAAGGGATTTGGATGGGGCAAAAGGGTGAACAAATAATCAAAATGAGCAAACAATTGATTGGGATGGATGAATGATTACTTGGAATGAGTAAATGACTACTAAGAATGGATGAATGACTCTCAGAACGAGAAGATGAAAGTTTAGAATGAATGATGGAATGACAAAACAAGAGTTTGGAATGATGAAGGGAGGTGTGAAATGGATGAATGTTTACTCAGAAAGAGTAAACAGATGATCAGAATGACTAAACCAAAGTTTGAGATGATAGATGAAGGTTTGAAATATATGAGTTTTTATTCGGATCGGGGAAACAGATGATTAAAAAGGGAGAACAACTGTTTAGAATGGATGAATGAAAGGTTGAAATGACTAAACCTCAAATCAGGGTTTTGGTTAAGCTCAGATTGGGATTAGATTAAAGCTCAGATTAGGATTGGGTTGAAGATGAGAATGATTGGAGGATGTGAATCGAGTTGATTCTACACCAACTTCTGGAGTTTAAGGGACGTAAGGTGTTGACAATCAGATTTTTCCAAATTTGGCAATTTTCAAAAATTGTCAAATTTTGCCATTTTAGGAAACTTCATGATCATACGTTTGAGAGTTTAGTTTTTTTCCAAAAAATACCCAAAAATAAGATAGGATGAATTGCCAACTAATATCCCAAATTTGGGACATGCATTTGGAGTTATTGACAAAAATAATTTTTCAAAATGTTGAAAAAAAACACTAAATTACGATTTTGAGGGTCAAGATGGAAGTTTGAGGCCTCGAAAATGTGGAAAAATAGGGTACAATGGACCTCTAGTTAGTCAGGAATCCACATGCCATCTCATAACGCAACTACACGTAAAATTTCAGCTCAAACGGACACCCGAGTTAAAATTTATGGCCTCCAGAAGTTTCAACACAAAAATCAAAATTCTCAAAATGAAGTCTAGGTGATTGGGATGGATGATTTGATGCTAGATATGGACTCTAATGATGTTCTAAGTGCTGGAATTAGTATTGGATTAAAAGATATGATGGGATTGGTTCCACCAATCGGATTTGGGAATTGGATATGCTTGTTTTCCAAATCCCTCATAGAGGGGCGACTGTGCCCCCTCCTGGGGCGACTATGCCCCCATAGAGGGGCGACTGTGCCCTCTCTTGGGGTGATTGTGCCCTCCTGGGGTGACTGTGCCCACCTGGGGCGACTGTGCCCCCTCCTGGGGTGACTGTGCCCTCACAGAGGGGCAAATTCGCCCTTTTTCAGGGCAGATTCACCCCACTGCTTTGTGGACTCTTTAAGTGGGTTAACAGGCTATAAGAAATAGGTGATTGGAATGAGGTGTTGGATAATTGGATTGAGGAAATAGATGATCGGATTTGGGGAAATGATTGGAATGGATGAATGATCAAGCACTCAAAACTAATGATTGCTTAGAATGGATGAATGATTGAAAGTTCGAAACAAGTAAACAATTGATTAGAAAGGATAAACAACTCTTAGAATAAGGAGATGGATTCTTGGAATGGATGAAAGATTACTCGAAATGAGTAAATGAAGGATCGAAAGGGATGAAAGATGAATTGGTCAAACAGATGTTGGAATGGATAAAATGGAGCTTTGGAATGATAAAATGGAGGTTTTCAGAGGTTTAGAATGACAAAATAGAGGCTTGGGATGATGATACAAAGGTTTGGAATGATTAAATGATGGTTTAGAGGCTAAACGGACCCAAACGAGGCAATTTCAGCTGTTGAGGAAGGAAAATTCACCTTTCTGCAGTAAATCAAGGGGCGCAGTCGCCCTTCTACAATAAATAAGGGGCGCAGTTGCCCTTCTACAAAAAATCAGGGGCACAAGCGCCCTTCTGTGGAAAAACAGGGGTGCAGTCGCCCTTCTATGGAAAAATAGGGGCGCAGTTGCCCTTCTGTGGAAAAACAAGGGCGCAGTCACCCTTATGCAGAAAAACAGGGGCGCAGTCACCCTTCTGTGGAAAATCAGGGGCGCAGTCGCCCCTCTGCAGAAAATTAGGGACTTGGTTTGATGAAAATGACTATGGCAAGGACTTTAAAATGATAATAATAAGGCCAATTTGTCAAAAGTTTACTGGTTTCTCACAAGAAAACACTTTCAAGCAAATACAATCCTATGATTAGTGTTAAGGGTATGGCCAAAGAGGTCTTAATCTAAGATGCACAAGGTGTCAAGGAGTCATCGATATACTTTCGGTACATAAGGCACAACCGTGAATACCAACCTATCACAATCGTGAGTCAGGAATCCTAGCGAGATACTGAAGGGCTCAGACCAACTCTTCACGTCTATCTAGGTATCACCCTAGCTTCGACGCTCCGCCAATTATAACACGACTGGACTGGGGTACAGCTTTCGCTCTCCCCCCTTTGTATACCCCGCCAGTAGATGTGATTGGAATCGTCCCTTAGGGTGATGAAATCCCCAAGCAAGTCCCATTAGAAAGAAAACACCAATCGTCTTTAACTACTCCCTAGGTTCACACAAAGTGCAAGGGGAAAGTGAAAACAAACTAATGCTCCCTTTGGGTAACACAAAAAGATAAACACAACAAGCAATGAATATTACTCCCCTTAATTAAACTATGTTCTTTGATTAGCGAAAACAACAAGGATAGTTTAAAAAGTCTGAGTGAATGGATAGCCCTGCAAGCAAATGTTAGATATTTTATCGTGCTTTCTTCATCAACTTCACAAGAATATGCTGCAAAAAGTTAGCAAAAAACACCAATATCCTTGCAAGAAATAGTGTTGGGGGGTTAGTACCTAGAAATAGCAAAAACTGAAGCTAAAATGACAATTTTACCTTTCAAAATGTGTTGCTTTGTGGTGACTAGGGGGCGCAGTCGCTCTTTTGTAGTAAATCAGGGGTGCAATCGCCCTTCTGCGGTAAATCAAGGGCACAATCGCCCTTCTGCAGAAAATCAGGGGCGTAATCGCCCTTCTATAAAAAATCAGGGGCGCAGTCGCCCTTCTGTGAAAAATCAGGGGCGCAGTCGCCCTTTTGCAAAAAATCAGGGGTGCAGTCGTCCTTCTATGGAAAAACAGGGGCACAGTTGCCCTTCTGCAGTAACTAGGAGGGCGTAATCACCCTTTTGTGGTGTATTCCTACAAAAAACTCAACAACAGCAAACGTGAAATTGAGGAACCCACTTGTGGGTCCCACCGGGCGTGTTAGAAATATGATATCCAAAATGTCTAACCCTTCCTAAGCAATTAAAATGCAATGGAAAAACATAAGGAAACACCTCAAGATTAGCCTAAAAAATTTGTAAAAGCAAAGAGGAAAGTGTAAAATGATGTTAAACAGATATACATCTTTTTTGCAGCTGAAACTCCTTGGTTGGCCCTTGATTTTGATTTAATTTGTGTGCTCCTTGATGGCTCTTGATATGGATAAATGCAAGGCTTAACTATGTGCTTAGATGCAGATGAAAATGGATGAGATTGATGGCTAAATGAGTGCACAAAATGGCAGCATTCAGTTGCAAAATGGCTAAGTGTTCTCCTTTTTCTTTTAGAGGGGGGTATTTATAGAAAAAATTGAATTCTCTAGAGAATTCAGTGGTTGAGATTTATCCAACAAAGTCAAGATGAAGGGCTAAGGTGAGTTGAGGACTTACAAGCCCTTACATTTTGACATATATGGAATGTAAAGTGGTTAAAGGTAGGATGATGTGTAGGTGATGTGGAAGGGAAGTACATGATGTGGAGGAAGGAAAAGTACCTTCCAAGTACTTTGATGTGACCTTTCAATGATCACATGGGGAAGGGGAAAGCTTTGGGAGAATAAAAGTGAATTTTAAATTCACAATGATTGGAAGAATCTAGTGGATAAGACAAGGTTCCCAAAAGGTGGGAATTTGTCACATGTGACTTGATGTGACAAGTCAGATTCTAGAAGATGCATGGAAAAGGGGATTCTAGGAGGAATAAAAGTGAGTTAAAAATTCACATGGGAAAGAGAGGAGCCTAGGGTGAATAAAAAAGAATTAAAAATTCTTTGGGAATGGAGAGAGTTGACCAAGGTACTAATTAGGTTTGACTAATCAGTAATTAGAGGATAATTAGGGGTTAACGAGGATTATAAGCCAACTTGCAAAAGTTGGAGGATGTGACACATCCTAATCAAGGATTAGGCATGTGCACATCTTTAATGAAGAGATTAAGAGATGGATTAGGATTAGATGAAAAAGATATTTGAGAAATTAAATAAATGTAATATTTATTTAATTCATTTGATGAAAAGAAAATTAAGGAGTAAGGTATTTAATTATTAATTAAATACCTTACGGATTTGGCAGAATTAAGGATATTAATTAAATAATAGTAATATTACTTAATTAACTCAGGATAAGAGGATGCTTAGATGAAAAGTGATAAATTTGGATAAATTAAGTGTCCAAATTTGGATGTCTACAATATTAAATACATAATTCAGTAAGAGATTATCATAAATTGTATATTATATATTACATTATAAACTATATTGTATATTATATATTAAATCATATATTATAAATTGTATAACATTTTTGCAACCCTATATAGAATTTATTAGATATTGGATTCAAATAAGATATCCAATCCAAATCGGATATCTTATATTTCTGACACAAAATTAATGCCTAGGGATTAGCCTCAAGCTTGCTTTGGATTTTGGTTCGGACTTGCCAATCTTAAGAAGTCAACACAAAAAAAATGTTTAACAACTTACCTTGCTTTTCTAGACTTCGTGCATATGGCTGATGACTTTTTTTTTACCCGAAATTGATGAAATGAAGTGTTTGTAAAGGAGTTTCTCAGCTTTCCACCAATATAAGTTATACTTTAGTTTGAATCTAATAAATAATTATTAATCATTTTCTATTAGAATTATAACTAAAGTCCTGATTGATAGCCTGATTGAAAAAAAATTATAACTTTTAAATGGTACCACATTTTTTTAATCCAAAACATGCATCACATTCTATGCTTCACATACTATAGGATTTAAAAAAAAATTGAATTTCATGAAGTTTTGACCAAATTAAGGTGGTCAAATATACAAGTTTTTTATATTTTTTAAAAGTTGTAATTAAAAATTAATAATTAATTATTTACTTAGAAAAAAATATAAAAAAATATGCATCACATCCAAACATGAGTCGTTTACTTATATCTAAAATATTATAAAAAAATATTATGATTTTATTATGGTTATGGTGGTTAGACAGACACCTACTACTTATTTTTCCCTGAAATTTAAGTACTACTACATTGAAATTTGAATTTTTCACCAAATATTTTTTTTTTAGAAAAATAAACCTAGTAATTTAGAAACTACATTCAATTTTTCACAGATTCTATTCTTACATATTTTTGAAATAATATAGATAACTTATTCAAATTTTTATGTTAAGTTGTATAACTCTGATTTTTCTGAATTTTCATTACCACTTAAGGGCCTATTTTTTCCATAATGATCTTGCACATACCCTTTTAAAATGCCATTATAATTCAGTAAATGATTGTTGCAATTTATCTACATATATATTTGTATTTAAATGATTGAACCATATAACCGTGATGCAACTTCTCTTTCTCTCAAACCCTTGGCTACTCACAACAAACACATGCATAAATGAATCAAAAGAGGCCTCTTTTTTTCTCATAAGAGAGGAAACACCAATGGGGCCCACAATAGCCACAAAGGCAAGGCCGTCCCTTTTTAAAAAAATGTGTTTTTTAAAATTTAAAACAATGCAACACGTGGGAGACGACTAGCTATCCTGTCGAGGGATGACTCAGCTGTCCCTTGGTTGTTCCTAGGATGGTTAATCGTCCCCCATTTAGTCAATGTCGTTCCCCATTTCGGGGATGTTTCCTGAATTTTCTCAGCAAAAGGCACAAAATATGCTATGGCGATCGGGGCTTAAATTTGATGGTCGTATGACCGTATTTAGAGATTTTTTCTGTAAAATACAATCAAAATTTTAAGAAGATTGTATTAGATGAAAGGAGAGATTTTGGATAGTCTGTCAAAATTTATATAGAATTATAATGATATATATATTTGATTTATATATAATTTTACTTACACCAAGATATATCATAATGTTTTAAGGGCACCTTTGAATAGATAACCGTCATTAAAAAATTTGTTGACAGGCAAGGTCGACCATCAAAATTTAAGCGCTGATGGCGATACTTTTCTATGGTCATAAAATTCATTCCCTTTTTCGACATGCATCGTGTTTTAAAAAGTTAAATTTTGTCAGAGGTTTTTAACTGGTTCAATAACCACCTTTGGAACCCAACACCAAGTTATGAATCTCCACTAATCCCTCGAAATATATTTAAATGCAGTGTTTTTTGGAAAACTACATGAGTTCTATAACCAACATCCAAGCCTCGCAAGGTTTCTAATCCTATTCCTCTCTCGACAAGCCTTTCAAAACCAAAAAAAAGGGATTTCTTTCTTGAAGCATGGGCATGAATAGGAGATTTAGGGAAATAAATGCTCTGGCGGGTGTGTATGCAAAATGCAGAAGCACAAACCAGGTGCATGAGCTGTTTGATAGATTGCTTCAAGAAATATGGTTTCACAGAATATTATGAATGCGGGCTATACACAAGTGGATTTGATGATCCGATTTATAATTCTCTGCAACCTTTGCCAATGTCCTCCATACCTGCTCTAGAATGGGAGCTTTGGATTTGCGTATTGTCATCAATAAAAATGCGAATGGAGGAAATGTCTTGGTGTAAATTCCATCTCATGGTGCACAGTCAATGCAAGATATGCACAAAATGGATTTGTTGAGACAGCTTTAGAAACTTTCAAAAAAAATGCAATCAACTCGTGTAAAGCTATGTTTCACAACCATTGCTAGCATCCTTCTTACACATGCCAAAGTAGGGGATTTTGATTGACATATGGGCATCCATTAGATTGCAATGAAGGGAAATGTTTGTCAAATATTATAGTTGGAAATGTTTTGCAAAAATTAGAAATATAGACAATGCACTTGAATTATTTAACAAAAGGTCTAAAAGAAATGTTATCTCATGGAATGTCATGATAGGCATCCAACTTGATTCTATGACCTGTACTAACCTCATACTCATAGCTTGTAAAATGTGAATGAAGTCCTTTGATGATGTAGATCTATTATTGAAAAAATTAATACAGATGTTAGTGATGATCAACTTGGGAATATGTTAGTAATTGTTCTTAAATTCAATCACAGGGTTCTACATAAGAAAGATCCAAGATATACGTGTCAAGGGAATTTGTGTTAAAGCACAAGCTTGATGATCCCTTGTCATGTCCCCTCGCACTGAAAAACTAAACCCATGATTAGATCGATCATCATCCCATGGAAGTTAGAGGACATTAGAGAAATCACATTCATTTAAAGATTACTATCGCCCCACGCCTGAAATTTTTTTTTTACTCACAACCAATATTTTCTTTTGCTTATTAAGTGCACATACAAAACTTGGGTGCATCGACATGTACTATCAATCGATTTTTTAGGGTTTAATTTTGTTAGGGATATTTTCCTAGATAAGATTTTGACAATCCCCACTGTAATATTGCACCATGTGAAGCATTTTGATTAGGATAAAGGCTAAGCAATAGTTTTCATGAAGTTTTTTAATTTTTTTCCTATTAACACCATCATACCAAACACTCTCCACCATGAAAACTGATGGTACAATTTCTTCCATGTTTCAACATCACTTGGGGACATTTGAAGGGACTCCAAACTTGCCAGCTCATAGTTCTATAATTCATGGACATTTCCACCAAGATTTTAATAGTTTACAATGTTTGAAAATCCTTATTTGAAGATCAAACAATAAACAAGCTTCTAATAATTCAACTGTAACTTGGCTTTATTTAACTATCCTTTTCATTTGTGCTCTTGAAGGTTTATCCTTATATGATAAACCTGCAGGTTGATCCTATCACTTCACATACTTGTCTTCCTGCTAAGTAGTTTACCCTTAAGACTGTCCACTTGACATCCTTCTATGTGATTCATGTTATTCCCCATGATTGTACCTACTAGCTACCACAATCTTGTAACAAACCTATGAACTGTCATTGTGAACTCCTTTTGTTTGGCCCTTGGCATGACTGAACTCATGTGTCTTCTATCTATGATGTTTAAGTAGTGATATTGGTCACATGAGGCATGATTCCCATAAATGTTGAAATGTTATTTATGCCTGTCATGCCCTTACTCATGCCATGACCACTCACAGGTATGCTAGCACCATTCATGTTGTTGAAACTTATATTCCTTGTATTTTCCTTCATATCTGATTTCTCAGTTCTAGCATTTGAGTTACTATCATCTTTAGTCCTATGAACATGTCTTTTTTCACTCTTTTGGCCTTATCACATGTCTTGCACTCAAACAATTGTTGGTTTGTAGTAGTTGGTGATCTTTTGTGTTTCTTTTTGCATATATCCATCTTCATCTCTGTTTTCATCATTCTCTTGTGATTATCCTTAAAATGTTACATGATGCTCTTTATCTTCCCTTTTAGATAATGTATAAGGGTTTCAAACCCCTAGCAAATATTTTCTTACTATTTTTTCACTATTGTCCCATAATTTTATGAGACCATGTCTTCACCATTTCATGTTAACATGGTGACAGTAAAGCAAAAAAATATACATATCAACATCATTTGTTACAACAAGACTTATTGAGGCCCGTTTTATGAATGACCACTATTACCTATTTTGAAAATAGGGCTTTTATAAACTATGAAAATAGGACTTTATCCCTTTTACTTTGTTAGGACCTCTTATAGTCATGATTGTGAGATCTTTCATAGACCTTGTCGTGCAATTTCTAACACTTGCATTGCACATTTGCATTGATTATTTCCCGCGACTGTCCTTGTCCTGCCACTATCTTTATTCATTGATTTTTACAAGGTCTGTCACTATATTCATCTCGTTGTTGTTAAAATACTACTGAAATAACATTTTATGGTCATAGATTGACATCTCATGAATATGCTCTTTTAAGGCAGCCATATGATTGTGGTATTTGTCATGGTACTCTCTCATTTATTAGTCTACTATGAAATGCATGGTACTGCTACTATTGGCACTATGACTGTCACCCGTATTCTTTGTCAACTTTGTTTACCTTTTAGCATGTCTTTTTTGGGTCAATGAAGCTTGATACTTTCAAGTCTTTTATTCATTTAATGCCCATGTTTGCTTATTATTACCTTTGCACACTACTAATTATATCTCATATTGTCATAGCAGATGTAAGACCCTAACACACTGTCATCTAACTTATGTTATTCATTATTTACTTGTCTCTGAAGGCTTCTTAGCTAGGGTTTAAACAATAAATAGTGTTTTGAAAACTTCAATGCACCCTCCTATGACTTTGTGAGGTCTAACCAAAAACATTTTGATAGTAAATAGATTAAACTAAGAGTCACAAGGCACAAACCCTTTATTACATCAAACTCTGCATTGATTTCTCTTGATATCATGATCCTTCTGTTACACTGCCAAAGATCAGTTTTAAGAACCTCAATTACTTCCAAAGCTAGGAGAATCATATGGAATATTTCATACCTTTAAGCTATCCTTTAAACTACCTTAACTCAAATTGAACAACAATGGACACTTTTAACTCCAACAAAGACTTCTTATTGCCCCTTTTCACTTGAATCCCACGTGCAGTGAAGCATGGTCTTGTATGGATGTAAACTGATACTTATTAGAGATCAAACAATTATTTCAATACACATTTTTCTTATCACAAGTGCATTTTTATGTGAGACTACTCTGCAACAAGTCTCTAAGGCATTGAAACATGGAAAAGTATTGAAAATGGATGTTGCAATACCCTTTTTAATGATGGGAACTGTATGTAGAGATGTTAGAACTAGCATAGACCTCCTTGTAGCTTTCCATTGAGAGCTTTTCATAGACTTGGCTGCCATGAAAGCCAATATATTCATAAAAAGAGACCCAAAAGATAAAAACCGTAAAGTGCTTGACCTATTCTCATTAGAACCCAAACTCTAAAGAAAAAAATCTCTCAAATGCATGCATGTAGCCTTCGAAACATTAAATTTTTTTGACAATTGACAATGCAAGGCTTTTTGGAAAAGTCAAGGCATTTTAAAACTCTTAAAAATTGCTAAAATTTGTCTAAATGAAACATGTGTCATAAAGACATAATATAGGTCAATGACACCCATTATTTTTTCACCTTAGGAAAAAGACATTTAAAAGTTTTGATACCTAGGACTCGACTAACCTTTCAAATCTAAAACACTTGTTAAATGCTATTAGACGTGAAGGCAAAAAATAGACTAACAACTATTCCTATCACAATGAGAGTCTAATGGAACTCTTGAAAGATGATTTATTCTATACAGGGCCAATATATTTTCCCCAAGTATACCAAAAGAGGATATTGAATAGGACATATTTATCTTGTGGATTCCTGGTAAATAGTACACAAAAAAAACAGTCACCAAATTTGATTAGTACATAGAAAAATAGTCAACCAATTTGTTGGTGATCATACAGACCACATCTGATATAGTTTAATAGACTTTTGGGTAAAGAAAAACAAGATTTATTTATCTGTTGATTCCTGGTGAATAATAAAAAAAATCAGCCAATTTGTTTTAACGCCAACATTATATTGAAACTATTGCTAGAACTCAGCATGTCTCTTACTTTTTACCTTGTGTAGTTGGATTGAATATTATAAGAGAGAAGGCTTTCAAATGTATCAAGGATGAGGAAATTTCCATCTTTAATTGCTTCAGATAGAAATTCGTTGTGGGAAGACACTAAATCCATTGTTAAATTTAAGCAATACTGATCTTGTCTAAAGATTAGCAGATAGACAATCAAAAGGCATGACCTTTGATACTAAACAATTCCGAAGACCAACCTTATAAAGCTCTGTTTAAAACTATAATTTCATCTCTGTTATAATGCTCTTGGCAGACTTCTTTCTTCCCTGCATATAGCCATAGCTTAGAACATTATTTAATGTTCAAACTTTTAGATTATTCTAAATTATGATAATTTTTTTTGGATTTTGATTATGGGGTTTAAATTTTTTAGGATTTTCTGTTGTTCCACTTAATTTGGTGAATATTCTTGTAGAGACCCTTGTGTTTTGGATTCAATCTACTTTGCCCTAGATAACACATAAGATAGTAAACCAATAAAAAAAGGATTTGGAAATTCACATTATTTTGAAGATTTGTTGATTTTTTGCTATCTTTGGATCATGTAATGTGAATCAACACATATCTTTTCCTATCAATTAAATGAGTGTTGTAGAAAACATTTGTTATGATTGCATTTGGCATCAAGGAGGTCTTAATAATGTTGTAGTGTATGCAATCTTCCAAAGCTTTTTAATGTGTGATTTCCAATAGGAGAGGATTATTTCAAAGTCCACATAGCTCACCTTTCTATGAAGTTAGTTTTTATGTATGATTTCCAACTATTACAACTAATTTTAGATTCAAAGCGTATGCGTATACAATTATTGCAGTAATGCGTAAGCATAGTGCTTGACATTTAAACTACAACTTTCAACTTACAGATATTGAGAAAATTATGTTTCCAATTGTTATATGTGATTGCCAACTTTTACAGCTAAGTTTAGATTGAAAGTGTACATGCATATACAATCATTGCACTAATGCATAAGCATAGTGCTTGAAGTTTAAACTACAACTTTCAACTTAAGGATATTGAGAAAATTATGTTTCCAATTGGACATATATGTGGTGAGTACAAACTTTTTTCTTGAAGATTCTTATTAGAAATCTATTCAACATTATATAAAATATTTTATAAAATACAACTGGCATAACTATATTTCACCTTCTTCCGGTGCAAGTGCTAGTTATATATATTATTATATTTTATTCTTTGTAATTTTTATATATTTTTTGGGAGGGGAATAAGATTGGAGACATATTTGCTAATGAATAAATTCAAAGTGAATCATTAAAAATATGAGAGGGGTACTCCTTTTCACCCATTGAGGCTCTCACCATTATCAACTATGAGTTCCAACAAGAATTTTGAAGAGCAATATGATGTGGAAGTTATGAGCCCTAGACATAGTGCACACTTTCTAGGTGCTAAGGGGGTTTCCTTCCCTTTTATTATTTGTTGTCAACTATGGAAAAATATTTGTGGATTATTTGTTTGGGTCATCACTATTACTATGGGAGGTGAGAGAAGTAAAGTGGATCCCTTGTCATGTGATGGGGTCTGCAAGAATCAAAGGGTGTGGAGAAGTGTAGAGGAGGGTGGCCTGGCTCCCTACTTGGAGAGGTTTCATGGTCATGACTTGGAGCCTACTAATCTCTTTTTTAAAGGGTGGAAGAACAAAGTGTTGCATGTGCATGGAAAGGAAAATGTTGTTCACAGAAGTGATCTCTAGAATTACAAGGCTTCCTATGTAGGATGGGAAGTTCTTTCATGATAGAATGGTGAATGACAAATCCCTAAACACTTTCTTTAAAGGAAATGAGTGGAGTAAGTTGTTGAAGATTTCCTCCTAGGGATATGACCACTTGTCCATCAAAATCATCTAGGCGAAGGTTGCCAAGGTCATTATACGGTATATCACATTGGATGGTAGGTTCACAATAATTTGTGGGTTGCATTTCATTTTCTTAACCCATTTTTCTGTAAATTGTTGGTAAATCATTTCCTTATTTTGTTTTAGCTTCTTTGGATTATGTTGTAAAGGAACACTTTAAAAACCCCAAATTTCTTGTTTTGCATGTGGGGTAAAGGATTCTTATAGAAAAGATCAAAGAATTGAGAGAGGAGTAGATAACTAATGGGATCCTTGAGGAGAGTAGAAAGCAATAGTAAAAAAATAGGGATAAAGGAAAGAAACAAGTTTAGGTCAAGACTAAGGGGCCAAGTTTGAGGATGAGGGGGAGAAAAAAGAAATCCTTTTAGGAGGAAAAAAAAGAGTTACTAAAATTGGAAAATCTTCATAAAAAAATTGACAACTAAGAGCTGGAGGTGGCATATACTCTAAAAAATATGAAATAGTTAGTTTCTTGTGGTTGTCTTTTTATTTTAGTTTGTTTTTGGTAGGCTATTGTATGGCCTTGTTTTAATCTTGTAGCAATATTTTGTTTATAATGGTTTGAGGTCCCTCCAAAACCTATTTTTCTTGTTAATCAAAAACTTATATATATAGATATATGTATGCATGTGTGTATACATATACATATACATACATACATATAAATATATGCATGTGTAGATATACATACATATATATATATATATATATACATACACACACACATATGTATGTGTAGATATTCATGTATATATACATATATATGCATATATGTTTATATAGATATGTATATATATGTATATGCATGTGTGTGTTTGTATATATTAGATTTTATAAATATCTTTTGATTTATTACTTGAAGTTATTTGATATATAATTTTTAATCATTTTCATTGTCATTCTAGGGGATTGTTTTGAGGCCTATTATGATCTTGCACTCATCTAAACTCTATATTAAAAATAGATATTAATATTAGGATAATGTTGATTGGATATTTCTACATACTTCCATGCTTAGCACATATTTTTTTGTTTTATTTAAACACCTCTTCCTAGGTAGATCTCATGTCATACTTCTATGATATGCTTCTCCTACTTCCAATAATATTAAGAATATTCTATAATTACACCCCCTTATGATAGTAATCATAATATGTAAAGGTGTAAATTGAACACCTTCTCATTTATACCATGCCAATATTTTCTAGAGCCAACCACAATCATAAATGCTTCCTCCAAATTGCTTTTAATTTCTTCATTAGCAAATATGTAGCAATTTTTAGAGTTATCGTACATTAGCTAATAATTAATTAATCTTTAATTGATTATTAGTCTAATTTATTCTCACACACTTTAGCTAAATTTAGTTTGCTTTATTAGTTGAGTTAATATTAGATCATTATGTCACATCTCATGTGATGTTGGCACTTGTCATGATCTGATCCCTTTCTCATTTAGGGATTTTATCTTATAAGCATTCAACCCTCATTGTAATTAATTCACGAGAAATATTTGAAGCTTTCATATCTTTTTGAAAGCTTCTTCTATAACTTTTCCTTGTTGATGAACATAGCAATTCTTGTTTGTAGATCTCTTGCATGGAAGATGTATCTATTTGTTGTTTGACCCTCTAGCTCATGGTTTTGTGCTTGATTCACAATTCTAACATGGTATCAGAGCATGGATTCAACAAACCCCTTTTCGATTTAAGAGGTTTTGTTCTTCAAAAAGGGTTCCAGGCTTCAGATCTGAATTCCCTTTACTCCTTTTTTTGCAAATTTTGGAGGTGGGTGAATTTTTAGTATATTTTGGCATGAAAAGGACCTTGTTGTTGGATCCAAAGCTATTGAGAAAGTCAAATTTGGCTTTTGTTTCACCTAATTTCAATTTCATTTGTCAGATTTGTGAAGGTTTGAAGAAAAGGTTTTTTTGCCAGATCCAGGGGGTGCCTAATTTTTTGGGGAATTTTGAGCCCAAACAGACATCACCATCATGTTTAGAGTGCCCAAAAACCCCAAAATCAACTGTCAAATCATCGAAATCAGACATAGTGACTTCGAGAGGAATTTTTTTCATTTGTGGGTCGTATGACCTAGTACAACACGCAATCCGAGAAAAAAAAAAAAATAGTGTTAGGGTGCCAACGTTGGTTAGTGGTTAATTGCTAGCAGTTAATGCTAGTGGCTAGCCTAACTACCGGGCTTAATTCCCAAACCCTTTTGGAGCAATTTTGGTATTTTTTCCATAAATTTTGCATATGAACTCGGATTTTCGAAAATGAAATATCCCCAGAAAGCTGTTTTTGAGCCCAATCTAGTGGTGTAGGTGTTTTCTTTTTCTTTTTATTTTATATTTCATTTTTTCTAGTCAAATTCAGATCATCATTTCTGCACTTCTGGGGGAATATTTTTTGAATATGGTCTCTGTTTTTCAAAAAAAAAAGGCGTTGGAAAGATGTTCCAGTGTTATATCCATATCTATAGATTTTTTTATCAGGAAATTTACCAAGTGCATTTTATTTAGTTTTTTTGTTTTCACATTTTGGTGAATTACTTGGTCATCTTAGCTCCTAGAAACTTCACGTTTGCGTGGGATGGCTTCTTTTTGGCTATTCTACATGTATTTCTAGTATCATGTCTTTTTTTGACATTATGAGCTTCCATTGCATGTACTTTATCATCTGTAAATGGATTGAAATAAAGTGCCTCAACTTTGTATGTGTAGTATTGGGTTCTTGCACATAACTTTATACCTTGTTGTACTCGCACTATGATATAAAGTGCCATGGGTGTTGATGTTTTCATTTTTTTATCTTCATACCTTTCTCATGTGTATGTGAACCTTTTTTTCACATCCTTTATATTTGCTTGTACTTTCATGTTTGCACCTTCAGATGTTCTTGGTTCCTCTTCATGCACTACTTTCAGGCATTTAGTTTTAGTGTACTTGTCATATCTCTCCCTTTTAAACATTATGGAGGGTTTCTACTAATTGGTGTGTTGGGTGAAAATTATGTAATCAACTTTTTGATAGATTACACAACTCAGACTTTAGCCACAACTATGTTAGATGTAAATCTCTCCTCTCAGAAAGGGGAGGCGCCCTTCTTACTGTTGACAAAAGTGATAGTAAAACAAACTAGTAATTAAAAAATGTACACAATACTTACGAAGTGGGGGGGTGTGTTACATTCATCCTTCTCTCTTTTTTCAGAGAAGATGTTTACAATGCTTCATTGTTAGAAGTTCTCAATTCTTAATAACTTTAAACAATCAACTAGCAGTAATACCAATACCTCTATCTTGTCAAAGCAAAGTGTAGAGGTACCATAAGTGATTAATAATAAAATAGTAAAATAAAAGGGAAATCTCACAAAGGCACAAAGTCGTTCCGTAACTTTTTCAATAGTGGATCTATGAAAAGTGCGTCATTTGTCACGTTAGAAGCACAAATTCTTCTTAGACGCAACAATTCCTCGAACAACATGAACAATTACAAGCATAAAGTCTTGTAGATTATCCAATAATAGTATCCAAAGAGCATGAATAATTACAAGCACAAAGTCTTGTAGATCATTCAACCAAAGATAAACAAAACACAAATGAAAATCTAAATAAATGATGTAACACAAAGTTTACATGAATTACTTAGATTCCTTCAGATTCCATAAGCTAATCACCACCAAATGAGATCAATTCATAAAAGGATCGAATCCAACACAAAGTTTGGTCTGCAATCCTCTTCTTTATTGATAAGATTTCATTCACAAAGTATGAATGCAAAGTTTCACAATTCTGCTTCAAAAAGGGCAGCACTTTGTTGCAAAATACTAAAGGATAAAATTTACAATAGAAATTCCTCATATTTATACAAGAGAGGGAAGAGTAAATCTAGGAAATTTAGGTGAGTTAATTTAGGAAAATCTCACCTAACTTTGACTAAAGTAAAAATGTAATTTGCTTTCATGAAACTACATCTCACATATTAGTGTAATTACATTTCAAAAAATGACATTTAAGATGTCAAAAACTATTTACAAGATGCATAGGGGAAAGCATCAAAATGTTCAACATCGAAGATCAAGAATCTTCATGGTTCCTTGCTTTGGGCATAGATTCTTCATACTTCTTCTTGGTCTCCTGTACGAACACATCATCAGGGCTGACTGTGTAATGTACAAGGGTGTGAGCTCTTGTGATCGGCCTTCTAGAAAATGAATGGATTTTCTTGCACCTACGAAGATGCATCTTGAGATTATCAAGTGTCAATCGTATATCAAAAATGATATGTATTGAGGCTTTGGGAAAAACTGTCATCCTCAACTTGCTACATAACAACTTCTTTGTAGATCTGGGATAGTTCAATGGATACGAAGATGTCACCTTTAGGATCACTTGATGAAATTTGGAGAGAAACTGCAAGGATGGTGAATCAATAGACGTTAGCAAAAAAAGTAGTATTGGGAAGTGTGAAGCAAGAAATGATGTTGGGAAAGTGTGAAATGAGCAACTAGGCGCGAAAAATGATGCGAGAGCGAAGAAACGGGGTCTGGAATGGAAATAGAGTAAGATTGAAGAGACTAAGATAAAAACTGCCAAAAGTGTAAAGGTGCTAAAATTCAGCACCATTGCACAACAAATGACTAAGTCTGGAAAAAGTGCAATGGTGGTAAAAATAATGCCATAGTAAAAAATTGGCTAAGTTTGGCAACAATGTGTAAGAGCACACCTTTTTAGCACTTCTAGACATTTTTGGAAAATCACTTTTTATGTAGGGTTGCTGATTTTTGGCACCCCTACACGTTCAATACTTAGCCAAAAATTTGGATGAGTTAGGCAACAATGTGTAAGAGCGCACTTTTTTAGCGCTTCTACACATTTTTGGAAAATCACTTTTTACGCAAGGTTGCTGATTTTTAGCACCCCTGTACTTTCAACACTTAGCCAAAATTTTTGATGAGTTAGGCAACAATGTGTAAGAGTGCACTTTTTTAGTGCTTCTTCACATTTTTGGAAAATCACTTTTTATGCAGGTTCGTTGATTTTTGGCGCCCTTGCACTTTCAACACTTAGCCAAAAAAATTGGATGAGTTAGAGCACACTTTTTTGGAACAAATGCATCTTTCATAATTTAACTAAGTATGAGCAATGAGACTTCGTGTAGGAGGTTGTTTCGAAGGTATTCACGAGGTGAACATAGGGGGATGCTCAAAATGACTATTTGAGGCTTTGGAATACACTTCGAGGTGGATTGAGAATCACCTCGTTTTGTGTGCTTGAACTTCACAAACCTAGGAAATAGACAAATTAAGTAGGGGGGTTATATGTGAATCGAGCACTGCTAGATTCCATGGTAACAACTGGTTCCTGCTGGGGACCTTCCTTCAACCATTCTTTGAAATGAATGAAGGGAGAAGAATTCCAGAATTCAAGTGCCTTTATCCATTGGGCTTGGAGTCAGGTGACAACGACGAAAAACAAATTTATAAAAACAAGACACAAACTTATGCAAATACACTTATTGAAAAGGTAAAAACCTACCTAATTAAAACTAGCCAACAATGAAACCTTCTCAAATGAAACCGTTCACAGGTTCAACAAAGTAGTTTCCTTTCTTTAACAACTTGCAATGCCTTCATGATCATTAGCAGCTACATTTAGATGAAGTAGAGGCATTTCTTCATGGAAGAAATGAACAGGTTCAACTACCTCTAAAAATATATCAGATATACTGCTGCTCCAAAATGAATCATCGAATCCAGACTACTCCTGCACATCTACAAATACATCTTTAGTTGCATCCTCAAGTTTATCTTCACATGCAGGTGCAAGTGGGACCTTTGTCTTCCCATTGGCCTCTAGCCAAGAAGGATGTCTTATGGGACATTCCCTTGATCTATCAAAGACTAAATGCTTCTTACCAGTTGTTACTTGAACAATTGATTCATCAACCATGGTAATCTCATGCTGCTCGGAATGATCTCCTTCATGTAATTCAAATGAAGATATGACCACACTGCATACCTTAATATGATGTTCACCATCTTCAGACTTGGAAAAATCTGAATAATTTACAAGAAGGTCCTCATCATGCTTTGGGGAAGTTCTTTTATGCAACATGTGTTCAAGTTCATGATCTCGAAACACATATGCATTATTTTCAAACTGACTGAGACCTTTGTGCATGTCCATCTTTTGAGATCTCAAGACAAGATTGTCTTCATTTACTTGAATTTCAGCAAAATGACTTTCATCATCCTGATTTTCATCAAGGGCTTTCTAAGAATGCATAAACCAGAAATGGGAGTCGCCAGATATGTATCCTTGCTTTTCTTGGAAGAGAATAGCGAGATCACTTGGATCAGAGTCAGGATGCTTTGGTATTGATTTTACTAATGGTACCTCAATAGCAAGCCTCTTCGGAGGTGAAGATAACTTGTGTTGATTCCCAATAGAAAAATTATGAGCTAGCTACTTTTTGAGGACAAGTAGCTCATTTACCAACCTTTGCACCATAGGATCCATTCTTGTGATGGAAGAAAATAAATCGAAAGGAGTTTCTTTAGATTCATTTGATTAAATTTTTATTTGCCCAACAAGAATGAGATCATCTTCAATTTTTGTTGCCAAGGTCTGCACCATTGCAAGAGTAGCTGCAAGTGCTCTTCGCAATAGGAAACCAACCTTGGGCACTTGAGCATTTACAAAGAAAAATTTCAAATTCTCAGTTGTAGGTTGAGCAACTGTTGGTATTCTTCATGTCAACTTGTTGAAGTGAGCAATGAACTCGCGCATGGGCATGTGATATTCCTTCTTCAACTGGGTGAGCTGAGCCAACAAAGCATGAGCGTCTTCAGGAGGCTTGAACCTTCCTTCAAACATGGCTATGAGAGTTGCCTAGTTTGTGATGGTACTTGGCGCTAGATGATAAAACCAATCGACAACAACGCCTTGGAGAGTCTCCATAAATAGCCTTACATATACATCTTTGTATTCAACACCATGAACTCCACAAGCGATGTAGAAAGAAACAACGTGCTCATCAGGATGTTCTCCATGACCAAAAAACTTGGGAAAGTTCTTCCATGATCCTTAAGTAAGGAAGAGCATGTAGGGGTAGAACTATCCTCAACAAACCAAAAGCATTTCCCCAAGGACCTTGAGCAGCCATTTACATGTCCTTGGTGAAAGCTTGAAAAAATTACAAGAAAATAAATTACAATAAAAAAGGACACTGGTATACTTCAAACGAAAGCATGAGGATTTAGAATTTGTATCGTGTCCCCAGTGGAGTTGCCAAAAAATTGTTGGGTGAAAATTATGTAATCAACTTTTCGATAGATTACACAACTAGGACTTCAACCAGAACTATGTGAGATGTAAATCTATCCTCTTAGAAAGGGGAGGTTCCCTTCTTAATGCTAACAGAAGCGATAGTAAAACAAACTAGTAATTACAAAATGTACACAATACTTACAAAGTGGGGGGGTGTTTTACATTCATCCTTCTCTCCTTTTTCAGAGAAGATGTTTACAATGCTTCACTGTTGGAAGTTCTTAATTCTTAATAACTTTAAACAATCAACTAGCAATAATGCCAATACCTCTATCTTGTCAAAGCAAAGCGTAGAGGTACCATAAGTGATTAATAATAAACTAGTAAAATAAAAGGGAAAGCTCACGAAGGCACAAAGTCGTTCCATAGCTTTTTCAATGGTGGATCTATGAAAAGTTTGTTGTTTGTCATGTTAGAAGCACAAAGTCTTCTTAGACGCAAAAAATTCCTTGAACAACATGAACAATCACAAGTGCAAAGTCTTGTAGATTATCCAACAATAGTATCCAAAGAGCATGCATAACTACAAGCACAAAGTCTTATAGATCATTCAACCAAAGATAAACAAAAAACAAATGAAAATCTAAATAAAGGATGTAACAAAAAGTTTACATGAATTACTTAGAGTCCTTCAGATTCCATAAGCTAATCACCACCAAATGAGATCAATTCATAAAAGTATCGAATCCAACACAAAGTATGGTTTGCAATCCTCTTCTTTATTGATTAGATTTCATTCAGAAAGTATGAATGCAAAGTTTTAGAATTATACTTCAAAAAGGGGAGCACTTCGTTGCAAAATACTAAAGGATAAACTTTACAATAGAAATCCCTCATATTTATAAAAGAGAGGGAAGAGTAAATCTAGGAAAGTTAGGTGAGTTAATTTAGGAAAATCTCACCTAACTTTGACTAAAGTCAAAATGTAATTTGTTTTCATGAAACTACATCTCAGATATTAGTGTAATTACATTTCTAAAAATGAGATTTAAATGTCAAAAACTATTTACAAGATGCATAGCGGAAAGCATCAAAATGTTCAACATCGAAGATCAAGAATCTTCATGGTTCCTTGCTTTGGGCGCGGAGTCTTCATACTTCTTCTTGGTCTCCTGTATGAACACATCATCTGGGCCGACTGTGTAATCTACAAGGGTATGAGCTCTTGTGATCAGCCTTCTGGAAAATGAATGGATTTTCTTGCACCTACGAAGATGCGTCTTGAGATTATCAAGTGTCAGTCGTATATCGAAAATGATATGTATTGAGGCTTTGGGAAAAATTGTCATGCTCAACTTGTTGCATAACGACTTCTTTTTAGATCTGGGATAGTTCATTGGATCAGAAGATGTCACCTTTAGGATCACTTGATGGAATCTGGAGAGAAATTGCAAGGATGGTGAATCAATAAACGTTAGCAGAAAAAGTAGCATTAGGAAGCGTGAAGTGAGAAACGATGTTGAGCAAGCATGAAATGAGCAACTAGGTGCGGAAAACGATGCAGGAGTGAAGAAATGGGATTTGGAATGGAAATAGAGCAAGTTTGAAGATACTAAGATAAAAACTGCCAAAATTGTAATGGTGCTAAAATTCATCACCATTGCACAAAAAATGACTAAGTCTGGAAAAAGTGCAATGGTGGTAAAAATAATGTCATAGTAAAAAATTGGCTAAGTCTAGCAACAATGTGTAAGAGCGCACTTTTTTAGCACTTATACACATTTTTGGAAAATCACTTTTTATGTCATTGATTTTTGGCGCCCATGCACTTTCAATACTTAGCCAAAAATTTGGATGAGTTAGGCAACAATGTGTAAAATCACACTTTTTTAGCGCTTCTACACATTTTTGGAAAATCACTTTTTATGTAGGGTCCCTAATTTTTGGCACCCTTGCACTTTCAACACTTAGCCAAAAATTTGGTTGAGTTAGGCAACAATGTGTAAGAGCGCACTTGTTTAGTGCTTCTTCACATTTTTGGAAAATCACTTTTTATGTAGGGTCGTTGATTTTTGGCACCCCTGCACTTTCAACACTTAGCTAAAAATTTGGATGAGTTAGAGCGCACTTTTTTGGAACAATTGCATCTTTCACAATTTAACTAAGTATGATCAGTGAGACTTCGTGAAGGAGCTCGTTTCGAAGGTCTTCACGAGGTGAACATAGGGGGATGCTCAAAATGACTATTTGAGGCTTTGGAATGCACTTTGAGTTGGATTGAAAATCACCCGTTTTGCGTGCTTGAACTTCACGAACCTAGGAAACAGATAAGTTTCATAGGGGGGTTATCTGTGAATCGAGCGCTGCTAGATTCCATGATAACATGGTGCTAATGCTTCCTTGGTTTCGCATTGTAGTGAGCTACGTATACAATATTTGTTCCTATGTACTAGATGGATGGAACAACTAGTTACCCATGCATTTCAATGAGATGGAGCACTTACAATATGGACACTCTTGCAATCCTATTTCTGGAGGCGACCTTCCATTTTCACTTGATCAGTTCTTCAGAATATTGGTACTTGTGCCATTTGTATCTTCGAGTTCTTGATGTTTTCCTTGGTTTTCCATCAGATTCAAGTAGTGTCATTGAGGGAACTCATGCAAATTATTGTCTTCTTGATCTCTATCATTATATGTTTCAATGGGGGTTCTTCTTTCAGTAGTATAGTAGTTATTCTTCGATAGTGTTTGCAGCCTCTTCATGCTTCAGTGGTATTCTCTTTGTTCATATATTTTGTGACAACCTTGCCTTGTTTGGGGGCTTCTTCAGTCCTTCACTTGGATTTCATCTCTTTTTGGAGTAGAGTTTTTTCGATGAGGGTTTCTCTATTTCTCCACATTATAGAGATCTTCTATTTGTATATGGGTACCTATTTTGGCCTTGTTTTCCAAGACCCATCATGCATTCTTTTTAGGGTTTTTAGCTACTCCCTAGTTCATCTTAAGGAGGGGTGTTAGAGTTATCATCCATTAGCTAATAATTAATTAATATTTAATTGATTATTAGTCTAATTTATTCTCACACACTTTAGCTAAACTTAAGAATGCTTTATTAGTTGAGTTAATAGTAGATCATTATGTCACATCTCATGTGATGTTGACACTTGTCATGATCTGATCCCTTTCTCATTTAGGGCTTTGCTCTTATAAGCATTCAACCCTCATTGTAATTTATTCATGGAAAATATTTGAAGCTTTCATATCTTTTTGAAAGCTTCTTTTGTAAATTTTCCTTGTTGATGAATATAACAATTCTTGTTTGTAGATCTCTTGCGTGGAAGGTGTCTTTGTTTGTTGTTTGATCCTATGGCTTGTGGTTTTGTACTTTTTTCATAATTCTAACAACAATTACTGATAGTTGAAGACCTCAAGGAAGCCGTTCATTCCATGGCTGATGACAAGGCCCTAGGGATTGATGGTTTCCCTTGTAAATTTTACAAGGCCCTTTGGGACTGTGTTGGGCATGAATTGCATAAAGTCTATCTTGAGGCTTTTCATTCCAAATCCCTAGATAATTTAATAAACATAGTAAATATTAAATTCATACCTAAGGTTCGGGATCCTGAGGATATCTTCAACTGGTGGCCTATCACACTCCTCAATGTTTCTTACAAAATCATCGCCAAATCTCTGGCTCTAAAGATCCACCATCTTTTGCCTCAAATTGTGTGCCTAGACCAAACTGGGTTTATCAAGTCTAGATTTATCTTGAACAACATCATTGTTGTATGGGAAGGCATGGAGTGGGCCAGATGCTAGAACCATAAAGCTATTTTACTCAAAATAAACTTTGCTAAAACTTATGACCACATTGAATGGACTTTTATTCTAGCTATGTTGTGTGCCTTGGAGTTTGAACCTAATTTCATTCAAGCTATCCAAATTCTCTTCTTAGAAATCTCTACTTGTATCACCATTAATGGCCGCCAATCTCTTGCCTTTGGGATTTTTTGCTTTATTCGGTAAGGATTTCTACTTGCTCCTTCTCTTTATGTGCTTGCTACCGAAGGATTTAGCTATCTCTTGGCCAACATGGTTTTTCAACAACGTTTCAAAGTAATTTCATTGCCTAACTCTTAGGCTCAACTGGTTGATGGCTATTTTTCTAATGACTCTTTCCTCACTCTTCTAGAGGAAGAGAATAATATCAAGGGGGCTCTTAAATGTCTTCACATGTTATGCATTGTGTTTGGTTCTGCCATTTAGTGGCACAAAAATTTGTGCTTTAGACATTCTATATTGCCCACTCCTCACTGGCTTCAACAATATAGTTGGAAAAGGATTGGGCTAGGGGAAATCTTTCAATTCCTAGGCATTCCCTTTGCCTTCTAGGCCTCTCTGGCTGAGCTGTGGCAAGCTGTTCTCTCCAAAATTGAGTAGAATCTTGCATACTAGATTACCAAGCCTCTCTCTCTGGTAGGGAAATTCTAGGTGTGCTCCAATATTTTAGCTACCACACATGTCTACTACTCCTCGTGTTGGCCCCATTTGAAAGATGCCTATGGAAAACTTGAAAAGTTGCTTCGAGACTTTCTTTGGGCCTTTGTGGAGACCCACAAAGGGTTTCATCATGTTGCCTGGGAATTTTGTTGCCTTCCTAGGGACTCTAGAGGACTTGGGTTGCTCTCCACTCAATGAAAAGGGATTGCCTTATGTGTGAAATGGATAATTTGTGCTCTTACTGGAGATGAAGCTTGGAAGATTCTCCTTATGCATTGCATTTAGTCTAGTTTTCCTATTCATAGACCTATCTAGAAGGGGATTGGATTTCAAACCCTTATAGTCATGAAGGAACCAGTTCAAATTGTGGGAACTTTCATTTCCAAGAGCATTTGGAGGGCCTGGGAGGTGGTTAAACCTTGGCTTTGTTGGGTTGGCTCTGATTTTCGTGATGGGATTTCGCTCAATCAATAGAATGTTTGATGGTCACCTCTCTTTGCTAGCAATGGCCAACCACTAGCTAAGTCACCCTGGATTAAGGCGCTAAGATTCCACAAGAAAGGTATTCAAACTTTTCCATAGGTGTTTCACAAACCCACAATGCACATCATGTCGTGGGAAGATTTTTGTGCCCTTTACAGGCTTCAAAACTAGGACTGTGCTACTTATGATGGTATGATGAGTGCTATTCCTATAGAAATGCTTCATAAGGTGAGAATTCATGGGTCCAAGTCCTGGTAGAAGGACTGGAAGTGGTACCTAGAAACCCCTTTCAAAAATTACAAGCCTAGGCTTGGTTATAGGTGGATTTCACCACACTTTCCTATGATTGAAAGTCTGAACCAAAGGTAGCTTCTTCAATCCCTAGCTCATGTTTGGCGAAAAAGATTCCCTGTCACTTGGTCTGCAAGTGTTGAGCTGAAACTTTCCCATTTTTCTTGGTTTATTCTTTTCTAAGGCTTTCCTGTGAGTCCTTGACTTGTTCACTTGGGGGTCTAGGACCCTCATTACCCTTTCTATGGGAAAGATGAGTCTTTTAAGAATTTCTTCTGGTTTTGTACTAGAGCTCAATAGTTTTGGAATTGGATTCATGACTTTTTTCAGCCTTTCAGATCAGAGCCTTTCTCTTGGCATATGATTTTGTTGGGATAATTTCCTAGACTTCCAGCTAAATATACCCATCTTTGGCACACTTTCAAGGTGGAAATCCTATTCAATATCTAGAAAAATAGAAATGCCTACATATTTTCTAACACACAAATGGATAAAAAA
This sequence comes from Sequoia sempervirens, assembly GCA_007258455.2. Classification (NCBI taxonomy): domain Eukaryota; kingdom Viridiplantae; phylum Streptophyta; class Pinopsida; order Cupressales; family Cupressaceae; genus Sequoia; species Sequoia sempervirens. Next base: position 516,865,314 of record VDFB02000017.1, read on the forward strand.
TGTTTCTTTTTATTCTAAAGCTATTATTTGATCTAATGTACTCTTACAGATTTAGGTTCAATCCAACAAGGTTGCACTTGAGGTGGCTCACCTTCAGGTGCTTTTGGATCATTAGGGAAATGCCCTATGTACTGTTGTTTGGGTGCCTACTTCACCCACTTCCTCTCACTTTCGGTCGCCTTCTCAGGGCCGACAATGGAGTGGCTCTGCTTTCCCCCACTCTCAGCCTCCTCTTCAACGTGGTTCCTACCTCCTTGGTAGACTCATTCTTCTCCTCCATGGGTTGGCCAGGGGTGACCCTCTAGAGGAGCTATGGGGAGCAGCAGTGGTGGTTCTGAGTGGCCCTCTGATGACACTCCTGCTACTAGCTTTGGTTGGCTAGATTCTAGCAAAAGCTTTTTGCGTTTAGACCTTGCAATCTCACCCCGCGTGTGAGGATAAAGATAAAGAGAAATAAAAAGAAGTTGATCATAGTTGGGGTCCTCCTCCTGATGCATTCCATACCCTATTGATATACGGGGGAAGCACATGGATGACATAGACCCTCCCAACTCTGCTGGCATTGCTTTGGCCACTTGATGGCCATTTTATTTTATAATTGTAATGTTTATGGACTTCTGAGCTAGGCCCATGTGACTCTTGGGGTGTGTCTTCTTACCACCCACCTTTTTTTATGAATATGTATCCTTATATTTATTTATATTAATATAGATAGCTTTGTATTCATCAAAAAATATATCATACCTCAAGTTCACTTCAAAATGACTTTTTTAAACAACCTTATGCTTTAAGTTTACCACATTTCCAAAACTAATTTTGATGTCCCTTGCTTTGGAGGATATTTTATTGCTAAATCCCTAAATTTTACTCTTCTACTTAGGATATTGTGGGTGTTAACTTCAACAACTTAACAAGTATTTTTTAATGGCACATTGTTCCACTAAAAGTTCCATTGCTCATATAACATAAGATATTTTTAAAAAAATTAATCACTCTAAAATTTAACAATGAAACTATAGAAAAATTTAGTTTGTTGATGCTAACATTAATAATAACAACCAACAATGGTGAGACTACCCCTTGACTACTCATAAAGTTGATACAATGTTCCATCATAGGATGATCCCTAGACAAGTTGTGTTTACTTTCTCTAATGCTAATGTTGGAATTTAGTTAGGGAATAAAAAGTGCAATACACAAGAATAACATATTCAAATAAATACGTCACTAATTAGATTGATATTTGAGGACATAGTTATATAGTTGTCATCCTACTATTTAAGAAACATACTCTTATGATTTTCCTCAAATCTCTCAAACCATTTATATTCTATGCAAAAACTCTATAGGAAACCTAGATAGAATAGACTAACAACCCAACTTACTTATTTAAATAATTAAATAATGGTATAGATTTAATAAATTAAACCTATATACTACTATAATAATTATATGTAATAATTCCTAATACTAAAACATTTGATACCTACAATCAAAAGAGTTGGTGGTGTTGAAAAGCACCTTGAAACTAGTTATATCAATGGGGAATCTTTGAGACTTACTCAATTGTTATCAACCTTGTTGATCAAATCAAGAATTTTATAGAAATTTTGAAGGCATGTCAAACAATAAGTGAAACTCACAATACTCTAGTTATGATGATGCTAAGTGCTTTTGGCTTGTTATTATAAAATATGATGTTATGGATGTCAAAGGGCATAGTGCAAGAAATAAGGTTTTCCTATTTATTGATGTAAGGGTTTATGTAGATGATGTTATGCACCTAGAGATATGATATTTTTTATGCATTTAGGTGGAGGAAGATGCCAACATGTGGTATGCATCCCTTAATTTAGTTATATTAGGTCACATGGATAACTTGCATAATTAATTTTATTAGGTGACAAGTACTTGTCTCCATTAGAATTACCCCTCAATTGTATTATTAGGAGGAGGTCTATATATTGGAGTTGATTATCATTGTATTGATATGTGTGTAGTATGATATTATATTTGGGATCTCTAGGAGATATATTGTGGAGTGACTTCTTCCATAAGGAGTATTGTATGGTGTTACCTTACCTCAAGGGTTTATTCTATTTTTGCATGTATTGGATATTATGGAATCTTGGTCCACAAACATTTCTTGTGTTTTGTGAGATCTATATTATGCTTTATATTATTATTATTACTATATGTGTGGATCTTATTAGATGAGGTGATTGCTACAAAAGATTGTGCAGTGATTGCTAAGATCCTTGTTTCAAATAGATATGAAGGGGTTGATCTAATGATGTATATGTGGATGATCATTGATTGATATAAATGACTTAGAGTTGATGTCTTTTTATAGATGTTCTAGACATAAAGTTTAAAATTTTTAATGTAAGAGTTTGTAAGTAATGAGTAGCTATGATTGAAATAGTGTGAGTGCACAATTAATTTTGATAAAAGAAAAAACATATCAAAACTACATCTCTGATCTTAAACTAGATTATAGAACTACAATTTTAAATTTAATAAAACAAACAATAATATAAATATAAAAGAAAAAAGATATTATGTTTTAATACAAATCTATATTTAATATCAATGAAAATACAAAATTAATTAAAATTATATTCTAGAACAATATATGAAGCCACCCACATAATCTATTATAAAAATAAAAATAGAAATAGAAAGATCTACATTTCTACCCTCATAGATTATTAGACATAGCAAATATTAAAAGAGGGAGACAATTATAAGAAGATAATTCCGACAGTCTATCTAGTTAGAGTTTTCACTTAATGTGAATATGAAGATAGAAAAACAACAGCCCAAAAAAAGTATAAAACAAGTTTTACAGGACTGGAGAAAAAAGCAAATAAATTAAAGTGGGTAGGGCCGTCTGCTTTTACTTTACCTTACACAAGATTCCTTACTCAGACCACATACTTTACCTTACAAAGTGGGAATGGGCCGATGCTTCATTTCTTCCTATGCTAACAAAGGCTCTCACTCGCGCATTCTGTCTTTGTTCATTTGTTCTCTTCTCACTATCTCTCTCCTTTCTTATATAATTTGCCCTTTGCCTTCTCACCTCCACAAAAAGAAGCCTTTCTACATTGCTCTATCTAGTAATCTTTCTCTGTGTTCAGCTCAATCCAATTTCATGGCATCTCCATCTACTTCTGCTGGATCCTCAACGCCCGCCTTTGTCAAATATCAGCCTCCCACAACTAAACTTGTCTTCCAAAGCAATAAGAGGTATCATGTGTTTCTGAGCTTCAGGGGATCGGATGTGAGAAAGACTCTGGTTGATCATCTCTTTCAAGCTCTCTCCGCAGCAGGACTGAATGTCTTTATAGACAGTGACAAACTGGAAAAGGGGGAAATGATTTGGGAGAGCTTGGAAAGAGCAACGGAGAGCAGTGCCATACGCATTCCTATATTTTCCAAAAGGCTATGCAGAATCAGCTTGGTGTCTGAAGGAGGCCGCTGCGATATTGAGCTCTCCTGGCCTGATTATTCCACTCTTTTATGATGTGGATCCAACTCATGTGAGATATCCTGAAAAAGATTCCAGTCCCTACAAAAAATCATTCCTCAGACATTATGGCCATTTAGATCGATACCCAAGAGAAGAGATTGAGGGGTGGAAGAATGCCCTTCGACAGATCTGTTCTCGCTCAGGCTGGACCATGGATATAACTGGAGGGTAAGTAATGAACCTCTCTTTCTGCAGCTATTCAATTTTGTTACTCATAGTTATAAATAATTTTTTTGAAAATCTTCTAGAAATTAAAATATCTCTATTTGTTTTATGCTGCTATTTTTAAGTTATAAATATAGTTGGATATTATTTTTTTATTTCTAATTATTAAGGGTTATTTAGTTATAATAATTAAATATGCTTTTTTAATCTCACTAACATTTTTTAAATTATTTGTATGTTACACTTATTTATTTTTATCATATGACTTGAGCTTCGTATATAAAAAAATTATATACAAAATATTTATATATTAAAATATATTTTTTTGATCTGTTAAGATTTGTTTTTATTTTAAGAGAATAGTTTAAATCTTAGGTTGAAGATGGATTTGAAAAATATCTTAAAAATTTAATTCATATTATTTATTTATATTTTTTACTAGATAATTTGGGTTAGGTACTTAGATGCTATAGAAAAAAGTGTTATGTCCATATTAATAGTAACAAGGTGTTTACTATACCTATTCACATATAGTTTATCCATTTAAATATAAAATTATTAAAGGTTTTTATAATACTATAATACTAAGTGAGAAGATTAAACCATGCCTTTCCTATCCAAGAGTGATGAAAGTGGAACATTAGGCCAAATTTACTAAGAGAAACTACCATTAAAACTCTCTACATGCTAACATACATAACCACCACTTATATGATTAGGATTGTCAAGGTGTGATACAACATCCATCACAAGTAAAAAAATAGCTAGAATCAAATTTATCTTCAACCAAAAAATGAAGTCAAAGAAGACTACCAACCAATTAAGAGATATCCAACATTTTTCCATATGAGAGGCATGGGAATATATCTATAGGTGGAGGAACATTATATTAGCCTCAACCTCCACATACTAGTCTTATAATTTTCTTACTAAGCACATAATTGGTGAGGAAAATTAAACTAGCCTCACAAGTCCCCCACAAGTATTCTCACACTTAAGACACATATCAAATTCCTAAGAGAAAAAGACCTCAACCAAATGACTCAAATCACCATCAACAAAGAAATATGAAAAATTGGTTTAACATTAGAAAGTATAATTTTAATGAACACCTAAGCTATGCTATCGAGGGATTCCTACATATAATATTGGTACCACTTGATGACATGTAAGCTCTTTGAGGAATAGTTAGAATAAAACTCAACCCGATTCTCCATAATTTTGCATGATACTCTGCAAAAGATAGGAATCAATTTTATTTTCCAATATTGAAACATAGTTCAAGGATTGAGCCATATCAAAATATTTCTCCTTTCACACGTATGGAATGGTTCTAAGAAAATATTTGTCATGGCCAATCTAATCATAACTTAGGGACCACTATCAATTTCCTTGCCTATTTCCCATATCTTTAGAACCCATATCTTCAAATCAAGATTCTTTATTTCCTTCTGAAGGAAAATGATAAAATAACTAACATCACTTTATCATTGATCCTTTTCTAACACAACCTCACCTTCCCCATCCCTTTCTTCTCATAATATTCCAAACTATGTCATTCTACCCTCCTAATATCCAAGGAAGATATCTTAGCCACTAAAATGATTAAGAAAAGTAAATTTAAATAAAATGATTTCTCTCCTTAACAAAACTCACATTTATAAAAATAAATGTGTATACATTGTATCTATCACCACTATAAGGAGTGATTATTGAGAAATCATAAAACATTATCCATAAATCTCATAACATCCAAGTTCAATATAAATTTATCACCAAATAATAATTAGTGCCACACATCCCCTTTCTCATCCCATTATCAAATTAGGGGTCTTGTATATCCTCGACAATGACGGCCATTGCCTCCTTTAGAAAATTATTCTTGTAAAAAATCTAAGAATAACCATCCCTTCCATTCTTTCCAACACCCTTGCTAGGTACCTAATCTACAACTAGATTCCCTAGCTTTCTAACACAAATTTTAAAAGAGATGGTCTCAAATGACGCAATCAAATCCTTAGACTTTAAGAGTATGGTGAACAATAACTGATTGTTACATCTACCTCCCATGATTTATCTTATCACTATATGTTCAAATCTCCTTCTGGGTGTGTGCAATAAGTTGAGTCCACTTTTTGGCCAAAAAGTGGGTGTTTTCCCTAATTTTTAGTATTTGACACATTTGACCTTAAAATTTGAAGCACTTAGAGATGAAATCTTTAAAAAAGTCACTAATCATAAAATGTAGTGCTCGGAGTCTAGTTTCCAAATATGTAATTTATTTCAATACCTAGATTGTACAATTTGAGTTTTAATAGGCATTTCTAAAAACCACTGTTTAAAAGTCATTTTTTTTACCATACCAGGCACGTGTACGACATCCATATTTTGACTTAAATTATGTATTTTCTAAATCCTTTTGGGAAAAGTTTATGACTCGAAGCTTGTTCTTGATATTTTTTGTAATTTTTTTATTGAATTTTTTTTTTGTTAATTTTTTATGAAGTGATTTGTCATTTTGAAAAATCGTCATGTATGACATGCATAAGATGACCTAAACTTATCATTTTATGATTTTTTTTCAAATTGAAAAGAATTGTCTGAAGTTTGCTCTCGTGCAATCCGTTTGTCAAAATGTTATGTTGATCAAAAGTTATTAAAATAGTAAAAAACTATGATATTTAAAGTTTATGGACCAATTTTATTAGAAATTAATTGAAAAATAGAAAAATAATTCAATTGCAAAACAAATTACATATTTAGAATCTGCATTGTTTCATCTAAAGTAGGTTTTAATTTCGTCAGAAAATTTTGCAAAAAAGGTCGTCAGCCATATGTCCAAAGTTGGTATTTTTCTTTAACATTGTTAGGGCCTTCAACTTGCAGGTCAAACCAGGTTGAAGGCCTAGGTTCAAACTTCCAATGCTTTTCCCGAACCAAAAACCTTGGCAAAAACCTGCCTACGATACAAAACAAAATTCAAATTTAAAAAAATGGGATCCTGATTATAAAATGGGATCTCATTTATTAATAAACAAGATCCTGTACTATAATCGGGATCCCATTCCCATCCGACAGCATTCCGACCGTTGTAAATGGAACAGGATCCCGTTACCTTTACAACGGCTCCAACATTCAATTTCGGTGAACGAGATCCCGATTATAGAGTGGGATCCCACTTATTAATAAACAGGATCCCATTTTATAATCGGGATCCCGTTTTATAGTAAGCGGGATCCCGTTT
>VDFB02000017.1:516872357-516907429 GCA_007258455.2 Sequoia sempervirens
CCCTTAAGATGTTCTATTATGACCCCTTTAGACACCCCCTTAAGACGCCATTATTTGTTTTGACAACTTATAAATTAGTGTTAGATGAACTATTATTTATAGTATTTATTAATGCTTTTATTCTCTAATCTTCTATGGTATTGTTATGGTTAGGATTAGAATTTTAATTAGAGTTAGAATTGAACCCTGATTCTAACTGTAATACTAATTGAACCCTAACCCTAACCGTTATTAGAACCCAACCCTTATTGAACCCTTACCCTGTCCTAAAATTAATCCTATCCCTAAGCCTTGTTGTATCTAACCCTAATTGAAACCTAACCCTAACTCTAGTTGTGTCCTAATCCTAATTTTTACCCAAAGCTTTATCCTATAACCCTAACCTTAATCCTAATCTTAAAGTAACCTTAATCTTAATTGAATTCTAATCCTAATTGAACCCTTTTGAACCCTAACCCTAAATCTAACCTTGATCTAACCCTATGCTAACCATTACTCCAAGCTTTATCTTAGAATTTTTATTCAACCCCAATCCTAACAAATTCATAATCATAATCATAACCGAATTGTAAATAATAATAATGTTATATAATTTTTTTCATATGATAAAGTTATATGTGAATATAATTCTTAATTACATTTATTTTTAAATATAGATATGCTAGCTTTAAATATATTGCTTTAAAAATTTATTTTATGTGTAAGAATAAATTTATTATATTTTCTTTGTATTTAATTTTATAATTTTAAATTGATTTTAGATGTCCATTTATTATGAAAAAATTATCTATTTAAGTTGCTATATTTTTGTACAATAAAACCTTTAGTAAAGCCTTAAAATTTTAATATTTATTTACATATATATGTTAATTTTGAATAAAATAGAATATTAGTGATTTTTCCTTTTTGAAAAGTTCTTAATTTTTTAAAAAATATTGAAATTTTTTTATGTTGGAAGATTTCTACAATTCATGTACAGTGTTAATTCATGTGTATTTTGAGCAATCATTATTATAGTTGAAGATTATTTTGATTTTATAACTATTTTTTCCTTTTTGAAATGTTCTCAATTTTTCCTATAGTTAAATTTGACATGTTAAAGACTTTCAGTACCAACTTGATATTAATCTAAATATGTAGTAATCCAAAGACTTTACATTCACATGATTATTTCCAAATAATATTAAAATAATAACTTATGTAGATTTTGGAAGTGCATCTACACATTTTAAGCATAACATCCATGTGCACTTGACCCATATTTTAACGCAATTCAGGTTTAGACCCTAAATTTCTAGTATATAAATAGATTGCTTTTGTTTGTAAATTATGATTTATTGACTGATTATTGCAAATATTAAAATGTCCTATATTAATCCATGTATGAGATCACTAAATTTCACATTAATGTCCTATATTAATGTCTTGACTATGAACATAAAATGCATAAATATACATGTGTAAATTAAAATTTCAAACAATAATAAAGTCCATAATTTATGTAACATATTAAGTGCATGAAACCAATATATTAAGACATGAAATAGCAGTCCAACAGAGTGCTATTTTTAGATAAACAAGAAATATAGTCCATGAAATAAACAAATATAACACATAAAATTACATGCTTTGTGGCCATGTAATCGCTCTCTATAATCAAGAGACTGCACCCATACTATGTGGATGACTTGAAACACTCTGTACATAAGAGAAAGATGAAATTAGATGTAAGACAATAAAAAATGATTTAATGACAATTTAATTTATAATCCATCATAAAATTAAATTACTATCATATCTACATTTGGATGCTCTGGTGCACCTGAAGAAACCTCTAAATTCTCTAAATCAATCTACATAAACAAGACAAAGAAATTCGAAATTAGATGTACAACTCTAAAATTAAATTTTTTTAATTCAATTTAATTTAGAATTTATCATATTTTAATTGTATTGTATTCTGAGGTTGTGCACTAGGCTCTTCTCCAGGACCTGTCTGTACATGCTCAACTACAAGATGTGTCTCATGCTATAAAAGAAAAAGAATATGTGAAAATATCATATTATGTATATATTCAAATTTTAAAATTTATAATTCACTTTTAAATAATATAATAAAATTAAATTACCATTTGATCTAAAACCTACTCTACATGTCCTCTTGGTGGTGTAACTATGTCTGGGTCAGGGCTGAAAGTTGCACTAACAAAGTCCTACAAGATCAAAATTAAAGCATGTACAATTTAATTAGGTTAATATATACATATATATTCAAGTTTGCACATTTTGTGTAGAAAGTTTTGTAAACAACCTAGAAATCAGTGGCCTCACGAGTAACTACAACATCAAATGTTTGCCTAATGCCCATTCTTATTGTGGTATCAACCTAGACATACATGTACATAGACATTTAACGCTTATAATATTTACAAGTGTGCATGCATGCGTTTCATATATCTAGTGAATTCAAAACTCATAAAATTGTAACTATACTAATGTAAACTTTAAACAAATTTACAATATGAATGTACCTGCACCTGATCTATGACACTCGATAGTGGAGGAGTGCTTGACAATCCCTCAGGAGGAATCGACGTGGATGCCGATTGACTCACCTAAACCAACATGAATATTTGAAACATATATGTGATTCAATTATAAATTTAAAACTCAAGTTAAATAATTTATGATTTCATATATAACTTTTAAAATTGAAATCAAAATACCCCATAAAGGTTGCCAAGTATGACCGGTGTCAATGTATGTACTCATGGAATAGATGATTGCCCTTGCATCGTTAGTGTCATCTATACACCAAAAAATTTGATTGTTAAAATGTATTGCAAACTTTTCTTTGATATATAAAACCATAAAAATTATTATAAAATGAACGTACATCTAGGTGCATATTTATACCTATGTCGTAGTGTCCTTAGGGTGATGTTCTGCTATGAGGAACTCTACAAATGAACTGATGCGACCAGATGAACCACCATAATCTCCCTGTCCACCTGAACTAGGTGTGGCCTGATCAGGTTCATAGCATACTTGATGACAACTAGTACATATATGGGGGATGGGTCTCAACACTCCTGGAGCAGTACTCGGACTAGCTCCATAAAAAAATCCTCCATCATCATCATCATCATCTCTATGCTCCCCACTTGCTATCGCAGAAGCATGTTGATCAAGGTCTCCTGCGAGTGTACTAAGGAACCTAATGTTGAGACTAGAGCTTGACGATGTATAGGTGCAGGAATGGGAGGACCAGGAGCAACAACAAGGGGTTGTGCATGCACGGGGCATTGGGGATCAACCCTTTCCCCTAATCTCTGTTGTGGCGTGCTGCCACCAACACCCTAAAATGATCTAAAATCAAAATAATTGGGCTTTTGCCCCAAAACAAACTCTACATATAGTTTTCTCAAAAAATACAATGGGCACTCCCAATTAGCATGTGGGGGACTATCAAAAACATATACCATTGATCCCAAAAATGTGCACTCATATGCGGATGTATGCACCACCTCATGGATATTCTAGATTTGTTGGGTGGAATGGGTTGTCGAGTAACGGGGTCAAGAAAGTAGGGGGCTAGATGGGCTTTCGTTATTTTAAGGTCTAATATTTGTTTGTAAGAGAGACCATTAGAATAAAATTGTCTCATTTGTTCTCTATCTCGTTGATGCCTATCAAGATTAGAATCGATCATCCTGATGGAATCATCAATGTTTTGCATTGCAGATGCAAAACGTCTCACATGTGGAGGAATCAATGCTTGACTCTGCATAGCATTGATTTTATTTTGTAAGGATGCAAATTGATCATTTATTCGTGCTCTCAAGCGAGCCTCATCAGATGCCATAGGTGATGGAGGTGGCATATGAGGGGGCATATGAGGGGGAGGGGGAGGGGGAGGTGGAAGTGGAGGTGGAGGTCGAGGGGGGGATGTGGATCTGGCTGTGGCTAAGGTGGTGGATTGATGATATCATCAATGTTAAAATCATCCATGATATGCTTGATATAAATGTGCACCTACATTAAATCATACAAAATAGTCCATGTGCATACATATATTAAGATCATATATTTAATTGAAATAGGATGAGCAACATATATATTAAGCTCATATATTTAATTGAAATGCACATATATATACATTGATTGTTCATCCTCAAGAGCATGTCCATACAAAATTAAAAATTAAATGTATGTACATGTACATTTAAAATAAAATAATATGATGCATAATTTGCATGTGTACTGTGAATCATTAAACTAACTATGTACATATATACAAATTTCAAAATTTAAGAACTATATATGCAAATTTTTAATACATGCACATACATACTAAACAATAAACTTGAAACATTCACAAAATCTCATTTTATGTCTAACACACACACACATATATATATTACAAATTTTCAGCAGGAGAAATCATGATCTAGTAGATAGTCATAAAATATATACTATTATATACTATTCATTATAAGTTCATAAATTCCACCAAATTCATAAATCCATGTCACTAAAAATATCCATCTAGAACCAAAATCATAAATTCATGTCACTAAAAATATCCATTTGGAACCAAATTTATAAATTCATCACACAAAATATCCATCGTTCACCAAATTTATAAATTCATAACTATTTAAGATCATTGTTTTAATTTATAAACTATTATGGCTCTCTACTATATAGATCTTCATTTCTTTGTGTTTTCCTTTTCAAAATCAGGAGTTATCCTCTCCTCTAGCCATTGTCGATGCTCATCTACGATCCCATCCATAGCCTTGACAACATCAACAAGGGTTTGCATCCTAGATGCAAACATCCTCACAGGAAGTGCGACACATTCTTCATTTTGAATAATGTTTATTTGATCTTGGATGGTTCTAGCAGAAGCATTGATTTGTGCTTGCAAAAGAGCATGTTCATTGATTTCAGGTGGTGGAGGTGGGGGGTTACGAGGTGGAGTGGGCAGAGGTGGAGGTGAAGGTGTTGGAGATGGATAGTGTGGAGGTGGATTGCAAATATTATTGAATGGATCCATGTGATCTTTAAGATATGAGTGAACCTGCATTAGATTTGTAATTTCAAGATGTAAGATACATGTTTAAGAAATACCTTTAAACCATTCAATATAAATGACCTTAAATAATTGAAATAGGATGATAAAATTATATGTAAGCCTCATTTATATGTCTAAGGCACATGTTACTTGAATGAAAATACAATTAACTATTGATATTGTATAATCTTGCAGGATATTATTATTGTTAAATTTGGTTGGGCCCTTGGGCAACTTTGATCACCAAATTTTAAGAACTTCTTTGATCCCCTTAAGAAATGTCATATTGGAACCCCTTAAGAAAATCAATTACGATTTAGGGTGACAGGATGGCTTAAGGGGATTTACGTCTAGTGAGGTCCTAGGAGAAAATGGCATGGCTCAAGTGAATAAATTTGGTGAAGTTCCCTGCAACCAATTTCATTAAGAGCATTTAAAGAAAAAATGATGGCTTTAGGGTTTAAACTTAGAGTTTAGGGTTTAGGGTAATAAATAGCTTAAGGATTTACATGCAGTAAGATCCTAGAAAAAATTACATGCATAAGGTAATGAAATTTGGTGGAGTTGCCTAAGGCAACCAAATTTCATTAAGAGCCTAAGAAAAAATGATGGCTTTAGGGTTTAGGGTTTAGACTTTAGAGTTTAGGGTTTAGGGTAATAGGATAGCTTAAGGGGATTACATGTAGTAAGATCCTAGGAAAAAATTACATGGCATAAGGGAATGAAATTTGGTGGAGTTGCCTAAGGCAACCAAATTTCATTAAGAGCCTAAGAAAAAATGATGGCTTTAGGGTTTACGGTTTAGACTTTAGAGTTTAGGGTTTAGGGTAATAGGATAACTTAAGGGGATATATGTAGTAAGATCCTAGGACAAAATTACATGGCATAAGGGAATGAAATATGGTGGAGTTGCCTAAGGCAACCAAATTTCATTAAGAGTAAGAAAAGATGATGGCTTTAGGGTTTAGGGTTTAGACTTTAGAGTTTAGGGTTTAGGGTAATAGGATAACTTAAGGGGATATATGTAGTAAGATCCTAGGACAAAATTACATGGCAAAAGGGAATAAAATATGGTGGATTTTCCTAAGACAACCAAATTTCACTTTATGATCCTGAGTAGGACAAAATGAATGGTTTAGTGTTTAGGGTTTAGGGTTTAGAATTTGGAATATTTAATGAACTTGCAAGTTAGTGAAGAACATTTTCTTGTGGAATAGTTGATTGAGATCTACTCAAATGTTTCAACTGACCAACCTAGATCATGATGGCAACTTTGATCACCAAATTTTAAGAACTTCTTTGATCCCCTTAAGAAAATTGAATTACGATTTAGGGTGACAGGATGGCTTAAGGATTTACGTCTAGTGAGGTCCTAGGAGAAAATGACATGGCTCAAATGAATAAAATTTGGTGAAGTTTCCAAGGCAACCAAATTCTATTAAGAGCCTTTAAAAAAAATGATGGCTTTAGGGTTTAGGGTAATAGGATAACTTAAGGGGATGTACATGTAGTAAGATCCTAGGACAAAATTACATGGCATAAGGGAATGAAATATGGCGTGATTTTCCTAAGACAACCAAATTTCACTTTATGGTGTTGGGTAGGACAAAATGAATGGTTTAGTGTTTAGGGTTTAGATTTTAGAGTTCAAAGTTTAGGGTTTACAAAACTTAGGTAAAGTTTTGGTGCCCCTTGGAATATTTAATGAACTTGCAAGTTAGTGAAGAACATTTTCTTGTGGAATAGTTGATTGAGATCTACTCTTGTTTCAACTGACCAACCTAGATCATGAAATCTCATTCATATTATAATCTTGCACGATCTTATTATTGTTAAATTTGGTTGCCTTGGGCAACTTCACCAAATTTTAAGAACTTCTTTGATCCCTTTAAGAAATTTGTCATATTGGGACCCCTTAAGAAATTGATTTACGATTTAAGGTGATAGGATGGCTTAAGGGGATCTAGATGTCTAGTGAGGTCCAAATTTAGTCATACTATAGCCTCATTGGTTCCATCTAGCTCTGGGTCAAAAGTGTTTACCCCTCTAATAAAAAAAAGTATCATGATGTTAAAAATGAATCAATCTATACATATCACAAAAATAACAATAATCTTAAATGTAACCCATACTCTAACAATAGTAGAATGCTAAATGATCCCCACCCCTAACCATATCCTAATTGAATTGCAAACCTAATTGAAACTTAATTAAATTATAACCTTTACCTAATCTTAAATATATTCCTATATTATATTATATTTAAATTAATTTATATTTTATTATAATTATATTAATATTTACTATATATTCCTAATTGTAACCTAACTATTTACTACAAACCTAATTGAATCTTAAGCCTAATCCTCATTAAAACCCCAAGTAAATTGTAACATTACCTATCCTTAATTGTAATCTTATATTATATTTTATGATATTAAATATTTATATTATTTAATATATTATATTAAATAATATAAATATTTAATTATATTTCTTTTATATGAATCATCCTCCTATTTCTAAATTGTAATAATAGCATGTAGTTCCTCCAAACTATCATCATGTACCTCCTCCCTTTCCCATGTAATAGGTGTACCTTGTAGGTGTTAAATGGTTCCATCTTGGTCTCCTTATTGATGCATTTCTATCCTTCCACATAAATCTATATAGTATCAAAATATAGGTAATTTTATGGTTATTGAATCTCTCTTAATTGCTAAAGAATCCATTATGATTGAGGATGGGTGGATTATTATCTAGGATCACATCTTAAAAATCCTATAGAGGTCATGTGGTATGTTTTTCTTAATACATATATTCCCATACAAACATCTTTCCATGTATTATCAACTCTCCTATATAATAGTCACCTTCCTAGATTTAAATTTCATATGCTATATATGTATCCAAGTGTTTCCAATTGGAATTGCTATAATTATACTTTTATGGCATTCTAGATGTTCAAAATAGTTTTCATAAATCTACCAAATAGACCCATTCTTGACATTGAACCTACATAATTTTAGGTATGTCCAAAGAAAGATTAGGGTCTAGGGTTCATAAATTTCAAATGCTTTAGTGTTATGGGTTTAGATTTTACAATTTAGGGTCTAGGGTTTAGCAAACTTAGGGTGAAGTTTGGGTGGCCCTTGGCATAATTTAGACTTGCAAGTTAGTGTCAATTGGAATTGATTGTACATGTTTAGATTTACGAATTTGCTAACTAAATTTGCAAACAAACATCAAGATAAACTTTATGAATTTTAACTATTCTTTAACATATTGATTTCTAATCTAATTATAATTTAATATTGAAACTAAAGTTTAATATATATCATTTTTTCCATACAAAGCAGATAAAATTTAAAACATTTAAGCAATGCGAATGATTTTTTGAGCTCGAAATTACCTAGTTTTCAAAATCAAAATGATTTGTTTGATTCCAATTTAGGGTTTTAACAATTTTTTGTTCCAATTCAATTTAGGGTTTCAATTTTAAACAATTAGGGTTTTTCATGCAATTTTTTCATTTCAATTCAAACTAGGGTTTTCAAATTCAATTTTTTTCGTTTGATTTGAATTCAGGGTTTTGAAAAGCTTTATTTGGATTTGTAAATGCAATGTTTTTATTTCATTTCAATTTCTAGGTTTTGAAATGCAAATATTTTTGTTTTCTTTCAATTAGGGTTTTCAAATTCAATTTTTTTGGGTTTAATCAAACAATTTAGGTTTCAACAGTTAAATTTTGTTTCTAAAACACAATTCAAGTTTCATTTTTTCATTTTTATTAAAAAACCTTTAAGTTTCATTGCATTTTTCATCTATTTTTACAATTATTCAATTCTGCTATAACAGTTAAAAAAATGCTTAGAACATGAAATAAATTAAAAAAATAAATAAATAAACTTATTTTTTTCAAAATTTCAATTCAAAATAGAAAAATGCAAAATAATGGCATGTAGGTGGGTATCTATTGCTGATCGTGGGGGTTGCTGTCACCAATACTCGGGATCCCATCTGTTGAGCAGTGAAATCTGTCTTTTAAAAAAACTAAATATCAGTATAAAATAGGATCCTGATTTATAAATAATGGGATCCCGATTTATAGAAATCGGGATCCCGTTTTTTATAAATCAGGATCCTGTTTTTTGAAAATCAGGATCTCGTTCCTTTTCCTTTGGTTCGGGGTCCTGTGGGAAATGAGATCCTGAGTTTTAAAAAGTGGGATCCCGTTTCGTCTAAGGCTTGGGATCCCAAACTCTAACGGGAAACTGTTTCCTCAATGCCGATTTCAATTTTTTGGTTAAGGCAAAAACTTCCATGTTTCGTGGACTCAACTTTGTGCACTTACCCTTCCACCAAAATCAATTCCTCCATCTCCATTGTAAAGTCATTTATCCTTTAGAACATTACCATGGCTAAGCCACCATATTATTAGATTCCCTTATAAATTAAAAGGCATGGATAGTGAGTAGATGGATCTAAACTCATTTTTAAGAACACACACCCCACAAACCTTTGATTCCCTTTGGTACTTGTACTATAAGGTTCATGTAAGTATTAGAGCATCAAAATTTAGCTTGAGATAGCTAATAGCTAGGAGATACCTTTTCAATCTCTTAGTTGTTGACCTAGTTGAGGTGATATTGTCTAGCCATCTAAACTTTAGCTATGCATTAACTCACACAATCTCTTTAAATTTGATGCTCTAATACTTTTTCATTTATCATTCCACTAGTTCCTTAAGGGTAGAACTCAATCTTACCCCAAATCCACTCCACTAGAGTCTACTTGTACTAAAATAATATTTTATTTATCTTAGGCCATAAATTCTAGATAACGAGGGTTAGAGAATAGTCTTAAATCAATCTTAATCCTTTAATATTCATTCTAAAGTACCATCCATTAAGTAGTATCAAGATATTATTTGAGAGTACCCAACTAAGCCTACATCTTCTCATGAATTAATGCCATGACTAAGAAGAAAAATAATAATGAATGAATAGGTGATAATTTGTTTCCTCCTTATTTTAAATCAAGTTACATAGGTAGATAGTTCAAAGTTACCAATAATCTTTAGTTTTTTCCATTTAAGAACCCTTGTCTTTAGTATAATCCATGGAAAGATATTATCTTTTGGTAGACCCTAAATCAACCTATCTTCTCTATTGGAAATTCATAAAACCTCTCACCCAAATCAATTATATGATGGTAAGATTCTCTAATAGATACATTCCCATTCTCACTCTTGTCCCATACAAAGTATCTTCAAGATCCCTCATGTGAGATATGATAACTTTTGAAAGCCTCTTCTATTTGATTGCAATACCTCACTACAATATATTTACTTATTTCCCCATAGTCTCAATAGTTGAAAAATAATCAAGAAAAATGTTACCAATAATCTTGTCAAAATACAAAGACAAAATTCTCAATGAGATCTTGTCTTTGAGTGTAAATCTCTCTAATCAATGATCCCTTTGAAAACTAAATTTTCCCCTTTCCCAATTCTCCATCATGGTAAAATTCTTGCATTAGTTCACAAAATTCTAAATGCTTGATCCTTTAGGAAAAGCCATGTTAATAGAGATAATTTACTTTATTCACCTTGTGAGTTCTTATCTTTTAAAATACCACTACATAACTAGTCCATCTTCATATACATCCTACATAAAAAATTCATGGCCAAATCACTATTCATATATCTACCATATATAAAATCTATTCCACATTTTTCATTGGTTTGAAAATGTTCTTTGACTTTACTAGATTGTATTTGATGATATCCTCTATACAACTCTAAAGAAAGGTTCTTTGAATGGACTTGATGAAATTATCAATCCTACTCAACATTTGGAGAATGGATAAAGTATGTATGAGAATCGCTACAAGTGAAGCCTTGATCAAACTAATCCTCCCTACAAGAGGAATCCACTTGCCTTTCTAAGGGAAAAGATTATTTTGAACCTTGTTAACGACAGTTCTCTATCTAGCATCTAATGCTCTCTTACCTAAAAGTGGCATATGCCAAGGTAAGAACTTTGGTAAGATTGTCAATTATAAGCCCCAAAATTCTCTAAGTTTTTAGAACCTCAACACAATGGACTTAAATAAAGAATAACCTTGAATTAAGATAATTAACCATTTTCCTTTCTAGTTTTATATTACAAATATATCATTTTAAGACATCTATCCTCCTTGATTAATGCTTCATCCAAGAGTAAAATGTTACCTAAAAATTGGAGATGGGTCACATTGCTAGTCTTAGTTGACAAATAGAGATTGATTAATTACCATTAGCTTCCTCAACCTTTAAGTCTCTTCTAGGAACCTCAATCATCATAAGAAAAAATGGGGAGGCACCCCTTGCTTAAGTCCCTTCTTATCTTAAATAACCTCATCAAATACACATTAATGAGTATCAAAAACCCATGACACTCTTCTAAAATAGCATTAAGAAATAAATTATTTAGCCTTAGTAACATTTCCTTAGTGACTATTTTGTAGATATATAATTTTATAGGGTGAAAGAGATAAAATCATTGAAGTATATTAAATTTTTTACCTCAATAATCAAGGGAGGGAAGGTAGTGTTCCATTCTTTCATCATACATTTTATTACACAATATTCTTTAACATCTATCCAAACATCAATTCTAGCTAAATATTAGAACATTTGAAAGAACCTAGCTTAAAAACCATCTAAAACAAGGGCTACCCTAACTTTGGGGGAGAAGGTTTCCACCCAAAAAATTTCTATCATAAGTTGTCTCAATAATTCCTTATTTTTCTCTCCCTTAATAACTATTAATATATTTAGAAGCATGATCTTGTAGGGTCTATTATCCTTGCCAAATTCAATTGCTAAGAGGTCCTTAAAGTACCTAACCTCTTGCTTTCTAATCAATTTTAAATTACCTTTGACTTCATTTCTAGAAGGGAGGAAAATACATTCAATATTTTTGATCTATCTTTAGATATTTATAGAGAGACAGAGGAATTTTATATTTTAATCACCTTCCCTTAGCTATTTGACCAAAGTTTTCTTTCTAATTTTCTTTTTCGATTCATAATTCCTTGTGTTAAATTCTTCTTTTAACTTGTAACATAAATTCCTAATTTTCCTTGTGTGAACACTTCTTTCAAAATTTCTTACTTAGTTTCAAGAAGCATGAATTCCAAATTGGATCCACTATCAAAAATATTCTTGAGCTCTAATTTACTTCATTCCCTTGCATTAGAATTGAAAATGGATTATTTTATTTATAAAATTATCTATTACATTATTTAATGTCATGCTTCCATAAAATCTTGAGTAACTCTATAAAATATGGGTGTTCAAACCATAAGAATTTTATTTTGAAGTGGAATCACAATGGCTTCCAATTTTTATCCACATTCATCTTTATGAGTTCATGGCCTAACCTTCTAAAGTGAAAAAAAACATCAAACATGCAAATTGATATAAGGATCATTTAGAATTAACCAAGAATCTATCCAATCCACTTTGAATGAAAAACTTACCAAAATTCTTATTTATCTAAGAATACATCCTTTCTTGGGCTTGAGATCTTGTAGAGAGAGGTTACCACATAATTTCATGAAGGTGGAAGATGTAATCACCACCATCTTGATTCCTCCTAATGCATCCTTGGGGTTCAAATTTGAAATTGAAATCCCCTCCCAAAAACCACTTGATTATCCTAAGAATAGTCCCAAATTTTCTAATCTTCCCTCAAACCCTAGCTCTACCTACTTTCAAATTGGGTTGATAAGTATTTCCCAATAGATTTTTGTGATCAAGACATTCAAAATATTAATTTATTTGGTTAATATTAAGTTATAAAATAAGGTTTCATCCCAAATTAATATTATGCCCTTATCAATCCATTCACATAAACCATTAGTTGTAAACCTCTCTTTTAGAATCTCTTAATCATATCTTGTTAATGTACCTCATTGAATCTAGTTTTATATAATAATAGAATATCTAGATTCTCCTCTCCACTACCCTATTCACAAAATGGTGTTTTTTGGGAATTAAGCCCCTAAATATTCCACCTTAGTCCACCTTCATGATTTTTTATTGACCAAGGGGTGCTTGCCTCTATTTTGACACCTTTTGTGTGTGATGGGTTATTGTGTTCCATTCTCCCAATCTTTTGTTGGCACAAGTTTATCCTTGTTAGCATCTATCTTGCATTCTATCTATTGAAGCCATGCAATTGGTTTAGTTATTTGCACCATTTATTTATCTTTTCCCTATGGGAATACATCATTCCTCGACCCCATATTTCATTTCATAAGTATCCTTGACCAATTCTTCTTCACTCTCTCTTTCCTCTTGAAAAAAAATTCTACTCTTTCATTCTACTAGGGATGTTGGATGTTACTTCCTTTGCCAATTTTCCAAGTTCTAAATCTTCCTCCCAAATCCCCAATCCTTCATAATGTTAAACTAGATCCTTCTGGATCTTCATTGAGACCTCTCATCCCTAGGCTAAAAAGGAATTATCATTACTATCAAAAAATTGAGTTGAGACCCAAGGGCTAACCACTAGATTTTTTCTCCAAACCTTGATCTCTTGCTACAATAGTGTGCTCAATCTTCATTTACTTCTACTACATGTTTGAATAATATGTCCAACATTCCAGCAATTAACACATTTGATAGGAAGACTTTCATACTCTATCTCCTACACTTATGCTCCAAGGGTGAAAAATTGCATGATAGCTTATTTGATTGATTTCATCTAGCCAATCTCTACACACATCCTAGGATGTGTTTCCAATTATTTTTCTCCAATGATTGAGGAAATCTAAATGTGTCTTTCTAATAAATTACAGATCTCCTAATTATGACTCCTATTAGAGCTTATTCATTTGTATTGAGAGGAGGTTTCCTTTGACTGGTTCCTTGGTTAGGTCAAATCTTAGTTTCAAATCCCTAAGGTAAAGCCCTAAATCCACATAAAACAAGGCCCTATTTTTATAATTTTATCCCCATCTATTCTAATTAAAAATATTATTAAGAACAATAAATCCAAGTGTTTGATCTTTGGCCTAAGGAAATTATACCATATTTGGCCCATGAAAGCTTTGAATCTACCTATATAGGAGGTCAAACTCCTACAGACGTAGCTATTATGGCAATTATTTTCAATTTATCCAATCATTGAATTTAAAAAATGTCTAGAATATCAATGCAAGGAATGTCCAATTTCACCTCAATATTTACATTGAACACCAATATTGTGCACTTATTGGATGAAACATTTTGAGTTCTTGATTCCTAGTTAAAGCCCTAACTTGCTAATTGAACTCTTGTTGACCTAGGTCTTGACTATTTTCTATTGCCACTACTCCTTTCGTATTGCCTCATATCCCTCATATCCTTTCTTTCTTTTCTCATTTATGTCATACTTTATATCTAATTATCCTTTTTTATTATCTCCTTTGTTGTCATTATTATCTCTAGAATCAACTAGGAGCTATTAGATTTGTGATTAGAATATATACCTTTCCACATTTCCCTTCTAGAATAGAATTATAATAGTTCATCATTGTTCATCAAACCGAGGAAATTTTACAAATAAAATACTTATATATTTATTTATTTAATTTATTTTTTTTCTTCTTGATAATAAATTATTTATTTAATATAGTATTCTACAATGATAAGGGGTGGAGTATTTTATTTTCTTATGGATCCAAATTATTAGAACTATTTAAGAGCTATTAAAAAATATTAAAATAATCTCAAGTTTCCAACTGTTAAGTCTTACTTGATCTAATGACTTTCAAATGATTTTGAAGGTTTTTATTCCACACATATTCTAAAATTGAACAATAACCATCCATTGTCTTTTATCCAAAGAGTTGAAAATATAATAAAAAGTAATTAGTAGTTGCATTAATTTTTAAAATTCATAATATAGAATATAACAATAGAAATTATTAAAGCAATTAGTAATTACATTAATTAGTACTTTTGCCGTTTGTATTGACCTACTCTAGCCATTGCAGCTTCGAAGCTACGCTAGTAAAGATAGTGGTGAATGACCTGCTCAAGACATTGGACAAAGTGCCATTAGAGGTTGCGCAGCATCCGGTGGGAATAGACGGCTTAAAGAATGCTCTCATTCAGAAGTTGAATCTCAATTTAGTGGATGAGGTGGTTAAAGTTGGAATATGGGCTATTGGTGGTATTGGCAAGACCACAGTTGCCAAGGCCCTCTACAATCAACTTTATCTTGATTTTGAAGCTGCTTCTTTTGTGTTTGATATCCGTACCACTGCTGCAGAGGCCAGAGGCCTTACAAAATTGCAGACAAAAATTCTCAAAGATTTATCCAAATATGGTGACAAAGTGGACAATGTTGCTGAGGGAATATCTTTGTTAAGAGATCGTTTGGGAGGATTAAAAGTGCTGCTCATTTTGGATGATGTGGATGATGTTGTACTGTTGGATGCTTTAGTTGACAATAGGCTAGCCCCTGGCAGCAGAGTTATTATAACTTCCAGAGACAAACACATTCTCACTGTTGCTGGGATCTTATCTGAATGCATCCACGAGATGAGGGGATTGAAGATAACTGAAGGTCTTCAGTTATTTAGTTGGCACGCTTTTCTCATAGCATCTCCAAGTCCCAGTCATGAAGACCTGTCCAAAGGAATTGTGGAAGCTTGTAAAGGGCATCCTCTTTCACTGGAAGTGATTGGATCGTTCTTATATGATAAGAAAGATGACACAGGTTGCTGGACAGAAGCTCTTAGCAACATTACTCTCAACCCAGACATTCAGAAAAGAGTCTGCAACACACTCAAAATCAGTTATAATGCTCTTAGTGAGGAGGAGAAAGAAATATTTGTGGACATTGCTTGCTTTTTCATTGGACAAGACAAAGCATTGCCCATTGTTTTCTGGAAGTCTTTATATAAGATGGTAGACAGTGCTGTATGTAATCTTTCAATGAAGTTACTAGTAAAGATTGACAATGAAGGTGTATTTCATATGCATGACCATTTGCGAGATATGGGGCGATCCATTGCTGAAAAGGAGAAAGAGGGTACCCGACTATGGGAGGCTGCCCATTTAAGCACCACATCCAACATCAGTTTCTCTCGCCTTCGACTCGAAGATGATGAACAAAAGGTTAATATGCTGTTCAGATCCCATGTTCACGATCTCGAAGGCAATACACGGAGGCTTAAAATGCTATGCAGAACCGGTCCTCGCTATCTTCATTTGCGATACTTGCACATTGAAGACATGACAGAAGACATTCTAGCCATGCTTCCTCCAAGTTTGATATGGTTAAGGTTGGAAAAGTGCAATTACCAATTACAGAAGAGAAGCCACATTCCTTCGAATTTGTGGGTAAAGTTTGGCAATTGAAGATTATGCAACTAAAAGGTTGCCATTCCTTGGAAAGCCTTTCTTTCTGCTCCAGGTTATTTTCAATTCCAAATATAAAGCTGCAACATTTGGACTTGAAAAATTTTACAGCATTACATGATCTCCCTGATAGCATTGGTAACCTGTCACAGCTGCAGAACTTGAACTTGGAAGGGTGTTGGGAGTTAAAGAATCTCCCTCATACCATTGGCAACCTGGCACAACTGCAGCACTTGGACTTGAAAATGTGTATTAAGTTAAATAGCGTCCCTGATACCATTGGCAACCTGTTCCAGTTGCAGCACTTGAACTTGAATCTCTGTCTGAACTTAAATAATCTCCCCGATACTATCGGCAAACTATTACAGCTGCGGCACTTGGACTTGGGCTATGCAAGCTTAGAAAATCTACCTGATACCATTGGCAAGCTATCACTGCTGCAGCAGTTGGACTTGGGCAATACAAGATTATATAATCTACCTGAAACCATTGGCAACCTATCACAGCTGCAGTACTTGAATTTGGGCAGTTGTAGAAGCTTAAATAGTCTTCCTTATACCATTGGTAACTTGTCAAAACTGCAACACTGGAACTTGAAGGACTGTCGGAGCATAAGTAACCTTCCTGATACCATTGGTAACCTATCACAGCTCCAGTACTTGAGCTTGGTTTACTGTATAAGGTTAAATATCCTCCCTGATTCTACTGGCAACCTGTCACAGCTGCAACAATTGTACTTAAGCTGTGAAATGATCCGGGCAATTTTTTTTTTTGTTTTTTGCAATGCAATTACAATTCAACACGCACCCGTTAAGGTTAGCTCTAAACCAAAACGATGCGGAAAGCAACTCTAACCAGAATGTACACCAGGATTCCAATGTGGGCAAAGTGTGAGCATTGGTCAGAGGGTCTAATGCAGATGCACAACTGGAAAGGAACTCTAACCAAGAATGTGCCTGTGCAGATGAGCATATGGTTAGCGGATCAATGCATGATGAACTCAAGTAACCCTAACCAAAAATGGCACCGAGTGATGGCGAGCATATGGTCAGAGGGTCCCTAAACTACTGAACTGAAAGTAAATAGGCAGCATAGCCAGCCTCTTCCACCAATGGTGGGAATACATTGAGAGTGCTTATTTAAATTATTGAAAACAGCTGTTCAGTACTACTGACAGCCTTACAATCTGCAAGAATGATGTTAGAGAGAAATGAAGAAGCTGCAAATAGTTTATTTTTTTTCCAGAAACAAGCTGCAAGTTGTTAGGACCTCTCTCCAAATGAACATAATATCTTCTATCACTTAAATCCCACACAAAACTTGACTGTAATAAATTTGATGTGACAGTCCAGTAATTAGAAATACAAAACCAGCATGCCTGTAACCCACTAAATTGCTCATATATCACTCAAAACTGATCCAAATGACTTCAAATTTGATGCAATAGACCTTCAAAATGATGGCGCCTAGTTTAGTAATAAGAAATGGCAACTAAAAGTTGTTATTAATTATTGGCACGAATCCCAAGGCACTCCAAAAAGTACAGCCTTCAAGGAATGACGAATTTTCTTTGTAAAATCATAAACTTCATATTAAAATATGTAAATATTCATGAAGGGTCACCTCCAACAGGGAAACACAATGAGAAAATACCCAGAACGAGAATGTTTATGATTTGAAACTTGTGAACAGAAACATACATTCAGCAGTCATGACCAGCAACTCTGGAATTGATAGAAAATGATATAACTCAACTACAAAGGATGGGAAATCAACTATAACTGAAAAGACAAATCAGTAACACTCAAACCTCTCAACTAGTTGCTGTCTTTCAAGTAAGAAGAGGAGCCAGCTAGGAGGTATGCATTCCTCGAAGCAGTTCTAGCACCATTTCGGCAGCATAAGTTTGCAAATTCATAAGATAACCCAAATGAAGACCCCACGCTCCAATTTATAACTTCAGAAAAGCTTTCTAGAAGCCTCCAAGAAAGGACGCCACATCCAAGATTCCCTTGGACTTTGACTTGACTTTTTGTCTTCAACCCCAAGAAGGCGTACTTGCTTTATGTAGCAAATTTCAATTTATAAATAAAATATAAAGCTCTCCCTTGTTGGCATCCAAACTTCCTTTAGCAACATTTGACTTTAGAAATATTAAAATATCTCCTTCATGTAGAAAATACCCATCAATGTCCCTTTTTAAAAACAATATTAATTCATGATGCTAGAACAATGAATTATAATGTTAAATTATAACATTATAATATAAAATATCTTATATCACCATGGAAAAGCATCAGAAGCCAAATTCAACCATACCGTCTAAACTGACTGCCAAAGTGGAGCCAACTGATTAGGAGTCAACAAGTCAATTGCCAAAAATAGAATTTACTAAAAATAGTAAATTCATGTAATTGCTCATAATGCCGAACTAAAACCACCAACGCGAAGCTCTCAGAAAACCAGAAAGAATCCGCAATCCGATTTCCAAACTTCAAACAACAACCTCCTCAAAAATAGGAAACCCTAATTTCACCATCCGAGTAGCCTACAGATATTCAGAATAGGCCAATGGTCAACTGCAATTATCACATTTGAGAAGGGCACATTACAAGCTGGTGTGCAAGTTTAATTAGCCTCCCTAGTTCCATTAGAAATCTGTCACAACTACAACAATTGAGCTTGATGGGCTGGACAAGATTAATTGGCCTCCCTGATACCATTGGCAACCTATCATAGCTACAACACTTGGATTTGAGTTGTTGTAAAAGTTTAATTAACCTTCCTTATACCATTGGTAACTTGTCAAAGCTGCAACATTTGAACTTCAGGGGCTGTTAGAGCATAAATAACCTTCCTGATGCCATTGGTTGCCTACCACAGCTGCAATACTTGGACATGTGTAGCTGTAAAAGGTTAAATAGCCTCCCTGATTCTATTGGTAACCTGTCACAGCTGCAAAGATTGGACATAAGCTGGTGTACAAGCTTAATTAGCCTTCCTGATTCCATTGGCAACCTGTCACAACTACAACAATTGAGCTTGATGTCCTGTAAAAATTTAATTAGCCTCCCTAATACCATTGGTAGCCTGTCACAACTGTTGGAGTTGAATTTTGAATGGTGTGAGAGCTTAAATAACCTCCCTGATACCATTGGAAACCTATCACAACTGTAGAACTTAGGCTTGAGGTGCTGTACAAGTTTAATTAGCATCCCTAATACCATTGGTAATCTATCACAGCTGCCAATCTTGGACTTGAAAGGGAATGTGAGAATAATTAACCTCCCTGATGCCATTGGCAACTTGTCACAGCTGAAGGAATTGAACTTGAGCTTTTGTACAAGTTTAATTAGCCTCCCTGATACCATCGGCAACCTATCACAATTGCAGGTCTTGAATTTGAATGGATGTAAGAGGTTAAATAGCCTCCCTGAAACCATTGGCAACCTGTCACAGCTATACTTGAGGTGGAAGGATGGAATGATGTGGAAGGATTGCAATAGGATGGAAGGATGGAATGATGAAGTAACTACACCTTCAATGTTTTCTCCTGTATGGTTTGTCCCTTTAGATATTTTTTTGATAGAATAAATATGTAAATTTTTAATAAACAAGATTTAGAAAATTATTTAATATGTAAATTTTTAATATATAATCTTGTTAGAAAATAATTTATTAACATTTTCATTGGTAAAGAATTTCATCTCTTATTACATCCTTAAAATTCATCAACACATTTGGTAAATTTTTGCTAGCTCAGTGAATGCTCTACCTTGGCAAAGATAAATAGTAATATTTGAAAGAAAAGGTCCAAAAAGAAACTCAAGTTGCATAAATTTTCCTTATTAGAAATATTCTTTGCCATGATGTTTATACACATAAAATGTCCTCCAAACACTCTGAATTAAATTTACACCTTCCATGTTTGAAGTTCGTCCAACTTTAAACCCCCGTACAAAGATCCATCCAACTTGTTTTTCTAATTGGTTTTTATTTTAAAATTTTCTAAGAGTTTTTCAATTTTAAAAGGTTGATTTTTAATTTTTTAACTTTTTCTTTTATTTTTCAAAATTTTAAAATATTTTTTAATATTTTAAAAACTAATTTAATATATTATTTTTACTTGTAAATTTAAGTTTTTTTACATTTAATTATTTTTATGTGATTAATACAAATATAATTTTGAGTTGTCTTTTTTAAATTTATTGTTTCTTTTGTATTCTTTAATTTTTAAAATAATTTGTGTTAGTAAGATTTTGTCTTTCACTTTCATTTGTGCAAGAAATCTTGGCTACATGACAACATTTTTAAGACTAAAAATCTTGATTGTTCTTCTCATTCATTGTAGGTTAAAAGTAACAATGGTTCTTCATTTATTCACAATGAGTTTTTGATTGTTCACAATAGTCTTCCTGATTGAAAACAACTTCAAAAAGAATTTGGAACATATATATTAACATTGATCCATATTTACATCATATAATTTATATGTTTCCATAGTACATGGTAATCATAACTTCATATATTTTTTATACACTAATGTAAAGAAAATTTAAATTTGTTATAGTTTATTTTAAAGATGAATATACAGCTTGAACATATTTTTTTAAATCCAAGATGATTCTTGAAATTGATATGAAGTTAAGATTAAAGGTTCTTATGTGAGATATTTTAAAAAGATGGTAAGCTAGTCCTCTTGGAATAAAACTTTTTTTTTTTTCACTAGAGGATACCATTCAAACATATATACAAGGAGGTTTGAACTTGGTTAAGAAGTATTTATACATGTCTTATTTGAAGTCAATCCACTTTATATATTTTTCCTTCTACACACTTCATGAGATTTTTTAAATGGTACCTAGCATACATTTTTATTCATGGTATCATTATTGTCATAATTCATACCTAACTATTTAACTATAGTAGTATCTCCATTGATTGTATTTTCATTGGATACATATATTTTGTATCATAGAGAAGTCTAAAGTACTTGGGGTGTTTCATCATTTGATGTATATATTTTAGTTAAATTTTAAACATCAACTTTCAAAAAAATATTACAAGTGAGTCAAATAAGGTTGATATTTTTTATATGTTGTGTTTAATTAATTCATCAGCAATAAGAGAATGTTCTCTTATGCAAAAATTATCACTTTGGAAATCATGTCATACTTTCATCCATAACAAGATGAATGTGGATAGATATGGTAACATGAGAATCTCATTGGTAAGAGTAATAAGGCAGCCAAACGCCTTGTTCTTCCTGATAGCGAGGACATGAAAGTGCACTGGAATGGTTCCCCTTCCAAGATCAAGGAGCTGGCTGTTGGTCAGGGTGCTATTGGTGGTGGCTTTGAGGTGGGGTCACATGATAATGTTCTAGGGTTGGAGGAAAAGGACAAGCCACAGAGATTGATATCTACGCCTATTGCCAACCTGGAGAACAAGGCTTCAAAAGTGTTTGTTAAGGACCCCAATGTGTCTTGTGAAGACAAGGATTCTAGTGAAAAGGCGGTGGCTATTGAAGACTCCCCAGTGCAGTAATCACCAAATGCATAGCCAGATGAGGAGACTAAGGGTTTTGTTGAGGAGGATATTGAGAAGAAGAGAGCTAAACAAGATCCTGTGAAGGTAAATCCTCTATTTGAGGACTTTTCATATCTCAATGATGATTCTACTTCTATGTTTGATTTGCTAGAAATGGCTAGGGCTGAGGCCACTAGAACTTTTAAATTAGCTAAGTAGACTCTTCAAGAGTTCAATAAGATTAATATTAAAATTAGAGGTTTGAAGGAGAATCTAAAGAATATTATGAAGGGATCGGTGTTGGACATTCTAATTGAAATAATTGTGGACCTTGAGGGTTCTTTCCATGATTTCAAATCCCCGTGTGAAGATAGGTTGGCTACTTTGGAAGCCAAGATTCTAGGAATGAACACAAACATAAAAATGCTTTTGCAGGTGTGTCACATCTCTATGAAGAATAGTGTGGACTCATTGGAAGTCCTTTTTAGAAAATAAGTGAGCTTAGGGAGGATCAAGTTAATTTTTCTAAGCTAATGGAGAAAGAGCACTCGGTTAAAGGAAAAGTTAAAAAAGGTGCCATATTTATTGTTCAAAGGACCTACTATTAGAAGGTTGGCTGATTGGAAAAAGTCCTTTGATGCTAAGAAGGAGCTGTTGGACATGATTGAGAAGCATATAAACTAGGAGCTTGAGGTGGCCAACACCTTGAGCAATTTGAATTAGTTTTTGGTCTTCTTCTTAGTTGTTGTCCATTTCCTATTGGGAGTTAGTTTTTTTTCCTATTGTTTTGTTGCTTTGATGTTGTTGGGTGCTGTTGTCAGCTTATTGTCTTATCTTTCGTCTAGCACCCTTTTTTGTTGTGTTTTTTAGCTTTTGGGTTGCTGCCAGTGTAGTTTTGATGTACTTTTTTAGCAACACTTAGTATCTTTTATTGTAAAGGGTTTTGGATCCCTTCAAAACCTATTTTTCCCATATAATCAAAACTATTATGGTCCATTATATGTACGTTGTATCATACTTTTCTAACCATGTGATGTCATTCTCATTAATCCTAATTTTTTTAATTTAATATATGCATTGAATTCTAATATAATTATTCCATACTTATTTATACTTCAAGATTCATTATCTTACCATTAGAAGAGGGTCTTAAGGATGTTCTTTTGTTATGTCATGTTATTCCTACTAACTAGCTATTATGAGATGAATTGCACATAAAATTTGTTTAGATTAGATGCTAGGGTGTTATATTCAAAGAAAAATGCTAATTCATTTCAACCCATCCTAGGATACATCAAATAATTACATGTAATATCTCACCCTTGATCTGAGTTTGACTTTATGAATTTTCTTGATTAATTTTTTTTGATAATGTGGGACATTTTGTCAAACACTTTGCATGCTTACTAGTCTATGCTTCTTTTAATTCTATTATTTTGTAAACATACAATACCCAAAAAATAAAGGTTCATTCATGATAACATTCTAAATGAGAGCACATTCATTTACATAAATATAACTAAACAATACATTTTTGAGTATGGACAAATGCAATAGCAGATATATCTATTATATTGGTAGATTTACAATTTACAATCCAAGATTTACAGATACAAATGAAAGTTCCAAAAAGAGGATGACACTGTTTGCAGACCTTGCTTTGTTGTGTGATTGTCACACTAGGGAGGAGATAGATGATGTGACTAACAACCTCCAATGCCATGATTCAACCCCAATATGCAACTTTAGCACTCAAAACAGCAAACAACCTTATATTTATAGGTTCACAAATTAGTCACAACTCCACTTCCAAGCAAGGACAGATTCCCAACAAAAATAACCACCTAGACTCATGCACCCAACACCATTTTCTCACATCCAAGTCTCCATATCCTAAATAGTTTCCATGCATACACCCAACAATAAAAAACATAGAAAAACAATTATTTTGTGCCTACCATGCCTTCACAAGTGTAAGAATCCACTTTGGAAATAAGCCATATTAATAATGGAAATGTCTACAACTTGTTTCTCTATCAAACTCATGCCCAACAGTTTGAAATAATGCATTAACAACAATCATAAGGCTATACATCCATCTCCCTTTTACAGTGTAGATATGAATGGATGAATACCCATGACTTGGTTGAGGAACCCCTGATAGTGGAAACTAGACTACCAAAAATAATATCCTTTAGTCTTAATCAAACCCCCGACCTCCAAAAAATAGAACACATAATGCTCTCCACTAATTACCAAGAGTATAGAATCATTAAGAAAAATTTCGTACAATAATTGATCTGGATATTCAAATCATTATATAATTCATAACACCCTAAATTACCATCAAACCTTGTAAATTGGATCTCTTCATGTAAATCAATTGAAGTACAATGCACAACCTTTGAATGAAGTTGTCTACAAGATGACTTGGGAGATCTTTCACTTTTACATCAAGTTGGTCTTCCTAAGGGATTTCATCCTCAACAAGCTAAGTATTTCCAGACTCTCCAATCTCTTGCAAAACCCTTATCAAAACAATATTCTTCAACATGAATGTAAAAAAATGAGCTCACAATGCCTTTTATATTTCCCAAAAATCCATGCCCAAATTGCATTTGAATTATATTTCATTTAATTTACTTTTCCCACCTTATTATCTAATTTTGGTGTACAACCTTATAATATAACATCCATTTTAAAAGTCACTTATATCTTCCTTTTTAAAATTGACACTTATAAATTATAAAGTATACTTTTAAATTCACTTATATTCCCTTTAATATAAAGTACATTTAATATATTTAATAATGCATAAAGTTAAATTATTTAATTTAACTTTATTATTTGATGTTATTAATATTAAATGCATAGGACCATTAACAACCAATATAACTTCAGGATACAAATATTCCATCATGCTAAATGTAGTAACTCCACTAGTTGATCATACCAATGACCCCAGTGACTTACTATAAATAGTAAGTATGGTCCAAGTGACTGAATAAGCTTTGGGAAGCACACTATGAGAAACTTGGGAAATATTGAGCTAGGAAAACCACTGACTAAGCTCAAAGGGTTGACTAAGCGAGTCAAAAAATTCCCTCAAAGGGCCCACTAACCACCCTGTTAGTCCATGGGAACCAAGTGATGGAATAACCTCTGCAAAAGATACTGGCCTAGGAAAAGGGTACATTATAGTTCACCCTCCCTAATATTGCTTGTCCCTAAGCAATCCTCATCTGGATACCCTAGCTGGTCACTTGAATATTAGGATCCCAAATAAGCCTATAGAATGCCCAAAAACATATCCCCTACATCCATTGGGTAGAGATAAATCCATGCTCAACATCGTTGTACAATCTACCAAACATAGGAATCCCTAGATCCCATAGCAAAAATGGAAGTCTACCATACACAACATCTGTTGACTTCCCCTATGCTACTATGAAGTGATCTTCACCATGCTGAGAGTGGTGAAGCAATATATTAGGATCTAGCTGTATTGATGTGCCAAACCTATCACTACCTAGATCCCAACACATTATAACCCGACATCTGTCAACCATGAGAAGATGGAGGTAACTCAAAGTTTTGACAACTCTACACCTCTCTCCAACATCTGTAAATATCACTACTGGATTTGACACCATTTTCCAATGGTTGTTCGTCGGTCGTTCGACAAATCTTTGTCGGAAGAGCGACGCAATGGCAAAATTTTTTCCGTTGCTATTTTTTCATCGCAAGGCCGATGACAAATTAAACATCAAAATAACGGCGAAGAATCGTCAATCGGCAGCATCATGAAATACCTTGGGATTTTCGCAGAATATCAACGAAAACTTTGTTTATCCACTGACGAATTACACCAGAAGTTCGTCGTTGGTTCGACGAAATGGGCAAGCATTAGTGTGGAAACATGGAAAGTTCATCGAAATAGCGACGAAATACTAAAGTAGTAGCGTCAAAAGAACACCAAAAGTTCATTGAATGTGCGATGAAATAGGCAAGTAGTAGCGTCGGAAGAACACTAAAAGTTTGTCGAAAGTTTGACGAAATTGACAAAGAGTAGTGTGGTGGCAACACAGAAATATCGTCGGAAGGGCGACGAAATGGGTAGGGAGTTACGACAAAATCATCGTTGCAGCTATAGCAACTTTGTCGAGGCCTTCTGTTGATTCGTCGGTTGTTATCGTCGAAATTGTGACGAAGAAGCAAAATTTAAAATAAAATAAAATAATATATTCGTGGAAATGTACCATTGCGGAGACTGATGACTGATCATACATACAGACTGCATATTGGTTTGATGCTTCAAATGATGCATTTCTTATATTGAAAAGTGCATTACCTTATTGAGCTTCTCTTTGTTTTAAGTATAGTTTAATATTCTCTACTTAACAAGGCCAACCATGTGACGGTGGAAGCTCATTTGGCCCTCCCCCCCCTCACATCACTCTCAATTCCCCATACCTAATCATATAACATTAATCATTGATTCATCCATTAATAACATATAACATTCATTCATTCATCCATTAATAACATATAACATTCATTCATTAACATATAACATTCATTAATTAACATATTCACATTCATTCATTAACATATAATAATCATTCTTTTCAGTTTTTACATATTATCAAAAATATGGTTGTCATGATATGATTACAATCACTTTTTTGTTTCTTTCAAAGCTACATAAAGTGAAGTGGAGTATCATTTTCTAAATCAATATTTGTCCCCCTTTAGTTGTTCGCCCCTCTGCTTGTGATCTTAATGTACACGCTAGTCATCTACTCATGGCGTGGACTTCAAGGATCTGCTACAATAAGAAAGAAATGTTAAACTGATATGTTTTATTATTATTGTTACAAGTATTTGATTAATTAAAAGAACATTAGAGTGGTTCTCTTTACCTGATGGGTCCACATCATGTTCCTAAACTTTTGTTATAGACTCATGCTCAACATGTTGAACACCCTCTAAATCTGATCTGCAGTTGAAACACGAAAGGTTACATTAATTAATACACCAATTGAAATTAAATATGTTTAAGAGAACATGAGGGTGGTCCTCTTTACGAATGGGGCCACATCATGTTCCTGATCTTCTCTAGCCTGATCATGCTTGAACCGTTGATCACGGTCTACATGCTCTAAAGTTGAAACATGAAAGGTTACATTAATTAATATACCAATTGCAATTAAATATGTTTAAAAGAACTTTAGAGTGGTCTTCTTTACCGATGGGGCCACATCATATTCCTTGATCTTCTCTAGCCTGATCATGCTCAACATGTTGATCACGATCTACATGCTCTAAAGTACCGGGATGCACACCATGAACTTCATCTGCACGTTCTGCTCCACCCTCACTAGGCTGCATTCCAATGTCATGTGCAGTATATATTATCACTGCTTGAGTGTTTAAAACAAATAGGCATGTAATTCCTTTATGGTGGAAATTTATATTGAATAGATTGCACACGTATTCAATTTTTAATAAACTTTATTGAGTTTATTTACCTGCGTGTCGGATGCAATGGAAGATTGTGTTTTCCATCAAGACTCTTAGGCGTTCATTACGGCTCCATAACTATGCGGAAGGCATCTTGGGATTCTCTTCTATAGCAACTCTACATTTGAATTGAGCCCTACATTTTTTAGAAGATCATGAATTTTGCTTCTATGGTGTGATAAAACCAAAATTGTTTTTCAAAATATTATAATTTGGATGCAATATTTCATTTATTGATACTTACAATTTTGCGGCTAATTTCATATAACCACCAGAGCCAAGTTTGTGTTGCCCGTGCTTTTCTAATCTTGCCTTTGTTGCCTTCGATGTGTCGGGTAGCCTATGAAAAGTTTGGAATACGTTAGATTATGTAAAAAGAAAGAGTAATCAGTATATAATTACATTGTTGATAGTATCACACAGAGCATACTACTTTAAAAAAAAAAATTAATGGCATTTCCATAGTGTACAGACATTGAGAGCATATAAAATACAAAGTTCAATCCATAAATTATAGAAAATAGATATTTGTTGGTTATATTCATATGTTGATTACATTGCACAAAATGTCACTACAACTACATAAATGCTCGGATGGTGTGAGTTGTCTATGCTACCATTTTTCATACATGTCTACCAAAGCATTTTTATCAAAGCGGTTCAACTTTGCCTTGTTGCTATGGCTAAAGCCTAAAATAGGTGCTTTCAAGCGAAGCTATGGATGCTTGGAAAAAATCTATCAAAGCATAATAGTAAGCAATAGCATAGACAAAGTGGTATTTGTTTCAAAATGCCTCAAAAGAAATGTGGTCTCATGGTGATGGAATTCCATGACAATCCATAACAATTTGCTTGTCATGGCATTAGATTTTATGGCATTCCATCACCAGGAGACCACATTTTTTTGAAGCATTTTTTCAAATAGTTCACTACCTTTTCTATGCTACCACATTTTTCATACTGCTATGGCTAAAAGGTAAAAACCTCAAATAGGTGCTTTCGAACAAGCTATGGATGCTTGGAAAAAATCTACCAAAGCATAATAGTAAGCAATAACATAGACAAGGCAGTGAATTGTTTGAAAAAATGCCTAAAAGAAATGCAGTCTCACGGTGATGGAATGCCATGATAATCCATGGCAATTTGCTTGTCATGGCATTCCATCCTGAACGAGACATTTTCAAAGGCATTTCAACGCCTTGTCTATCATTACTGCATTTTCATACATGTCTGCCAAGCGTTTTATCAAGCGGGTTCATTTGCTGTAAACAAAATTCTAAAACGGGTGCTTTTAAAACCGAAACATGGATGCTTGGAAAAATCTATCGAAGCATAATAGTAAGAAAAGTAATAGCATAGACAAGGCGGTGAGCTGATTTCAAATACCTCTTGAAGAAATGTGGTTTCATGGTGATGGAATGCCATGACAATCCATAGAAATTTTTCTTGTCATGGCATTCATTATGGCATTCCATCACCGTGAGACCACATTTTTTTGAAGCATTTTCAAATAGTTCACTCCCTTTTCTATTCTACCACGTTTCATACATGTCACCACTTGGCTTATTTTATCAAATAGTTCAATGCGTTGTACTATGGCTAAAAGAAATTAAAACCTCCAACAGGTTCTTTTCGAACAAGCTATGGATGCTTAGGAAAAAATCTACCAAGCATAATAGTAAGCAATAACATAGACAAAGGTGAATTGTGATGGAGCCTCAAATTTACATCGAGTTTCTTTTATTATTGGCTGGTCTTGTTTATGGAGGTACAGTGCCTAGGGCTAAGAATTACTTTGCTTTCATAAACCCTTGGTTTTCTATCTTTGGTATTTATGGAATTACTGTTCTATTGTTACTTTTTGGAAAGGTTTTTAAAGAAAGCAACTATGTCTCATTAACTCGTAAGGCACGGCCCCTTTTAATAAAAATGATAAATATTTAATTGTTGGCCTCCTTTTATTTACAAAGTCAGTCGGGTTTGTGCCTTATGTTTTTAAAACAACCTTATGTCATCGAACCGTCGTTGCCCTAAGCCGCATCCCCTTCCTCGGGTTTTTCCTCCTAAGTAATGTTTAATGTTTTGTAGGGGTTATTTGATGGTTGTTGATCTCCTCGTAGATACATCCTGACTGCTCCCTGCCATGTCACGATCCCAACTTGATCCATCGCGATATCGCGGGCAATCGCCACGTGTCCCAGGTTGCTGATGTCTGAAAAGCAAATAAAATGATTTAATAAATGCATAGGACTTTAGTGTGTTATCAAGTGGGTTACTAAATCGCCTGAGTGGTGCACGTGTTTATAATCAACAGCGATGCTTTAATATTGATGAAAAAGTTGCTCAGCAAATAGGCCTTAAGACTGTCCCTTGTTTTACTTGATCGTGGTCACTGATGAAGAGATCAACGGTTGCCTGCTATTGTGCAATCCCAACTTGAGCAATCACGATATCGTGGGCGAGTGCCACATGTATCTTCCAAGCACTGCATATAATGGTGGGCCTTGGGGATGATGTGGAAGGTGTTGTCAGCATTTTTAAGGAGGACCATTCGATGATTTGACTAAAACAAGAGATCGACGGCAGAGATTTAAATCTGTGTCAAATACAATTGAAGGCGTTGGCGCTGTATTCAAGTAGGCTTTAATGGCAGATGAGATGTCTATTGGCAATGTTCATAAAGTTCAACTGTTTAATTGCAGACTACTTTCACCACTAAGGCATTCAAGCATCTTCAAAGCAATCCAGAGCTAGAGATAGAGCTTTCAAAAGCAATTTTGGCAAGAGTTTGATTTTCTGCAGAACACGAATTTTCGTGAGTTATTTTCTTCATCACTGTTCTGTCCGAATGTGTTTCTTGCAAAAAGCTTTGTTGTGTTGATCAGGGTTTTTCTGAATTAAGATTTTAGGTTTACTATTTCTCTTGAATTGTGGGAAATTCCAAATTCTACTGTGTTTTCATTTTGAGTAGCACTAGTCTGTTCACAATTTGATTTTTCGAGAAGCCCTAGTTGTTTAAAATGGCACCAACAAAACAGTATTCTGGCCATATTGACTACATGTAGAGGAATCTATATGATGATTTCCTTGACCAATTTCCCCAGTCAACAAACGATAAGAATAGGGGTTTGGTTTTGATGAGAGGGACAGCCTTAGGTGAAGGGTTGAGATATAGAACCTACAACATTGTAGATGCTAGGGTACCAATGACGGGTTTAGAACTATTTAGAAGATGGTATGGCCAACAAAATGCACCTTATCCTTTTTCAAATGGTTGGAGGTATGATATGGGAAAGCTAATTTGTTCCTTGATGTTGACCTCCTCCTAGCAGTGGCTGCAAGATATGATCCTGTCACAAGGGTTATAAGGGATAATGATGGTGAGGTTTTACTGAATGTAAATGCAGATGTAATTCAAAGGGTTTTTGATTTGAGTGAAAATGGCTGATTGTTGGTCTAGATTGACTTGGAGGAGATGAAACAAGAGTATGCCAAGATTCAACCTTTTTTCAAATCAAAATTGCTTCCTCCTCATCTAGTCAGGGTGGACAGTTCCATGATTCATATCAGCCCGACTGATCAGGAACCTTTCAGGTTAAATTGTTTTGCTGATCATTTCTTGGCAACCTTCTACTGACTTTGCCAAATTTTAGGTTTCAATCCTAATACTGTGATGCCCATTGCCTATATGTTTATGGGGGCTTAGATTCAGCATCCCCATTTCTCTGTAGTATATGATTATGCTTCTTTGCTTGTTGAAAGAATGCATGAGGGTTTGTAGAACTTATTTGAGGGGGAGACTAGTGTTCCTTTCTTTTGGTACTCTTTGTTAATGCATATGTTCTTGTATGAGAATGTCAGCTTCTTCTCAGAGAAGATGGAATTGAGGCAAGAGGTAAATGGAGAAAGGCTACTAGTATAGGCCTGGAGTGTAGATATGTCTTACAACAAGAGGGATGCTAGATATGTGTAGTTTGACAATTGCTTTGCTTTTAGGCTCAGGGCTAGACTAATGGTAAATATGCCAAGAATTCCTGAGGATTTGCATGATTTCCTCTGGCCCAAAGCAAGAAGGCCTGAGTTAAAAGTATGTCATAATTGGGGTGACATCATTCCATACCCTGTAAGCACTATCTTAAGGGTTTATGGTTTCCAAGGAACCCCCCATATTCTTCCATACAATGTACCATCAAGAATGGGATTTGCAGAGGTTTTGTGGTAGTTGGGATGCATCCATGAAGATAACCTGACAGGAAGAGGAAAAGGGACTTTGTTCCCTGATTATACTGTTGTCTCAGATTTTGTATTTTCCAAGGGTGGATGGGTTCATTTTGATCAATTTTTTATTGATTACCATTTGAAGAATGGATCCGTAAGGCAGCATGATCCTGAGGGATTCTTTGCTCTGTTTAGACAAAGAATCAAGGGTGGAAAAATTGCCCATGTTTTCAACTTTCCTTAAAGATTTGATTAGGAATGAATTTGATTTGGGTAGGCAAGAATTGAATAAAGAAAAATGGATTGCCTATGAGAAATTTTTGGCCCTAGTGCATAAGTTGGATCCAAAGTATGATCCATTAATGGAGTTCACTCCATTTCACAAAAGAATTGATTTCTTGATGAGTAATTTCAGAGAAATCATGAGCACCTTGAGAACCAAGAAGATAAACTTGGAGGTAGATTTAAAAATCCAGGGATTAGAGGTGAGGCCTGTGGAAGAAAGGCCAATTTGTTAGCCACCAATTGATAGGCCCTTATACATAAGACAAAGAGATAATAGCAGTGATGAAGAGGTTGGAGATAGAAAAGGTAAACAAATAAGGAAAGCCTCATCACAATCTGGCCAAGGGATTAGAAATCTTGGAGGAATAAATATTGTGGATCTTGATTCACCACCTCGGGATGACCCTATGGAACCACCACCAGAGCCAAGCCCTAAGAGGCAAAGAATTGAGGAACCACAAGACACTTCGGTGGATGAAATAATTGTCACTGATAAAGACATGCAAGTTGGCACCCCTTCACCTCCTAAGTCAGCACAATTGGTGTTGACTGATATAGATATAAAAGGACAAAATGTTCAGGATGCAAGGATGCTGGCCTGCGAGACTTCCTAGATGATGATGCCTTTGTGAAGACTCTTGTGTTCTTGCAGTTGGTCTGGAGGTTGAAACTTCAAGAATATCAAGATAAATGTAAGGAAAGAAGAGAAACAAGGCTTGACAGTTCTAATCAGGAAAATGATGATGAGGTCAAAATCGAGCTAATAGAGCAGTTCAAGAACCTCACTCCTGATGAAGGAAGACAAATTGTGTCTCAAGCTAGTGTCCTACTTCTCCCTAAATGGGAAATTGCTGATGCTGTAGCTTTTAATGCTATTATGCAATCAAAGCATCCTATGCAAGGCAGTGAGGAGAAAGTCAATGCAGCACTACAAGACTCTACCTTTAGTGAGTATGAAACTTTGGCGATATGGGATT
The DNA here is from genome assembly GCA_007258455.2 of Sequoia sempervirens. Classification (NCBI taxonomy): domain Eukaryota; kingdom Viridiplantae; phylum Streptophyta; class Pinopsida; order Cupressales; family Cupressaceae; genus Sequoia; species Sequoia sempervirens. Next base: position 516,905,371 of record VDFB02000017.1, read on the forward strand.
TAGCACCTCAGGGAAGAAAACCAAATGTAGCTGATCTCAATCCAAATTTAAGGGGTGGGCTCATCATCAAGAGAGTTTCTGAAACCTCAACAACAGAGGCCACAAGCTTAACACTGAATGTGGCCAAATTGGCCCAAAAAATAGCTGAAAGAGATGAGGCTGAGAAGAAAAGCTTGATGGAGAAATATAACACAATGATTGGGGAGTATAGTAGGATATAAAAAATAAATGTTGAGTTGCAATCTAAAGTAGATAGGCTGAGATATGGGAAGGTGGGAGAATCTTCCAGTGCCACTGCTGCTAGAGCAATACCTACTACTTCAGAGTCATTACCCCTTGTTGTTCCAATCATTTCTATTCCTGGATCCCCAATTCAAACAGCTATTGATAGCCCTACACTAGGGCCAGTTGAAGAAGAGGTTGAGCTTTCTACAAATCCTACCAAAGAGCAGATGATAAACAAAGTTACAGAATTACAGGTTGCCCTAAGGGCGAGTGAGGATAATGCTATGGCCAAGCACAATGAGGTGGTAGACACCGTTATAAGGCATTTAAATGAAAAGATTGATTCTTAAGCCACCAGCTTGTACATTCTTTGTATTCTTTAATTTTGAGGGAATTCAAAATATTAAATGAGACAAGGAGGTGATTCTCACCGATTGAAAATGGATCCCTAGGCCACCGATTTAGACATTATGTTTAAGGCTTCTGTGGTTTGATGAATAATAGGCCCCGAATGATTAAAAGCCTACCAATTTTCTGAAATTATTGAAGGGATTCCAGGCCTTGCCTGATGATCTGAGTAAGAAAATTAGGGAATTAATAAAGAATTTTGATGATTGGGATGACACTGTCCTGCCACATATAATGGATACAAGTGGAAATGTTCAGACATTGCAACAATGGCAGGAAAAGGCAGAGGAGGTTATTAATGAACAAATTAAATTAATTTGTGATGATTCAAATCATGACTTGCTGGTAAATAGCATGGATAAAATAATTAATACTAGCATGTTTCTGGAATCATTTGAAAGGGAGGCCAACCAGGTTGTAGTGAGGTTCACACCTTATAGTACTAAGATGAAGGAGGTGATGGATTTTAATTGGCCGACAGATGAGGAATATCAGAGTTGGGTTGACAAGTACTTAACTGAGGAGTGAAGCAGTGTATAGTACTGGCAACTGATAGCTCAACAATTATGTATAACTAAATTTTGGTTTTCCTCCGTGGCAGTTTTGGGTGCAGTTTTCGAGGAGTAACAGATGCTGTGGTTATTTTTGCAATGAGTGGAATCAATACAAAGATGCTTCGGGGTTTGGTGGTTGTGTTTTCAGTTTTGAAATGGGATGTACCAGTCTAATTGATCAATGACATGTGTAATTTCTAGCCCGATGCTTGTTGCTCCTTCGTTTTCTATAAGAAGGATTTCAAGGCCAGAAATTAGGGCTGGCAAGTTAGATATTTTTTGTAGTCGAGTCTAGGTAAAGTTGCAGAGTAAGAAATTGTAAGAACTTTTGTGAATGCTATGGCAATTTAGGTTTGGGTTATTTTGTAAAGGGTTTTAAACTTATGAAGACCGTGATGTTTTATAACAAGACCAACATTTCAAGCTAAGATGATATATCTTGAGCTCGAGTCTCTCCTCTGTACAAACATATCATGTTTTGAATAAAATAATCAAGGATTATGATGTTCATCTCATCATCTCGATGTGTGTTTTTTTTGTCTTGGCTTTAATTCAAAGAATTAATTAAAATGCTTGGATGAAATCATGGATGGGTATGTTTGTAAAAGGATTAAATAAGAAGTATCAGGTTGGGGCAGAAATTGATAATATTGTAATGCAACATTGTCAGGGATCCTATATGCCGAGTATTTAAATCTGTTGTCGAATTGTGACTGTTTATGAGTTTGACTCCCTAATGGTATATGGCACTGATCTAAATCGTACAAGTTTGTAAATCTTTGTGTCTGTATGTTTTTGCTTAGGGCTTGCCACCAAATTTACAAATTAAATGACTATCATAAGATACGTAATAATGTTGTAATTATCTCATG
>VDFB02000017.1:516907529-516919196 GCA_007258455.2 Sequoia sempervirens
TACATTCATTTATTTTTAAATAATAATTGAATTAATTTATATTAAAAAGTAAATTTTTGAGTAATTCAGAAATAATATTTTGAAAGAATTAGCTCAATTAAATTTATGCTACAAATCAATTTAGTATTAAAGGTAATTAAAAATAGTTAAATTTTGATGTTATATTAATTAATTAGTTAGCATTTGTTATTCAAAGTATAAATTTTATTAATTATTATTATTATTTTAATAATGCAAAGAAAAATAGTAAATAAATGTTACGTACCCAATGTGGGGTAATTATTAAGTAATTTAATGAAAAGTAATTTATTTTTATAGTGTAATTTAATAAAAAATAATTTATCGTTATAGTGTAATTTAATTTTCAAAATAGTTAGTATGGTTTACCTCATTGAATTATTGGAAATAAACAACCTAAGTTTAATAAAACTCCTAAAAATTAGTTAAGATTCAAAATGGAAGTAATGGAAGCACATTAATCGCTTATATCGGGTGAAATTTGTCTTCTAATTAGATTGAAGAGAAATGAATTTTGAAATATAGAAAAAATGCTTCAGATCTCATTGGTTAAAAAGAGAAATATTAATAACTAGTTAAGATTTGGTGGTGCCTATAGTTCCCTCGCAGGAACTAATAAAAAGATTCAAAATAACGAAATAGATTAATTACAGGTTAAAAAAAAAATTTTATGCTTCCTGAAAATCCGCCCTTATCACTCAAAGTTTTGTAGCCAACAAAATTGAGGAAAATTAATTTTTTAAATTTGAAAGGTTAAAAATATTGCATATTTACTTTAACTATATACAAATATTTGTCAAATAGAAAAAAAGTTGAGTTCTCATTTGTTAAAATCAAAGTTATTAATAACTTGTTAAGGAAAAGGGGTCGCCTATAGTTCCCTTGGCAGGAACTAAAAAATAAATGTGTTTTCACTGCTATTTGTCGGGCTTTAAAAAGATGTGCCAATAATGTTGCAAATCACTCAACATTAATTTTTTTCGATGGTTAAAATAGATTGGTAAGTAACTTATCAATAATAAGTAAATTTTATAATTGATTTTTCTTGATATAAAACAATATTTCATAAATTCTATCTTGATAAGTCTTATTTAATTTTTCTCAATTATATTAAATTATATTTTATTAAATTGTTAAAAAATTTAAGTTGCTTATAAATAATTTTATGTGTTTTTTATAATTAACTTGATATTGTGTATAAAAGGTTTAAGCTATGAATGTTAAGTGATATTGTGAAATTATTCTATGTTAATTTAATGTTATGAATGCTATATAATATAAAGAAAAATATTTCTAATATATTTTTAATGCATCTTATATTTTGTAAACAAATATCTAAAATAAAATTTGATTGTAAAAAAATACAAACTTAATGAGTGGAACATGTACATTTAAAAGTTAAAAGTGAAATTATAAAACAAATTGTGATTTATTTTATTTTTCTTCTATAAATATAATTTTTAGTTCCTGCCAGGGAACTATAGGCACCACCAGAATTTAACTAGTTATTAATAACTCTCACTTTAACCAATGAGAACTTGAATAATTTTTCTATTTGAATTTTTTCAATCTATTATCAATGTATAGATGCGAATTATATAACAAAATATATTTCAAAAATCAATTCTCTTGAATCTAATTGGTACACAATTTTCACCCGATATAAGCAATTTTGGCGCTTCCATTACTTTCATTAACGATTATTATGGAATGGTGGGTAATCCTGCATAGTAACAAATCATACTTAGTATTTATCTATTAATCTTATCACTTGTATAATCCTACATTGTAACAAATCATACTTAGTATTCATCTATTAATCTTATATATATTGTAACAAATCATACTTCATATTAATTTAAAATATTTTTAAATTAAAATAGTTAAATTATATTGATATTAATATTTTTAATTTTTAAGAAGATTATAGTTTAATCAACAAATTTATATTTAAATTTTAGTCTTTTTTAATAACTTCCTTAATTTTTAGATGTTATGGCTAATCTTATCATTCAACCTATTCATTAAATTTATACTTATATTTTATATTTTGAAATATTTATTTTATATATAATTTAGATTTTTTTTTACATTCTTTTAGATTACTGTTATAAATTGACTATTCTTTTCATTGTTTTAATACTAGCATACCTATATTAATTAATAATATATGTAAAACACGTCGAGAGAGTTATCTTTATCGAGACACCTATTGACTTGAAAAAATGCTTAGATTTTCATGAATATGAATTTGGAAAGCAATCAATTTGATTTCATTATTGTTTATGCCATTGTTTATCTCAATTCCCATATATAAGGGTAGACATTCAAATTTGAAATCATACCAACTTGTCTATAACAACAATCAACCAAGAACAATAAATTTAAAATTAGGAATGTTCATCAATCACTAGATTTAGTATTGACACCATCAAAGAAGTATATTGTGTGATAAAATGGCATTAACTAACTTAGATATATCCACTGGTTTTTTTTTTCCAAATGTTTGAATACATTGTTAACATTATATACATTCAAGCATTTGAATGTTTTTTATAAAGGGTAAAACGGGTTTTACAGGGACCTGAAACCACAGAGTTTACAAAAATAAGGAAAGGAAACAAAAGTCCAACAGAAAACACCAGCTGCCAGAAAGGAAAAGGACGAAGCAAACAACAGAAAGGAAAAGCATTTGAATGTTACGAAACCTATAGCTTTGCAATTGAGTTTAATAAAGCTTTTCTCTCAGATGAATAATCAAACTTTGTTGTTTTTATGACTGTGCATTTAATCCTTTGTTCATCATTATAAGTCTCTTTTTTCACTTGAAGTTTAAATATGTATCTATTGAAAAGGACCTTTTGTATAATGTGTGAAAATTTAACATCATCTTGTTTTTCATGCTTCAAAATGTTCAATTCTTTTGCTGTAACACCCATAATTTCTTCTGCCGCTTCTTCAAAAGTTGTAATCCAAGTGAATGAAGTATGGTCTTGCACTTTGCATTGAAGTATATATTTATAATCACATTCAGGGAAAGTTTTATCACATCTTCCACAATACCACTGACCATTTTCATTAGTGTTTACCTTCTTTTTGCAGTGCCTATCTCCAATTTTCAAGGGGCATGCTATATAAAAAAAATTGTCTACCTTAATGAAAGATAAGGTAGCTTTTATCACTATCCAATAAGGTTTTCCAGAGTTGGAAAGGTCCTGATCTTGTATTTATGAGATACTTTTTAACATTTTTTCTTCAATCGCAAATGAGATTTCCTTTGTAATAGAATGAGAATGGACATTCTTCCCTTCTATATCAAACCAAAATCTCAATTGGTGTGAGAGAGGAAGATCTGGATTTATAAGGAGCTGGGTTGTAGTAATTGTTCCCACAAATTTCCCACCAAAATCACTAATTCGTGCAGCCTTTATCGCAAGAATCGAGAAGGTTCCTACATTGCACATTTCTTGGAGTTGTTGACCTTCCTTATTGCAGAAATCACCCCACAATGTTAATTCCACCATACAACCAGACATGTCTTTCATTTGAAGGGTTCTTTTTTGAGTTTGTGTGGCATTCTTTTTGAATATGGTGTTTGGTGTGTCGATTGAGAGAACAAAACCAATAATATCAACCAAAGAATTGCTTTTCATGTTCTCAATTTCTCTTATCGATGTAAAATGGAATTGTTATTTTGGTATATAGCTATCCTCCTCCAAACACAACTCAACAATCGAATTTGTTTCTAATAAGATTTCCCATTCATTTTTTATTTGGTTAAAATTCTTTTTGTGCAGGTTTGAGTCTCCCTTTTGAGATGAGATACACTTTTCCAGTTTCAATATGATCATAAAACTTTTCTACAACTCCATTAAAACATGTTACTCTGATTTCACCACCATCTGAATCAACCAAGTCAAAAGTAAACCCTTTTCCATGTCCTTTGGCATTGTTAAAATGACGAAGTTGACCCTTTCTAGTAACCCTTGCCTTTATTGACCATCTATTCTGGTACGGATTGAGTGCTGCAATAGGAATGGTTCTTGTTTGAGGTTCATTTTTTCCAGCAATTGGTTGCTTATATGGATTGTTGATAGGATCCATGCCTACATCATCATCATATAAGGAAAATAGTATTCAATAGATTTCAAACATTGATAATTTGTTGAATTTTTCTATAGCAGAAGAATTGAATGTAGTATAAATTTATTATATATTTTTTTGTATTTTATTTTATAATTTTAAATTGATTTTAGATGTGCATTTATTATTAAAAAAAATTGTATTTAAGTTGCTATATGTTAATCATAACCCTAATTGACTTTTAATCTTATCCTAAAATCTGCCCCTAATTCTAATTCTAACCGTAGCGTTAATTCAAACTCTATTAATGATTATAATTTTAATACTAACGTTAATTCTAATGTTGAGCCTAATTCTAATTGATCTATTTATCTTACATCCCTAAGTGAACTCTAATTCTAATTGAACCATAACCCTCATTGACTTTTAATCTTAGCCTGAAATCTACCCCTAATTCTAATTCTAACCCTAGCCTTAACTCAAACTCTATTCTTGATTATAATTTCAATACAAACCTTAATTCTTATGATGAGCCAAATTCTAATTGACTTTTAATACGAATTGAACCCTGAACCCTAACCCTAACCCTTATTAGAACACAACTCTTATTGAACCCTTATCATATCCTAAAATTAATACTACCCCTTATCCTAATTGTCTCTAACCCTAATTGAAACACAACCCTAACCTTTACACAAAGTTTTCTCCTATAACCCTAACCTTAACCTAATCTTAATCTATCCTCAATCTTAATTGAATTCTAATCCTAATTGATTTGAACCCTAATCCTAACTAAGCCATAACCATAACCATAACCCAATTCTAACCATAATCTTAATTGCACTCTAACCCTAACCCATAAACCTAATTGTATTCTAACCCTAATTGAACCCTAAACTTAATTGAACACTCTCTATAACCCTAATTGATCTATTTATCTTACAACCCTAATTGAACTCTAATTCTAATTGAATCACAACTCTAATTGGCTATTAATCTTAGCATTAAATGTAACCCTAATTCTAACTCTATTCATGATGATAATTTTCATACTAACCTTAATTCTAATGATGAGCCTAATTCTAACTGTAATACTAATTGAACCCTAAGCCTAACCTGTATTAGAACTCTTGACCCTTATGAACCCTTATCGTATCCTAAAATTAATCCTATCCCTAATCCTAATTGTCTCTAACCCTAATTGAAACCTAACCCTAACTCTAGTTGTATCGTAACCCTAACCCCAACTCTATTCCTAACCTTTACCCAAAGCTTTCTCCTATAACCCTAACCTTAACCCTAATGTTAATCTATCCTTAATCTTAATTGAATTCTAATCCTAATTGAATTGAACCCTAATCCTAAGTAAGGCATAACTATAATCATAAGCCAATTATAATCATAATCCTAACTAAGTGATAATTGAATAATCATAATAGTAAATCATAATGTTATATATTTTTTTCATATGATGAACTTATGTGTAAATGTAATTTTTAATCGCATTATTTTTTTAATATCAATTTATTATATTTTTTTTGTAGTTAATTTTATAATTTTAAATTGATTTTAGATGTGCATTTATTATAACAGATTTATCTATTTCAGTTGCTATATTTTAATCATAAGCCTAATTCCAATTGAACCATAACCCTAATTGAATTTTAATCTTAGCCTTAAATCTAACCCTAATTCTATTTCTAATCATACCCTTAATGTGAACTCTATTCATTATTATAATTCTAACCTTACTTTTAATGATGAGCCTAATTCTAATTTCTCTATTTATCGTAGAACCCACCTTAATTCAAACTCTATTAATGATTATAATTTAAATACTAACGTTAATTCTAATGATGAGCCTAATTCTAATTGATCTATTTAACTTACAACCCTAAGTGAACTCTAATTCTAATTGAACCATAACCCTCATTGACTTTTAATCTTAGCTTGAAATCTACCCCTAATTCTAATTCTAACCCTAGCCTTAACTCAAACTCTATTCATGATTATAATTTCAATACAAACCTTAATTCTAATGATGAGCCAAATTCTAATTGACTTTTAATATGAATTGAACCCTAACCCTAACCCTTATTAGAACACAACCCCTATTGAACTCTTATCATATCCTAAAATTACTACTACCCCTTATCCTAATTGTCTCTAACCCTAATTGAAACGTAACCCTAACCTTTACCCAAAGCTTTCTCGTATAACCCTAACCTTAACCCTAATCTTAATCTATCCTCAACCTTAATTGAATTCTAATCCTAATTGATTTGAACCCTAATCCTAACTAAGCCATAACCATAATCATAACCCAATTATAATCATAATCTTAATTGCACTCTAACCCTAAATATTTACTCGCCCATTTATGTATCTATTGAGATTACATGTGCCTAATAATATTAATTCGACCTGGCTTTACACCTTCCATTGCATTTTCTTGAGGTTTCCTGAAGCTTTTTCGACGAATCCATTTGTGCATAGTTGTGGTCATAGCATTGCATGCAATAACATCTCTGTGAGGCGTACACTTTACATGACATGATTTACATGATCAACAAGCTCTCTTAAATGCTATGTTGTTTAGCTCCCAAAGAATTTGATAGGATATAAGGTATCCTTATCATTTCTTTGGTCTTACTGTCAGCCATCATCTGCTCGTGATGAAATGCATGATTTTGGTTTGGAAGGACAGATAGAAGGACTATACGTTTAAGGTAGTATATGAGGACAGCAAAAAAGGATGGTCTCCCACAGTCTTGGTGGCAGTATGAAGACTTTAAGAGACTTAAGACCAGTGGGAAAAGGGACACCCTCTGATAGAGAAAAGGCGGTAGCATGAAGTCTTTAGATGAAATACTTATAACACTTGGACCATTATGTAATACCTGCTACAAACTTTGAGAAGCATAGAGCTATTTAAGCAATGTGGTTATACCTGTGCTAAGGTCCAGATCACATTATATGCTACATAGTAAAAAGATGAACTTAATAAGATATCCCACTCCCTATTCAAAATTCATAAGATATTCACAGATATTTACTCGCCCATTTATGTATCTACTGAGATTACAAATTAAGAAACCAATTCAAAAATAAAAATAAAAAGCAAGCCACCACTCACGCTCTCTTGCTCCTTCCCCATAGGGACACTGAACTGTTAAAGTGGAATCTGTCACCGCCTTTGAAAGCTATCGCCTTATTATTTGTTCCCTTCTGTTCACTGATGTTTCCATTGAAACACAATAATAGAAAGAGCTTGGACATGAATAACATACACCACGCATGACACTCGGGAACTTTGCTATTGGGAATAGACAAAAAGGATCCTCACGCATCAAATTGGAAACGTGCAGTAGAAGCTTCTTTCATACTCAACTAGATGCTTCATTAGTACAAAACCTTAAAAACTTAGGTATTTCCTTTTCTATGCTAATTCATTTGCACAGTTGGGTCATCCACTTTAGTAGATTTATAAAAACAGAAGATGAAAAGATGAAATCTATTATTTATAATTGGGCTGTGTAGAGTGGGACTAAACTGGAATGCATGAAACACAAGATACAATTTTGTCTGTGCTCAAAACAATTCATGCAACATAATATCACTGTATTTCTCCATGGTGGGTTTGGATGTTTTCAGAAACACTTCAAAACGTTTTAAAGTTTTCGTTAAACATGAATGAAAGTAGAAAAAAGATGTCAAAAGATGGAAACAATCTCAGTTAAACATGAATGAAAGTAGGAAAAGGATGTCAAAAGATGGAAACAATTTGTCACAAAACATATCAATTCTCCTCTGATACTGATTACATCTAATGGACCCAGAATGGCATTGTTTAATATATTGGATTGGAAAGGCACTACAGATACATAATAAAATCTCTAGTAATACAAAACAATACTAAACTGTATGTAGCATCGTTTATTGTTTCAGAAAATACTAATAATTTCTTTGCTTCAAAATGCAAGAAGTTTTTAGCAAACGTGCCTGTAAAATCTGAGCTTCCCAAGCAACGATGCTCTACAGGTGTAAGGAACTTCAAACCCTTTCAGTTTGTGCAATTTCTATTGAAGACGTCTCTGCTCAGCTCAGCTCAGCTCATTTATAGACTTGTCAAACTCCTTCAGGGCCTATCTATATTTAGAATATAGATTTTCTTTTTCCCGAATCCTCTATCTCTGCTATTTTTCCCGATAGCCAAGATTTTCTCCTTCCAAAGGCTAAGGAGATCGATTGAATGATGGGTTGTTACAATAACTACCTCCTTCAATTTCTCGAACTCCCCTTCAGAAGTCAAGCTGGATAATAATAATATTAAGATAGTAAATCTTCTTTTTTTCTCCACCAGATCACATCCACTCCTCCAGCTCGACCACACCCTTCTCCTACTTTGCCTCCATACCCGGGATTTAGGGCCCTCAACTCAGGAAAACATGTTCAACCAAGATGATCGAGACTTTTATGATGATAATTTATGCTTAAAATATTAACTTGCTCGGCACTAGACTTTATATGAGGTTCAAATTATTTTTTTAGAATTTAACTATGGAAAAATTATAATTTCCACCACTCATGACAGCCAACAAAAACATCAATTTAAATGCAGTTTCAAAAACTTAATAGAGAATATTCCTTGAATGCTTTCACTGTATAATGCCTCTCGGCGTAAAAAAAAAAGAGTTAAATTTTTAATAAATAATATTTTTTAAAATAATAATTTCTACATTCTTAATACATAAAAAATGTGCTAATATAATAATTAGGTTATTCAATTTTACCAAGTAAAGGTATATATTTTTAGTTTCTATAAGATGTAGTTTGACTGAATGAATTTCCAATTTTACAAAGACTTTTTATCTCTTTTTTCATTGTTTTAGGTTAGTGGTATACAATGGTAATTATTTTTATTCTTTTAATTATATTTTGATATTTTTAAATTAATTAGAATTTGAGCTATTATGCTATACTATAATATTTATTTATTTTATTAGGAATTTTAATAGTCACTATTTCATAAGTGAAAAAAATGTGTTGCTATAAGTAGGATGTTTTCCAAATTTTTAAGTGTGAATAATTCATGTGATCTTTACCTTTCTTTTAATATAAACAAACTCATCATTATAATAATTAGGTTTTCCAATTTTACAAAGTAAGACTTTTTATTTATTTATTTTTTGCATAGCATTTGACTACTTATATAATTTAATTTTAAATGTTCTTGTTTAGAAAAAGCATAGACACCTCAACCCACAAAACAACTAAACAACTAAAAGGAGAAACACAAGCATAAACAAAGAAAGTGAAAGACACATGGGCAACGGCCTAGCATAAACAAAGCACAGAAGAAAAATACAAACCACAACAAAAATTGTTAGCCTTACCATCCAACCTATAATTTATAAATTTCTAGCCCCCAAAAAATTGTTGCTATAGATAGTATATATTTTTATTTGTTAAATATTTTTATCTCTTAGTTTTCGTTTTCCCTACATACTATTTGACTAGCAATATAAATGCTTTAACTTAGTGTACACATCATTTTATTGAAATATATTTTATTAAAATTTTATGTTGGTTTCATTCTTAGTTTTGATATTTCCAAAAGAATAATTGTTTAAGACATCCACTATAATAATTAAGATTAAAAATTCTCAACTCCTTTAATTTTTTTATTATCTTATATTTTAATTATTAATATAAATAATTTTAATTTTAATAATTTTCTTCTTGAATCAAACTTTTATTATGATTTTTAATTTATTCAATCTTTAATACTTACCTTTTTTGATTAATCAAAATAAAAAAAATATTATCTCTCCTATGTATCAATGAATTATGGTTAATGTAAGCATGCAAAATCAAAATAATAAAAATAGGGAAAATAGAAATCTAAGTCTAAACTCTAAAAAACAAATTACCACATTTTAATTAGATTTTTATATTTTAAAATAAATTAAAATTTATGTTATATATTTTAATATTTATGCTTTTATTTGAAATTTAAATAGTCACTTCATTTAATAACATTTTGTTTTCATAGTCCATGATGCTAGTATGCAAGATTTTTGGAATAAACTGTGTGATTTTTATATCATCAACGTTTCAGATCATACTCTACTGCTGATCATCCTGATGATGGATCATGGAGTATCATCCGAAACGTTGATTCATATAAAAATCACAATACACATGAAAAAATAGTGTTATAAGTAGCATATTGTTTTATTTTTTATAATTTTGAATAACATATTTTCTCTTAATTTTGTCTCCTATGTTACCAATATAAATCATTTAACTTAGCTTTGTCTATTTTTATATTTTCCATTCTATTAAATTCAAATATATAAAATAATCTAATAACAAATTCAAATAAATAATATATTTTTAATATATTATATTATTAATTTAACAACATATTATAATATATACACTATATAATACATATGTAACATATATAATATCTAATATATAATTTTAACATCATTATAATATTATAATATATATACAATATATATGTAACATATATACCATCTAAAATATAATTTAATATATTACAACTAAAGTTATAACAACAAATACAATCTTTAATCATTTGTTCTTCTTACACAAGAGTCCCACCTCATCAATAATTTCATTTCTAACTTCTTAAAACATAACTATTTAATAACTTTTTGGCAGGAACTTCGCTACCCTGCAACTCTTGTTTTATTTGTCATCCGCCTAGTAATGCCTACTTCTCCTTTTAATGAATGTTTTATTTTGCAAGGGTTGATTTAGTGCTACCGCTGATCTATTTCCTGCAGATATCAACAGTGCCCACCATCTCGTGATTGGGAATTCAAGGATCGCAAAATCACGGGTGGGCACCACATGTCCTATCTGAGGGAGCTCAAGGGTTGATTTAGTGCTGCCGTTGATCTATTTCCTGCTGATATCAACAGTGCCCGCCATCCCGTGATCGGGAATTCAAGGATCGTGAAATCACGGGTGGGTGCCACATGTCCTATTCGGGGGATCAAATTTGAGCTATCACTGACCAACTACCATTTGATATGAGCCATTCCCTGCCATCCCGCGATGGTGCTTGGGTTGATTGCGAAATCATAGGTGGGCGCCATGTGTCTCATCTGATGAAGCCTAAAGAGTAAAGGAAACACTAGACGACTTTCAATATATTAAGGGGCAGATTACTAAGTGTTCTCGAGACGCACATATTCTAAATCCACGGATATGTTATAATCTTGCTGGAAAAGCTACTCGAAGGTTAACGACATGGCTGGCGACTATGTTAAAGGAACGAGATCAACGACACCCGCTATCCCGCAATCAGTGATTACAGGGATCGTGATATCACGGGTGGGTGCCACGTGCCCTTCATAAAGGATGAAATCTGCGTGACCATTGATGAGCTATCTCTTCAAGATTGATGGTGCCCGCCATCCCGCGATTAGGAATTTTGGGATCACGATATCGCGGGTGCCTGCCACGTGTCTCATGCAATGAAGCCAAAGGAGTGAAGAAAGTATTCATTGGTTTTAAATGTATTACGGG
>VDFB02000017.1:516919296-516938731 GCA_007258455.2 Sequoia sempervirens
GCTTATATCGGGTGAAATTTGTCTTCCAATTAGATTGAAGAGAATTGAATTTTGAAATATAGAAAAAATGCTTCAGATCTCATTGGTTAAAAAGAGAAATATTAATAACTAGTTAAGATTTGGTGGTGCCTATAGTTCCCTCGCAGGAACTAATAAAAAGATTCAAAATAACGAAATAGATTAATTACAGGTTAAAAAAAAAAATTTATGCTTCCTGAAAATCCGCCCTTATCACTCAAAGTTTTGTAGCCAACAAAATTGAGGAAAATTAATTTTTTAAATTTGAAAGGTTAAAAATATTGCATATTTACTTTAACTATATACAAATATTTGTCAAATAGAAAAAAAGTTGAGTTCTCATTTGTTAAAATCAAAGTTATTAATAACTTGTTAAGGAAAAGGGGTCGCCTATAGTTCCCTTGGCAGGAACTAAAAAATAAATGTGTTTTCAATGTTTATTTGTCAGTTTAAAGATGTGCCAATAATGTTGCAATCACTAATGATTAATTTTTTCTTGATGGTTGAAAATAGATTGGTAGAAATAAATTTATCAATAATAAGTAAATTTATAATTGATTTTTTTCTTGATAAGTAAATCAATATTTCATAAATTTATCTACATAATTTCTTATTTGTTTTCTTAATTATGATGAAATTATATTTTATTAAATTGTTAAAAAATTTAAGTTGCTTATAAATAATTTTATGTGTTTTTTATAATTAACTTGATATTGTGTATAAAAGGTTTAAGTTATGAATGTTAAGTGATATTGTGAAATTATTCTATGTTAATTTATTGTTATGAATGCTATATAATATAAAGAAAAATATTTCTAATATATTTTTAATGCATCTTTATATTTTATAAACAAATATCTAAAATAAAAAATTGATTGTAAAAAAATACAACTTAATGAGTGAACATACATTTAAAGTTAAAAGTGAAATTATAAAACAAATTGTAGATTTATTTTATTTTTGTTCTATAAATATAATTTTTAGTTCCTACCAGGGAACTATAGTCACCACCAGAATTTAACTAGTTATTAATAACTCTCACTTTAACCAATGAGAACTTGAATAATTTTTCTATTTGAATTTTTTCAATCTATTATCAATGTATAGATGTGAATTATATAACAAAATATATTTCAAAAATCAATTCTCTTGAATCTAATTGGTACACAATTTTCACCCGATATAAGCGAATTTTGGTGCTTCCATTACTTTCATTAATGATTATTATGGAATGGTGGGTAATCCTGCATAGTAACAAATCATACTTAGTATTTATCTATTAATCTTATCACTTGTATAATCCTACATTGTAACAAATCATACTTAGTATTCATCTATTAATCTTATATATATTCTAACAAATCATACTTCATATTAATTTAAAATATTTTTAAATTAAAATAGTTAAATTATATTGATATTAATATTTTTAATTTTTAAGAAGATTATAGTTTAATCAACAAATTTATATTTAAATTTTAGTCTTTTTTTAATAACTTCCTTAATTTTTAGATGTTATGGCTAATCTTATCATTCAACCTATTCATTAAATTTATACTTATATTTTATATTTTGAAATATTTATTTTATATATAATTTAGATTTTTTTTTACATTCTTTTAGATTACTATTATAAATTGACTATTCTTTTCATTGTTTTAAGACTAGCATACCTATATTGATTAATAATATATGTAAAACACACCGAGAGAGTTATCTTTATCGAGACACCTATTGACTTGAAAAAATGCTTAGATTTTCATGAATATGAATTTGGAAAGCAATCAATTTGATTTCATTATTGTTTATGCCATTGTTTATATCAATTCCCATATATAAGGGTAGACATTCAAATTTGAAATCATACCAACTTGTCTATAACAACAATCAACCAAGAACAATAAATTTAAAAGTAGGAATGTTCATCAATCACTATATTTAGTATTGACACCATCAAAGAAGTATATTGTGTGATAAAATGACATTAACTAACTTAGATATATCCACTGGTCTTTTTTTTCCAAATGTTTGAATACATTGTTAACATTATATACATTCAAGCATTTGAATGTTTTTTATAAAGGGTAAAACGGGTTTTACAGGGACCTGAAACCACAGAGTTTACAAAAATAAGGAAAGGAAACAAAAGTCCAACAAAAAAACCAGCTGCCAGAAAGGAAAAGGACGAAGCAAACAACAGAAAGGAAAATCATTTGAATGTTACGAAACCTATAGCTTTGCAATTGAGTTTAATAAAGCTTTTCTCTCAGATGAATAATCAAAATTTGTTGTTTTTATGACTGTGCATTTAATCCTTTGTTCATCATTATAAGTCTCTTTTTTCACTTGAAGTTTAAATATGTATCTATTGAAAAGACCTTTTGTATAATGTGTGAAAATTTAACATCATCTTATTTTTCATGCTTCAAAATGTTCAATTCTTTTGCTGTAACACCCATAATTTCTTCTACCACTTCTTCAAAAGTTGTAATCCAAGTGAATGAAGTATGGTCTTGCACTTTGCATTGAAGTATATATTTATAATCACATTCAGGGAAAGTTTTATCACATCTTCCACAATACCACTGACCATTTTCATTAGTGTTTACCTTCTTTTTGCAGTGCCTATCTCCAATTTTGAAGGGGCGTGCTATATAAAAAAATTTGTCTACCTTAATGAAAGATAAGGTAGCTTTTATCACTATCCAATAAGGTTTGCCAGAGTTGGATTTAGGTCCTGATCTTGTATTTATGAGATACTTTTTAACATTTTTTCTTCAATCACAAATGAGATTTCCTTTGTAATAGAATGCGAATGGACATTCTTCCCTTCTATATCAAACCAAAATCTCAATTGGTGTGAGAGAGGAAGATCTGGATTTATAAGGAGTTGGGTTGTAGTAATTGTTCCCACAAATTTCCCACCAAAATCACTAATTTGTGCAGCTTTTATCGCAAGAATCGAGAAGGTTCCTACATTGTACATTTCTTGGAGTTGTTGACCTTCCTTATTGCAGAAATCACCCCACAATGTTAATTCCACCATACAACCAGACATGTCTTTCATTTGAAGGGTTTTTTTTGAGTTTGTATGGCATTCTTTTTGAATATGGTGTTTGGTGTGTCGATTGAGAGAACAAAACCAATAATATCAACCAAAGAATTACTTTTCATGTTCTCAATTTCTCTTATCGATGTAAAATGGAATTGTTATTTTGGTATATAGCTATCCTCCTCCAAACACAACTCAACAATCGAATTTGTTTCTAATAAGATTTCCCATTCATTTTTTATTTGGTTAAAATTCTTTTTGTGCAGGTTTGAGTCTCCCTTTTGAGATGAGATACACTTTTCCAGTTTCAATATGATCATAAAAATTTTCTACAACTCCATTAAAACATGTTACTCTGATTTCACCACCATTTGAATCAACCAAGTCAAAAGTAAACCCTTTTCCATGTCCTTTGGCATTTTTAAAATGATGATGTTGACCCTTTCTAGTAACCCTTGCCTTTATTGACCATCTATTATGGTACAGATTGAGTGCTGCAATAGGAATGGTTCTTGTTTGAGGTTCATTTTTTCCAGCAATTGGTTGCTTATATGGATTGTTGATAGGATCCATGCCTACATCATCATCATATAAGGAAAATAGTATTCAATAGATTTCAAACATTGATAATTTGTTGAATTTTTCTATAGCAGAAGAATTGAATGTAGTATAAATTTATTATATATTTTTTTGTATTTTATTTTATAATTTTAAATTGATTTTAGATGTGCATTTATTATTAAAAAAAATTGTATTTAAGTTGCTATATGTTAATCATAACCCTAATTGACTTTTAATCTTATCCTAAAATCTGCCCCTAATTCTAATTCTAACCGTAGCGTTAATTCAAACTCTATTAATGATTATAATTTTAATACTAACGTTAATTCTAATGTTGAGCCTAATTCTAATTGATCTATTTATCTTACATCCCTAAGTGAACTCTAATTCTAATTGAACCATAACCCTCATTGACTTTTAATCTTAGCCTGAAATCTACCCCTAATTCTAATTCTAACCCTAGCCTTAACTCAAACTATATTCTTGATTATAATTTCAATACAAACCTTAATTCTTATGATGAGCCAAATTCTAATTGACTTTTAATATGAATTGAACCCTGAACCCTAACCCTAACCTTTATTAGAACACAACTCTTATTGAACCCTTATCATATCCTAAAATTAATACTACCCCTTATCCTAATTGTCTCTAACCCTAATTGAAACACAACCCTAACCTTTACACAAATTTTTCTCCTATAACCCTAACCTTAACCTAATCTTAATCTATCCTCAATCTTAATTGAATTCTAATCCTAATTGATTTGAACCCTAATCCTAACTAAGCCATAACCATAACCATAACCCAATTCTAACCATAATCTTAATTGCACTCTAACCCTAACCCATAAACTTAATTGAACACTCTCTATAACCCTAATTGATCTATTTATCTTACAACCCTAATTGAACTCTAATTCTAATTGAATCACAACTCTAATTGGCTATTAATCTTAGCATTAAATGTAACCCTAATTCTAACTCTATTCATGATGATAATTTTCATACTAACCTTAATTCTAATGATGAGCCTAATTCTAACTGTAATACTAATTGAACCCTAAGCCTAACCTGTATTAGAACTCTTGACCCTTATGAACCCTTATTGTATCCTAAAATTAATCCTATCTATAATCCTAATTGTCTCTAACCCTAATTGAAACCTAACCCTAACTCTAGTTGTATCGTAACCCTAACCCCAACTCTATTCCTAACCTTTACCCAAAGCTTTCTCCTATAACCCTAACCTTAACCCTAATGTTAATCTATCCTTAATCTTAATTGAATTCTAATCCTAATTGAATTGAACCCTAATCCTAAGTAAGGCATAACTATAATCATAAGCCAATTATAATCATAATCCTAACTAAGTGATAATTGAATAATCATAATAGTAAATCATACATTTGTTATATATTTTTTTCATATGATGAACTTATGTGTAAATGTAATTTTTAATCGCATTATTTTTTTAATATCAATTTATTATATTTTTTTTGTAGTTAATTTTATAATTTTAAATTGATTTTAGATGTGCATTTATTATAACAGATTTATCTATTTCAGTTGCTATATTTTAATCATAAGCCTAATTCCAATTGAACCATAACCCTAATTGAATTTTAATCTTAGCCTTAAATCTAACCCTAATTCTATTTCTAATCATACCCTTAATGTGAACTCTATTCATTATTATAATTCTAACCTTACTTTTAATGATGAGCCTAATTCTAATTTCTCTATTTATCGTAGAACGCACCTTAATTAAAACTCTATTAATGATTATAATTTAAATACTAATGTTAATTCTAATGATGGGCCTAATTCTAATTGATCTATTTAACTAAAACCCTAAGTGAACTCTAATTCTAATTGAACCATAACCCTCATTGACTTTTAATCTTAGCTTGAAATCTACCCCTAATTCTAATTCTAACCCTAGCCTTAACTCAAACTCTATTCATGATTATAATTTCAATACAAACCTTAATTCTAATGATGAGCCAAATTCTAATTGACTTTTAATATGAATTGAACCCTAACCCTAACCCTTATTAGAACACAACCCCTATTGAACTCTTATCATATCCTAAAATTACTACTACCCCTTATCCTAATTGTCTCTAACCCTAATTGAAACGTAACCCTAACCTTTACCCAAAGCTTTCTCGTATAACCCTAACCTTAACCCTAATATTAATCTATCCTCAAACTTAATTGAATTCTAATCCTAATTGATTTGAACCCTAATCCTAACTAAGCCATAACCATAATCATAACCCAATTATAATCATAAAAGTAATTGCACTCTAACCCTAAATATTTACTCACCCATTTATGTATCTATTGAGATTACATGTGCATAATAATATTAATTCGACCTGGCTTTACACCTGCCATTGCATTTTCTTGAGGTTTCCTGAAGCTTTTTCAATGAATCCATTTGTGCATAGTTGTGGTCATAGCATTACATGCAATAACATCTATGTGAGGCGTACACTTTACATGACATGATTTACATGATCAACAAGCTCTCTTAAATGCTATGTTGTTTAGCTCCCAAAGAATTTGATAGGATATAAGGTATCCTTATCATTTCTTTGGTCTTACTGTCAGCCATCAACTGCTCGTGATGAAATGCATGATTTTGGTTTGGAAGGACAAATAGAAGGACTATACGTTTAAGGCAGTATATGAGGACAGCAAAAAAGGATGGTCTCCCACAGTCTTGGTGGCAGTATGAAGACTTTAAGAGACTTAAGACCAGTGGGAAAAGGGACATCCTCTGATAGAGAAAAGGCGGTAGCATGAAGTCTTTAGATGAAATACTTATAACAATTGGACCATTATGTAATACCTCCTACAAACTTTGAGAAGCATAGAGCTATTTAAGCAATGTGGTTATACCTGTGCTAAGGTCCAGATCACATTATATGCTACATAGTAAAAAGATGAACTTAATAAGATATCCCACTCCCTATTCAAAATTCATAAGATATTCACAGATATTTACTTGCCCATTTATGTATCTACTGAGATTACAAATTAAGAAACCAATTCAAAAATAAAAATAAAAAGCAAGCCACCACTCACGCTCTCTTGCTCCTTCCCCATAGGGACACCGAACTGTTAAAGTGGAATCTGTCACCACCTTTGAAAGCTATTGCCTTATTATTTGTTCCCTTCTGTTCACTGATGTTTCCATTGAAGCACAGTAACAGAAAGAGCTTGGACACGAATAACATACACCACACATGACACTCGGGAACGTTGGTATTGGGAATAGACAAAAAGGATCCTCACGCATCAGACTGGAAATGTGCAGTAGAAGCTTCTTTCATACTTAACCAGATGCTTTAGTAGTACAAAACCTTAAAAACTTAGGTATTTCCTTTTCTATGCTAATTCATTTGCACAGTTGGGTCATCCACTTTAGTAGATTTATAAAAATAGAAGATGAAAAGATGAAATCTATTATTTATAACTGGGCTGTGTAGAGTGGGACTAAACTGGAATGCATGAAACATAAGATACAATTTTGTCTATGCTCAAAACAATTCATGCAACATAATATCACTGTATTTCTCCATGGTGGGTTTGGATGTTTTTAGAAACACTTCAAAACGTTTTAAAATTTTTGTTAAACATGAATGAAAGTAGAAAAAAGATGTCAAAAGATGGAAACAATCTCAGTTAAACATGAATGAAAGTAGAAAAAGGATGTCAAAAGATGGAAACAATCTGTCACAAAACATATCAATTCTCCTCTGATACTGATTACATCTAATGAACCCAGAATGGCATTGTTCAATATATTGGATTGGAAAGGCACTACAGATACATAATAAAATCTCTAGTAATACAAAACAATACTAAACTGTATGTAGCATCGTTTATTGTTTCAGAAAATACTAATAATTTCTTTGCTTCAAAATGCAAGAAGTTTTTAGCAAACGTGCCTGTAAAATCTGAGCTTCCCAAGCAACGATACTCTACAGGTGTAAGGAACTTCAAACCCTTTCAGTTTGTGCAATTTCTATTGAAGACGTCTCTGCTCTGCTCAGCTCTGCTCATTTATAGACTTGTCAAACTCCTTCAGGGCCTGTCTATATTCAGAATATAGATTTTCTTTTTCCCGAATCCTCTATCTCTGCTATTTTTCCTGATAGCCAAGATTTTCTCCTTCCAAAGGCTAAGGAGATCGATTGAATGATGGGTCATTACAATAACTACCTCCTTCAATTTCTCGAACTCCCCTTCAGAAGTCAAGCTTGATAATAAAAATATTAAGATAGTAAATCTTCTTTTTTTCTCCACTAGATCACGTCCACTCATCCAACTCGACCACACCCTTCTCCTACTTTGCCTCCATACCCGGGATTTAGGGCCCTCAACTCAGGAAAACATGTTCAACCAAGATGATCGAGACTTTTATGATGATAATTTATGCTTAAAATATTAACTTGCTCGACACTAGACTTTATATGAGGTTCAAATTATTTTTTTAGAATTTAACTATGGAAGAATTATAATTTCCACCACTCATGACAACCAACAAAAACGTCAATTTAAATGCAGTTTCAAAAACTTAACAGAGAATATTCCTTGAATGCTTTCACTGTATAATGCCTCTCGGCATAAAAAAAGAGTTAAATTTTTAATAAATAATATTTTTTAAAATAATAATTTCTACATTCTTAATACATAAAAAATGTGCTAATATAATAATTAGGTTATTCAATTTTACCAAGTAAAGGTATATATTTTTAGTTTCTATAAGATGCAGTTTACTGAATGAATTTCCAATTTTACAAAGTAAGACTTTTTATCTCTTTTTTCATTATTTTAGGTTAGTGGTATACATTGGTAATTATTTTTATTCTTTTAATTATATTTTGATATTTTTAAATTAATTTGAATTTGAGCTATTATGCTATACTATAATATTTATTTATTTTATTAGGAATTTTAATAGTCACTATTTAATAAGTGAAAAAAATGTGTTGCTATAAGTAGGATGTTTTCCAAATTTTTAAGTGTGAATAATTCATGTGATCTTTACCTTTCTTTTAATATAAAAAAACTCATCATTATAATAATTAGGTTTTCCAATTTTACAAAGTAAGACTTTTTATTTATTTATTTTTTGCATAGCATTTGACTACTAATATAATTTAATTTTAAATGGTATTGTTTAGAAAAAGCATAGACACCTCAACCCACAAAACAACTAAACAACTAAAAGGAGAAACACAAGCATAAACAAAGAGAGTGAAAGACACATGGGCAGCAGCCTAGCACAAACAAAGCATAGAAGAAAAATACAAACCACAACAAAAATTGTTAGCCTTACCATCCAACCTATAATTTATAAATTTCTAGCCCCCAAAAAATTGTTGCTATAGATAGTATATATTTTTATTTGTTAAATATTTTTATCTCTTAAGTTTTGTTTTCCCTACATACTATTTGACTAGCAATATCAATGCTTTAACTTAGTGTACACATCATTTTATTGAAATATATTTTATTAAAATTTTATGTTGGTTTCATTCTTAGTTTTGATATTTCCAAAAGAATAATTGTTTAAGGTATATTAAAAATTTTCAACTCCTTTAATTTTTTTATTATCTTATATTTTAATTATTAATATAAATAATTTTAATTTTAATAATTTTCTTCTTGAATCAATCTTTTATTATGATTTTTAATTTATTCAATCTTTAATACTTACCTTTTTTGATTAATCAAAATAAAAAAATATATTATCTCTCCTATGTATCAATGAATTATGGTTAATGTAAGCATGCAAGATCAAAATAATAAAAATAAGGAAAATAGAAATCTAAGTCTAAACTCTAAAAAATAAATTACCACATTTTAATTAGATTTTTGTATTTTAAAATAAATTAAAATTTATGTTATATATTTTAATATTTATGTTTTTATTTGAAATTTAAATAGTCACTTCATTTAATAACATTTTGTTTTCACAGTCCATGATGCTAGTATGCAAGATTTTTGGAATAAACTGTGTGTGATTTTTATATCATCAACGTTTCAGATCATACTCTATTGCTGATCATCCTGATGATGGATCATGGAGTATGATCCGAAACGTTGATCATATAAAAATCACACACAGTTTATTCCAAAAATCTTGCATACTAGTCACTTCATGAAAAAATAGTGTTATAAGTAGCATATTGTTTTATTTTTTATAATTTTGAATAACATATTTTCTCTTAATTTTTGTCTCCTATGTTACCAATATAAATCATTTAACTTAGCTTGTCTATTTTTATATTTTCTATTCTATTAAATTCAAATATATAAAATAATATAATAACAAATTCAAATAAATAATATATTTTTTAATATATTATATTATTAATTAACAACATATTATAATATATACACTATATAATACATATGTAACATATATAATATCTAATATATAATTTAGCATTTAATATTATAATATATATACAATATATATGTAACATATATACCATCTAAAATATAATTTAATATATTACAACTAAAGTTATAACAACAAATACAATCCTTAATCATTTGTTCTTCTTACACAAGAGTCCCACCTCATCAATAATTTCGTTTCTAACTTCTTAAAACATAACTATTTAATAACTTTTTGGCAGGAACTTCGCTGCCCTGTAGCTCTTGTTTTATTTGTCATCCGCCTAGTAATGCCTACTTCTCCTTTTAATGAATATTTTATTTTGCAAGGGTTGATTTAGTGATGCCGTTGATCTATTTCCTGCAGATATCAATGGTTCCCGCTATCCCGTGATCAGGAATTCAAGGATCGCAAAATCACGGGTGGGCGCCACGTGTCATATCCAAGAGAGCTCAAGGGTTGATTTAGTGCTGCCATTGATCTATTTCCTGCAGATATCAACAGTGCCCGCCATCCTGTGATCGAGAATTCAAGGATCATGAAATCACGGGTGGGTGCCATGTGTCCTATCCGGGGGATCAAATTTGAGCTATCACTGACCAACTACCATTTGATATGAGCCATTCCCCGCCATCCCACGATGGTGCTTGGGTTGATTGCGAAATCACGGGTGGGCGCCACGTGTCTCATCCGATGAAGCCTAAAGAGTAAAGGAAACACTAGCTGACTTTCAATGTATTAAGGGGCAGATTACTAAGTGTTCTCGAGACGCACATATTCTAAATCCACGGATATGTTATAATCTTGCTGGAAAAGCTACTCAAAGGTTAATGACATGGCTTGCGACTGTGTTAAAGGAACAAGATCAACGACACCCACTATCCCACAATCAGCGATTACAGGGATCGCGATATCACAAGCGGGTGCCATGTGCCCTTCATAAAGGATGAAATTTGCGTGACCATTGATGAGCTGTCTCTTCAAAATTGATGGTGCCCGCCATCCCGCGATTAGGAATTTTGGGATCACGATATCGTGGGTGCCTGCCACATGTCTCATGCAATGAAGCCAAAGAAGTGAAGAAAGTGTTCGCTGGTTTTAAATGTATTACGGGGTGGATTACTAATGCGCTTGTAAGATGCGGGTATATGCAGGATCATGGTGCGCCAAAAAGTGGCAATATTTGTAGGGTATGTGGCTGACGACTTTTTTCTCACCCAAAATTAATGAAACGAAAAGGGTTTTTAGAGGAGATTCTCAGCTTTCCAAAAATATAAATTATGATTTAATTTGAATTTAATAAATAATTATTATTCATTTTCTATTCGAATTATGACTAAAGTCCTGATCGATAGGCTAATTGAAAAACATCTATAACTTTCAAACGGTATCATATTTTTTGAATCCAAAACATGCATCACTATGCTTCACATACTATAGGATTAAAAAGAAAAATTAAATTTTATGAAGTTTTGACCAAGTTAAAAGGTGAATTAGGATAAGAGCAGCGTTTTATATTTTCTAAAAGTTGTAATAAAATTCATAATTAATTATTTACTTGGAAAAAATTACAAAAATATGCATCACATCCGGACATGAGTCACTCTACTTATATATAAAATCTTACAAAAAATAATATCATTTTATTATGGTTGGTGGTGAGACGGACACCTACTTATTTTTCCACGAAATTTAAGTACTACTGCATTGAAATTTCAAATTTTTCACCAAATAGATTTTATTTATTTTTTAAATAAACCTAGTATTTTAGAAACTACATTCAATTTTTTCTAAATTCTATTCTTTACATATTTTTGAAATAATATAGATGACTTATTCAAATATTTACGTCAAGTTTCCTAACACTGATTTTTCTGAATTTTTTGCCACTTAAGGGCCTGTTTTTTGCACGATGATCCTGCACATACCCATGCACATGTTTTATTTCAACGCAGATGTTATGATTTTAAGGGAAAAGCTGCTTGACAGTTAAAGGAAAGGACGGCGACCATTTTTGAAGGAGTAGGATTTATGGTAAAAATATTGACGGTGCCTGCCATCCTGCGATGATAAATCAAAGGATTGCGATATCGCAGGAAACCGCCACGTGGCATTCTTTTGCGGCGTATGACATAGTGGGCCCCTTTATTGCCGTGTTGGTGATTATGTCAGCCTGTTTTGAAGATGGTCGTCGATGATTTGATCAAATTGGAGGATCAACGACTCAAATTTAAATATGCATAAAATTATGGTTGGAGTCGTTCGTGCGGCCCATGAGTGAGATTTAATGGCAGATGAGACATCCACTGGAAAAATTTGATTGACATAAAATCAATTTACTTGTCTGATTTATATCACAAAGCATCCAAGTATTTTGTGAAAACAGTTTCAGAGCCAAAGGTGAAATTGCGAGCAGCTGCTGCCAGAAATTGGAGTTTGTGCGAAAAAAATCGTGAGTTAATTTTCTCTGTTTCCCAGTCATTCTGCACCTAAATTTGGGAGAGTGGGGGGGTATGCTATGCTTGTCACTGAGTTCATTAAAATATTTTGTTAGGGCTATTGTTTAATCATAAATTGTGAGGAATTGTGGTATTTTTACTCTGTAATTTCCTATCTCTACTTAGTCAAAGCCACTTCAAGTGTAACATTGTAGTGAGGCCCTAGTTTGTCTAAAATGGCGCCAACCAAGCAACACTCTAGCCACATTGAGTATTTGAAAAGAAACTTGTACGATGATTTCCTAGATCAATTTCTATTATCAACAAATGACAGAAGGAAAGGTTTGGTGTTGATGCGAGGGAAAATCCTAGGGGAAGGGTTGGTGTGTAATAATTCCAACATTGCTAATATTAGGGTTCCACTCACAGGCTTACAAATGGTTAGATTATGGTATGGATAGAGGAATTTGCCTCATCCTTTTTCAAATGGATGGAGGTATGACATGAGAAAGCTGGTTGTTCCAAATGTGTTCCCTGATGTGGACTTACTTAGAGCAGTGGCCATAAGATATGACCCTATCACATGGGTAATCAGAGATAATGATGGAGGGGTTCTATTGAAAATTAACAGAGATGTTATCCAACAAAATTTTGATTTGAGTGAGCCAAGTGATGACTTGGTTCCTATTAATCTTGAAGAAATGAAGGAGGAGTATGCAAAATTGAAATATTTTGTTAGGGTTAAGCTGCTTCCACCTCATCTGGTTAAGGCAGGGGATACACAATTTCACATCAGCCCTAGTGACCAGGAACCCTTCAAATTGAATTGTTTTGGAAAGCCTTTCCTAGCTACTTTTTATTCACTATGTCATATTTTGGGTTTTAGCCCTGGTGTAGTAATGCCGATTGCATACATGTTCATGGGGGTGCAAATACAACACCCTAACTTCTCTGTAACATATGACTTCGCTTCTTTTTTGGTGGAGAGGATAGATGAAGGACTGTCGAAGCTATATAATGGTGATACCGGTACTCAATTCTTTTGGTATTCCATGTTGATGCATATGTTCTTGTTTAGGAATGTTGATTTCTTTGCTGAGAATATGAACTTAAGACAATTAGTTAATGGAGAAAGATTGCCAATACAGATATGGGCTATAGATTTGTCCTGTAATAAGGAAAGCACTAGTTATGTGCAATTTGATAATTGTTTTGCTGCAAGATTGAGGGCTAGATTGATGGTAAATGTACCTATGATCCCTCAAGAACTGCATGATTTCCTTCGGTTGAAGGAGAGGAAACCAAAATTGAGGGTTTTACATAACTGGGGTGACATTATCCCATATCTAGTCAGCACTATCCTGAGAATATATGGATTTCAAGGAACCCTTCACATACTGCCATATAATGTGCCACTAAGACTAGGGTTTGCAGAAGTTATGTGGCAGATGGGGTGTATTCATGAAGATAACCTAATTGGAAAGGGGAAGGGAACATTATTCCCTGATTATATAGTAGTGTCTGACTTTACATTTTCAAAGGGAGGCTGGACACATTTTGACAAATTCTTTGTTGATTACCATATGAGATTTGGTCAAAATGAACAACATGATCTTGAAGGTTCTTCTCTTTTAGGACAAAGAATAAAGATTGAAAATTTCACATGAGTTCAATTTCTCTGAGGACCTAATCGAGAATGAATTTGATTTAAATAGATAGGAATTGAACAAGGAAAAGTGGATAGCTTATAGTAAGCTACTGGATATTGTGCATGAAATAGATTCGATGTATGGTCCATTGATGGAATTCACTCCATACCAAGAAAGAGAAATTGACTTTTTTTAATGAAGAATTTCAAGGGAGATAATGGACACCTTGACAACCAAAAGATAGAGGTAAGGCTAAAATGCGGATATGCAAGGACAAAGTGATATGCCAATTGAAACAAGGCGGTATGTCGACCCCTCTGAAGAAGCTGACCTCTATAGGAGAAGGGATACTAGGTGATGAAGAAGAAGTAGGCAGAAAATGGAAGAAAATAATGAAGGCACCTTCAGCAGACCCCAAAATTCAAAAGTACTTGCGGAACATTAAAAATCGTGAATTAAAATCTTCACCATAGCGCAGTCCCCCATCACCACCACCTGAGCCAAGCCCTAAGAGGCAAAGAACTGATCATGTACCTGAGGATCTCACAGATGAAATTATTGTTACTGATCAAGACATGTAGGTTGGTATGTTGTCCCCTCCTAGGTCAGCTGAATTGGTTCTATCCGATTTGGATATGAAGGGTAAGAGTGTGCAGGATGCAAGAATGGAGGCTTGCAAGGAGTTCTTAGATGACAATGCATTTGTAAAGACTCATGTATTCTTGCAATTGACATAGAGGATGAAATTTGAGGAATATCAAAATAAATGCAAGGAGAGAAGAGAACTAAGGCCTGACAGGTCAGATCAGGAGAATGATGAAGAAGTGAAAGCTGAACTAATGAAAGAGTTCAAAAACATCACTCCTGAAGAAGGAAGACAACTAGTGAATCAGGTTGGTGTTTTGATTTTTCCTGAATGGGACATTGCAGATGTAGTGGCTTTCAGTGCCATTATGAAGTCCAAGAATCCTTTTCAGGATTCTGAAGAAGAAGTTAAGGCAACATTACAAAACTCTACCTTCAGTGAAGAATATGAGACCTTGGCAATTTGGGCATTGGCTCCACAAGGAAGAAAGTCAGACATTACTGATATTAATCCAAATTTAAAAGGAGGATTAATAATAAAGAGGGCTTCAGAGACTACAACAACCGAAGCCACTAGTTCAACTAAAATGTTATACTTCTCCATTACAGTAGGGTCAATGCCTCCTGCTTCTCCAAATGTTTCTACACCAGGGTCTCCCATTCAAAATCCTGCTCTTACCCCTCCTCTAGAACAAGTTGATGAACAAACAGAGTGCTCTGTTGATCCAACAAAGAGGCAGCTCATGCAGAAAATTGATCAATTACAATAATCACTAAGGGTCAAAGAGGAGGGTTTTCTTTGAAAAGAAAAAGAAATTGTTACTCTTGTTTTGAAGCATTTAAATGAAAAGGTGGATAATAAATTGCCCTCTATACATTCTTTGTATTCTTTGCTATTTGAAGCAATAAAGAATATTGATAGGGATCAGGGGATAGTGATTCCAATAATTCAAAATTGGATCCCTAGGGAAAATAATCTAGATGTTATGACCTAAAGTCTCAAGGTTTGATGCAAATAACAGGCCCCAATCATTGAAGCTTACTTATATATTAGTTAAATCATTGCAAAGTTTTCAAACCTTACCAGATGATCTAAGTAGGAAGATTAGGGAGTTGGTAAATAACTTCAATGATTGGGGTAACACAGCATTTACATGATATAGCCCGATGAGTAGGGAAATTAGAACACTCCAACACTGGCAGGATCAAGCAAGTAGAGTCATCAATAATCAAATTAAAAAAATTTGTGATGACTCAGATTATGATTTGTTGTTAAATTGTATGGATAAGATTATTGGTACCGGCTTATTTTTGGAATCTTTTGAAAGAGATGCTAATCAGGATAAGTAAAGTATTTTCATACATAGTACAAAGGTAAAAGAGGTGATTGATTTTGGCCAAGTGTGAAGAATACGAGGTGGGTGGCTAAGTTTTTGAATGATGATGAGTAAAAAGAGTGGGCTACCGACAGGTGGCAAATCAGATGTTGCAGTTACAACGTTTCTAGTTTTGTATGGATGACTTTCTTGGTGTGGGTTTCGTGTGGTTTTTTGTTATTACATCAACCTTCCTCCACCGACATGATGAACAAGAATATGCTCCAGGATGATTGTTGTTGTAACGATTTTTGAACAAGAATATTTTTCAAGGTGGTGGCTATTGTAACAAATTTTGGAATATCATCGGATGCTCCAATTGACTGGTGAGAGGTGTACTTTCTGGCCCGGTGCTTGTTTTCTCCTTCATTTTCTATAAGGATTTCGAAGCGGAAGTATGGGTTAGGAAGTTATATAGCGTTGTCGAGTCTAGGTGATTCTTGAGAAAATTGTAGGTAAGATGGTTTTAGAAATGCAATTTGGTTTAGTCATTATGGCGGTTTGAGTTCATAGATATTTAATGTTGTATAACGGTACTAGCTGATGAAATGAAAATTGAGCTCATGTTATCTCCATTGTACATGCATATGCGAAATTTGAATGAAATAACTAGGGTTGTTTATCCATCTCTCACTATTGTGTGGTGTGTGTATGATTCTATTTTATTTTAATTCAAGGAATTAATCAAAATGCTTGAATGGGATTATAAATGGGATATGTGCTGTATAAGGATTTGATAAGTAGTCCTAGGTTAGAATGCACAGCGATGAGAGTGGCAATGCAATATTGTCGGGGTCTTGTAATAATGATGTATTAAATCTATTATAAACACGTAGATGCTTATGAATTTGACTCTGCAATGGATGTCTGGCGATCTAAGTTGTAATTATTCATGTAGTTCAGTATTTGTTTATCTTTTCCTAGAGCTTGCTACAAATTGCAAATCATTGACTATCTTATAAAATGGATTGTGTTTAGTTATCTCATGCTCTAGATAGTTGATATTGTCTATGAGCAGCCAATTCTAGTTGATATTATCTTATCGTGTTGAGCTATTAAGTGAGATCATCTGCTATTGTTAATGTTGTTTATAATAATGGTGCAGAGGTTGTAAACTCATTAAGGGATCACCCTCCCGGGTCTTGCAGAGCCCAAAGTGTATGAGGCTTTTAAAGTCCTCGCCAGTTGGTCCAGGTCCTTCGAGCTGCCTTCGATTGGAATTGGCAATTCCATAGGTATATTAGAAGACAAACCTGGTTACATTGGAAAAAGAACCAACATACACATCAACCATTGAACAACCACCTCTACAACTGACTTTTTAATATTTTATGATCACATGAAACATAAAACACACTAATTTCAAGGTTGCTAACATCACTATTGAAATGTTTTAATTTTTTGACCTTTCAAACATTAAAAAGTACATCAATAAATTAATTATCTAATGGCATAAAAATTAAAAACATCATGAATTAATTATGTAACCACATAATTCAAATATAATTATATCAAGAAATTAATATCAAATAGATAATATAATGAAGTAACTTATACATTTCAATGTCATTGATCTTCTTCTTCATCCAACTCTTTGTCTGTATTATTCGATCCAGATTCGACATTGTAAGGATTGGTCATATCATCATCATCGTCATCAATATCAGTTTTGATAATGTCATCGTCCACACAGATGTCATCTTCATGAACATTAACTCCTACATCATCATCATCTAGTTCCTCCTCTTCGACATCTTCGTCGGGGACATCATCAACTAACCGTTGATCCTGATCATCATCTACATCATCTTCTAGTTCTTCGGTATCTTCTTCTTCCACCGCATTATACTTTACCGGCCTTCCTCTTGGATCATGTCTAACAACAAATGACCAACTCGGTTTACCTGGAACCTCTGAGTAAAATACCTGCTCACATTGGCTTGGAAGAACATAGGGCTCATTTTCAGCTCGCTCAATCAACCTTGTATTAACCATGGTAAATCCATTATCATGTTCAATAATAGTTCTCTCAGGATCATTTTCATTCAATCGTAGCCTATACCATAGGAAGATGAACAAAATTAATATGAAGGACTTAAAGTCACACTCAAGTATATCATCCAAAATCCCATAGTATCAATTTTCTGAGACTTCTGGATGTATGTCGCTTCTAGATGAAACATTAGTCACCTGAAAGACTGCAGTTATACCAGAATCACATGTTTTCTTTATGTCATCCAACATTTTGATTCAAAATTTACAACCATTGCACCACATAGCCTTGTGGTGTTTCACCTGCAATATGTCAAACATATAAAAATTATTACAATATCGTCAGTTGATAAACATATTTATTCTTGGCTGAAGGTATGCAAAGAAAACAATCTCAAGCTATATATACATCAATATACTTAAAAATAATTAAATAACATGGGTGATTAATATATTTATACGTACCTGTTTATCTCTTAAACCATATGCTAAATTAATTTCCCTTTGTGTAACATTGGAATCTCCATTACAATGAGCTTCTTTAACCAATGAAGCCACACCTCCCCATGTTAATGTGCGACCAGATTGTTGACATCGTTCAATCCATACCATCATCCAATCAAGATTGTTCACGACGTACAAATGTAGGGCATCCCACTCTCAACCAACTGTACCAAAATAAATTAAAATTCACAATCGACGTATAATTAGTTAAATACCACAGTACATGACCTTAATTTATAATTGATGTATATTGAAGATTAAAAATTAAATAAGTACAATATACATAAAAACCATATGTAAAATGCATTCCAATTAATCTCCATGATCATCTTATAATTACCTCTCACTTTCCTCCAATCTGCTTTCTAGCGAGGTACTCCTTGAATTTGTTAATGAAGTTGCGGGATCCCCGTCGCGATCTAAATGGATCTTTGCTGCAAACTTAGGAAGATATTCACTAATGTACACCATGCTCTAGTATACCATATATCCCTCCACCATAGAACCCTCAGGATGTGCTCTTTGTCTAACCAAAGCCTTCAAAAATTTCAAGTGCCTCTCAACCATCCACATAGACCTTGTGTGTATAGGTCCACACAATTCAATCTCCTCAACTTGGTGTATG
The DNA here is from genome assembly GCA_007258455.2 of Sequoia sempervirens. Lineage (NCBI taxonomy): Eukaryota > Viridiplantae > Streptophyta > Pinopsida > Cupressales > Cupressaceae > Sequoia > Sequoia sempervirens. The sequence goes on from VDFB02000017.1 coordinate 516,938,520, forward strand.
AGGTAGTGTTCTTGTGCATTGAAAAATGTTGAAGGTAGACACTTTTGCATTTCACACATTAGACAAGGAATTTTTCTCTTCCAATAATTTATATCTTCTTTATGGATTTCTTTAGATGATAGCCATCTACAAGTGATTCAAGGCACAAACATATTAATGATATTTAACAAAAACATACAATATATTACATAACAAGTAAAATAAATGGCAAT
>VDFB02000017.1:516938831-516977241 GCA_007258455.2 Sequoia sempervirens
ACAAATGAGATGCTACTACGTTAAAGAAAATTGATGTAAACAAATACCTGGAACAATCATTGACAACATTATGTGCTCCCTCTTTATTGACATCCATGGAGGAATGTTATTGTTGATAACAAAAATAGGCCACTCCGAATAAATAGATCTCAGCTCTCTAAATGGATTGACACAGTCTGCTCCCAATGAAAAGTTGAGGATTACGGTGTTCTTCTTTAAAGTGTGGCCATTTTTCCTCCATGTCCCTAAATGCAGAACCATCTGTAGGCATTCGAAGAATGTCATCTCCACTTCTATTCTGTGCATGGTAATCCACCAATTGCGCTAAGCTTTCGCACCTAAATAATCATTGCATACGTGGAATAATGGGAATATAACGAAGAACCTTGCGAGGCACCTTTTTTGTTACTTGATCTGTTCGATATCTACTGATATGACATTCCGGGAATTTTGTTGCAAATTCCTGTTTTTTATGATATATAATATGATCAGTGGGACATGCATCTATTGCTTGATACTCCATTCCGATATCTTTCATAATGGAACATAAATCTCGGTATGAGAGGTAAAATATTTGATGGTGGTAACAAAAATTCACCAATTAATCTACAACAAAAAATAATTTGTTCATATAAAAATATTAATGGTACATATTTCATCCTTTATTTACTAGTGATGAACTAATAACAATTAAAATAGATGAAAAAAGATGATATTTATGACATACCTTAACATCCATGAGATTGCTATGTTTGATAAAGCATTCATAACCTTAAAGTTCAACAACAACAATACAAAGAGAGAAGAGTTGTTTCAGAGCCTTCATAAGGGGCTCGTATGCCTTGTCAAGTACAGGTAAATCATGAACATCATCAAAGTCATCTTGATCATCATGATTAGCTCTACCACTAAATGTGGCATGGATCAATGTATTAGTACCATCATCTTCAACTGTGTTTTCAAGCATGATCATCTTCTTCCATAGGATCATTAACTTCATCTTCGATATTCACGCCCATGTTCATCCGCTTGCAAAACCACATTCTCCTGGTTGTGATAATCCATATCATCTGCCCTAGGGCACCCCACCTTTATAATAATGATAGACACAAATAAACCATGATCATGATCAAGTGATTATATATATATATATATAAAATGTTAAAACAATATAAACATTTACAAATTCAATCAATATAAACACATATAATGAACAACTTACCAATGGACGATAATCATGCCCCCCTTCAATGTGACCATGCTTCCTACAATGTTTCTCAGTTGTTGTGATTAAAATTCATCTCGTCTTTAAGCCCTTGCAATTATTGCAAGGACAATAACATTCCCATCACCCTTTCTTTTCAATCTAGCCCACAATCTATCAAAGTGTCTCTTCATTTTGTTGAACTAATAGTATCGACATGATTTTTCTTTGCCAAGCTTGACTATTTCGATCTTCAAAAAATATCAAACTCACACTCAAATAATTTTTTCAAGACATGTAACATAGACGATATTTTACACCAAAAAAATTTGGCATGCAACCACCCTGCAAAAGAGAAGATAGTCTGAAGTTAATGACACCAAAAAACACTTTACAATGCTAATTCCAAAACTTATTAAATTCTGATTTTACTATGATTTCCAACTGTTAAGACTCCTAAAATCAGAATATTGAACTTGATCACAAAATTCCTATAACAATGGAGGTAGCGAGCTAGTAAGAGCAAGTGACCCATTCCTAAGGAGCAATGAGTCAGAATCATCATTGCTAATGTCAATACAGATTTATCCTTTTAGTTAAAGATGCAATGTGTCACTTCTTATGACGAGCTTATCCCTAGGGCCCTCAACATTAAGAGAGCCCTAATAAAAAATAATAGAAGCATTGGTAAGAGCATGATTAGGGTACAAACCCTAGGCCTCCGTATAAACATAAATAATAACTATAGAAATTAGTGAGGTTGCAATACCAAAAAGATTGAGACAATGTAGGTAATAACAAAATCTTGCAATCTAAAGATTTTAGCCAATAACAAGCACACTATGTAGCTTACTGACATTTGTAAATGCAATCTACGGTAAGAAGAATGACAGTCACTTGAGATGTGACAGTCAAAAATAGGCTAAGCAGTGACAAGATAATAAAGCTCAAACCTTGCATAGTAAAGTGGAGATTTTAACAATGAGTTTCCTTACCCCCTTGCTGACCTTAAGGGTTTTTCAAATGCTTTTGGTAGTGTTAGACAAGGCAAATGCAATCAAGGAATGACTGTCCAAATGAAGTAACAGTGGTAATCATAGGTTCAATGTTTCTTCTTAGCCATTAATATTGTATAATGGAGGTAGTGGATTGCATGTTTGAGCAGTGTTTTGAGACTCACCAAAGATGGGAAAATAGTGAATAATACCTTGTGGACTGTGAAGTAGTGTCAATAAGGTTGAATGATCTTAAGAACTACAATACCATGAAACAATGAGTCCCCTGTAGTAAGTAGGTAGTCTATAGGGCATAGTTTGATTTTATAGAAGGATGCTCATGAAAGGAATCTTCAAGTGATAGTGAGTGAGCTGTTTGAGATTGCAGCTGAGGGTGCAATACCTAATCTTAAAGGAAGTTAGCAAAGCAGTAAATGTGCAAGAAAATTGAATCGTACACAACAAACAATTCACAATGTTATCTTCCATAATGCCTTGAGTTTGAAGACAAAAATTTCATTGTATCTTCATGATGAAAGTGGTGAGCTTAATGGTCAATCACTGGCAACCATGATTTTAAAACATGCTATTGTGCTTATGGAGGCAACATTTTCAGCAAGGTAGTGAGTGGTGGTTTGGAACAATGGCAGGTATGAAGGACTTGCTTTATATGCATACTATGCAGTCTAGCTTAAGACAGCGTTCTTAGAAGAGATTGAAGGTGGATTATGGAACTCAAGGGTTACCATGAAAAGGATTAAAGCAAAGACTGAGATCTATTTAAAAGCCACGGTCATGAAGATATTAAAGATGTCACATGCAAAACCCTAGTAGCTGGAGTAATGAATACAGTGCCAAAGAGGATAGTGTGCTGGGGCAGATTTAGGAGATCTCCACATTATCTAATTACAGGAAATACATCATTTATTTATTTTTTTAATTAAAAGAAATCATTCTAAACCCTATATAGGATACATTGATACTTCAAAAGCCTCTGAAGGAATTTAGATTATGCAAATATATGTCAAGTAACATTCATAAGGTTTAGAAAATCTTGATCACTCTCTAGAATAGCCCATTAAACATGGGTTGTGCTTGAATGCACTACATAATTGATATAACACAACCACTCTGCATATCAACAGAGTTATAGGCTCTTTATTGCAGCAAGAGGTAATCACTCTTCGATCATGCTATAATTACATCCTAACTTGTTAAACTTGAGACAACCTGAATGCACCCAATGATGATTGACACCTACATTATACAACCTGAATTAACTACATTATATGAGTGCCTCCATTTCTATCACAACATAGCCACATTAAACTTGGGTCACACATGAATGCATCTGTATTTGTTATAGCACAACTGTGCCACATGACCAATAGAGTTATGGATCACATAATTACAGTCACAAGAATTGTTCCTTCGTTGTGATCTTATGGTGATTCCACACAACAAAATCTGGACATGAAATTCTCAAAACCCTTAACCTCTAAAAATGAAATCTGATGAGATGTTGCTTTAAAATATGATTTTCAAACCTGGAACTACAAATCTGACTTCACAACTAAATTATGCAAAAAGACAATGACTACCCTCAACCTGGTGATATCTTCTTGAATTTTTTGATTTTTCCCAAGAAAATCGTCCTTAGTTCTCCACAAATATCTCAAGTAGAGCAAAACACTGTCACAATAAATCAGGCACGAACTCACTTTTCTTTATGTTGGCCACAATTTGATTTTTTTTAATTTTTCATGTTTGTCGAACATTCGACGAAAATAATAGCCGACATTTCGACGAACCCTAGGTTCGTCGAAATTTTGACGAACATCGGGGATAAACTTTCAAAAAAATCAGAAATTACACATCAAATTTTACAAGCACCCGATGAACATTGAATTTTACATATTTTGTCAGACATTTTCGTCATATTTTGTAGTCAAATGTATTAGTGATAATATATTCTTCCTCTTGTTGATCAGGCTATTCTATAACTGTTGTTGATGTGAACAAACTCACATCCTCTTAAACATTTTCAATGAAAGAAGGTAGCTTACCCATCCAAACTGTAGAATGCTCCTCGTCATCAACCACTTTCACCTTTTCACCCTATTGTCCTATCGAAACATTTTTACCATGTTCATCAAAATAAGGAAAATCATAATTTAGATCATTCAAAGATACATCTTGAAAGATATTTTCCTATCTAATCTTCTACTGTTCTAATCGATACTGCTCTACAACCATCTGCAATAGGTTTGTATCTTTAGCCTCCTCCATGGTGAGTGGGCTATCCTGATCAAGGGTCTGCTCCTCTATACTAGGATGCACCTGATTATTTTCCTCAAATTGCAAAGGATGAAGGCTTGTGAAACTTGGAATTTTAGTTGGCCTAGATTCTACCACTTTTTCCTCTTCCTTTTGTTCAATGACTTCCCATGAAGAAGTCCACATAACATGCCCTCCTTTGTAGAGACAAGTAGTATCCAGACAAGATGGTATAGACTATTTTATCTCCTCTTCATCTTCCTTCTGGATGTTAGAGCATGGTTCCATTTGTATGGTTGGTGGAGGAACCTCATAGAGTAGAGAAGATTCCCCTTTCCAACTTTGAATCTTAAGGGTAGAAGGTTTCTTGAAACTTGGAATTTCAAACATTGGAGAAGGTTCATTGGAAGGCTCAACTTGATTTATAAGATGGATTTGTATGAAATTAGGAAGAGAAGGGTTATAGACTTTAGGCTCTTGAAATTGAGCTATTAATTTTCTTATTTTCTCCTCCTTGGCAACAATCTTCCTATCCAAGCATTCCTCTTCATACATTATTTCCCTTTCCACCTCCTGCTAATGACAAAAAGATTGATAGGATTGCTCCTACTGCTGCATGTTATACCCATTTTCTCTATCCATATCTATTTTTCCATTTGAAACTGTAGTAATATCTCCTTAGTGCTACCCAAATCAGTATTCATGTTGTTAGAAATTTTAGATTGACTAGGGAGGCTAAAAGGTTGGTTCAAAGTAGGATCATTTTCACAAGGTTTGGTATGGGTATAAACATGTTGCAAGGTTGAGCAAGAATATTATGACTGTAATGAGGGAAATTATTTAAAATATCATGGTATGGAGGAGGATAACCATAGTGATGGTGATGATTAGACATTTCAAGGATAAAACATGAAGTATAGGCAAGTCTACACAACAATGATGTAGTACTAAGGTTTCACCAACTCAACTTCTTCGCAACTAGATTCCACAAGGCTTAAAGACACCAAAACACCAAAAGATGGTTCCAAAATTTACCAAACCCTAATACACCTTTAAAAATATTGATTTTTATAGAAACAAAACAATAACACTTTCTTATAAAACCGTTTTATCATACTTTCAAATTGCTTCCACCCATGGCACCAATTGCTTGTAGCTTTCCACAATAGCAAAATTGGGTATATCTTTTGACCCTGATTGAATATCCAAAGAATAAAAACATTTATAGGAACCCATTACAATATTATTGAACTTACTACAAAATCAAGTATTGTTGCTTTGGAAAGATTAAGCCTAAAATTAATTGTCCTACAGAAATGGGCTCCAAATAGGCCTAATTTACAAATCATGTATCACCTAATTCACTCCAAAGCCTCAAATAATCATGGAAAGAATTGAAATAGGTTATAAAACTATCAAACCATCAATTTTTAATGCTTGAAAGACTCCTTGATGCATCAAAATATCAAACCCTCACTCTATGCCATTTTGGACTAAATAAAATAGGGGTTTAATGGTTCTCAACTTTCCAAACTTCAAGACACCTTGAAAATACTTCAAACATCTTGAAATATATCTGAAAATGCTATTACAATCATTTTCCAAGGTTTAGCACTCAGTTTTCACAAAACCCTAGCCTTGTGGCTCTTGAATTTGCTCCTAAATCGCTCTTTTCTAGCACAATGCCTCCTTGAAACCTTATCAAACATTAACATACACCCCAAAACAATTGGAATCTCAAAGAAAATGTTAAAAAAGACCTCCAAACAAAAAATCATGGGTTTTTACTAATTAAAATGAGAGTTATGCAGTTTTTTGTGCTTGCTGCCCCTAGTTCAAAATTTTCAAGATGTTTGTAAAGAAATTAACATATTTTTTGCATAACTCAATGAAATGGGATGAAAAAAAATTAATTAGAAACTAGATTCAAAATAGTTTCACCTCAAATAAAAGAGAGGTGGGTTTTCTATCTATACATGGCCATACAATGGCCCGCAAAAAGAGAAAATTTTAGAAATGCACAAAAAATAGATTTTTTTCTTATTTAATCCTTCCTTAAAACCACACTTCTACCTTTACAATGATGCAAATGACCTTTTTAAAGGGTTTAAAACTTCCCCAATGTGAGAAACTAATTAAACTACCTTTTAGACTCCATATGACCTTTCATATTCCTCTTTTGTTTGCCTTTTTTATACTTTTTGCAACTTTTACATTGCTTTGACAACTTTTGAAATATGTGAAAAATGAACTTAAAATGACTCCCTAGAACCCATAACATCATAAATGTGGCCTCTTGGGCCTTATTACATCATTAGGACATCAACCTTAAAAAAAATTCTAAAGTTGCCTCATGGAGGCGTGAACTCTATCAGGTGCTCCTACACCATATTCCTAGCCAAATAAATTTTCAAGCCCTCTTGGATTGAAGGTAATTTTTATCACCTAAAGTTGCACCCTTGTTGAACTTGATGTTCAACGCCTCAGTGTAGCATGGGAAGACCTCTAAAGATTTGGGTTTCTTGTAAGCAGAAGTCAACCTCCGGAGAAGGCTGGCTTCCTTTGGTATCACCTAGACTACTGATCCATAAAGGGAAAGGGAGAAGGAGAATACATAAACAATGGAAATTAAATCCTAGGGTGATAAACCAAAATGATAGGAACAATAAGATACTCGAGTTACACTTGAATACTGATGATAGCCATGGTACTGCACAACAAGATCCTATAGATCATGCACACAAACAGGTTTGACATGCACATGCCTTCAAGAAGGAAAGTCAGATTTTCACAAACTGAAAGCTCATGTGCAGGATTGAGTAAACATAGTTTGCAACCTACATGATACTACTTCTGCAAAGAAAGGAATGACATGAAGCAAAAGCTATAAGGAAAGAGAAAATTTCACTAAGTAGCTCAGTGAATCACTAAAAATATGCACTATACTTCACAAGAATTAGAAGGAAAAATGATGGACCATCAATGGTAACCAAGGTCAATTTTGTATATTATGTTCCAAGTTGAGTTATAGAATCTTGTTAGTCTGAGAGAGGACTGCAAAAAGGGTCACAGACTTCAGAGGAGCATACATCTGAACTTCTTTACAAAAAGGCAAAAAATGCCTTATATATAGAAAAGATCTCAGCCCCTTAGGGCTTACAAAAAAAATCAATCCTAGAAAAGATCTCCCATAGATCTTTTTATGGAGTTAATGTTGTCTCCCCATGTCCATGTTGGTGTCAAATATTGCCTTTAGGGGAAACATTCTTGATCTTTCTACAACCACCACATTCACTTCTGCTCCTCATGTCGATCTTTGAATCTCTTTGCAGTTGAGCTGCTTTGAATGCTCCTGAGCTCTGAAAAGATACATGCTGCCTGTCATTCTATTGATCTTCTTCATTTGATTGAGCTATCATGGCTTGCTTTTGGCTCTCTCTGATTGGTTGGGCATACACCAAGCAGACTCTGTAGGTGGTCAAAACTCTTCTGAAAAGAATCGCATCTCGGTGAGACACTGAAAGTGTCTCACCGATGCGATTAGGTGTCTCTATAGCTATCGACATATCATAGAATAGTCGGTGAGAGCTCCTATCGAGCCACCAAAGTTATATCAAAGTCAGCTTTTTCATCGCTCAAAACATTGGCAAGACACTATCGAGTTGGCAGGATCTCATAGCGATGCCGAATCCTTCTACCCGGGCTCATTCTGTATCGGTCGGATCCTTCTTTGATTGGCAAGACCTCTTGCTGAGCCTCCTCTTGTTTCCTTTTCCTTTTCATTTCACCATCTCCCCGAGCTCCTCTTCAGCCAGCAAGACTCTACCGAGTCAGGAAGACATTTTACCGAAGGCAAAACATTACCCTGAGGTCCTTCATCTTTGGAAGGAGTTGTTTGATGTTACCCCGAACTTACGCCACTCCACCGAGCTCTGCATTCCTTTCACCAAGACATTATCAAGTCAATAGGACCTCATAGTGAGCTCCCCCTATCATATCGATATCTACTTTTGTTGCTGAGACACCCTCCATTCACCGAGACCTCTTGTAGACTTCCTTTTCCTTTGGCAAACTCTTCATTCGGCAAGACACCCGGTGAGACCCTTCGTTACCGGTGAGATATTGGCTTGTTGGCCAGACCTCCCGTCAGGCTCCTTAATTCTCAGCGATTAGCTACTTTCTCTTCGGTCGAGGAGACATTATGCCTTCGCCAAGACATCATGGCGAAACTATTTTTCTCTCTGCGAGCTTCCCTCATGTCGCTGAGACTATTTTATTGTTGAGACTCTATATCAAAGTCTCCCTACTTCACCGACAATTCACTTGAGTTTAAGGAGAGCTTGTTTGGTTGGCAAGACATCCTGCTAACACCACCCCCATTTTGTCCGAGCTCTTCATTTCCTTCCCTGAGCTCCTACCGATTGGGAAGACATCATAGTGAGGCACATTAGTCATACCGAGCTCTCCATTTCCTTCGCTTAGACTTCCTGCTTTCACTGAGACTTCATGGTGACTTCATTTATCTATGCCGAGAGCCCTCATTCGCTGAGACATCACCATGTTAGCCAGACATCACCCCGATGGCAAGATGTTACACCGAGGGTAGATATATTAGGGAGACCTCATTTATTTTCAGTGAGACATTACATCGAGGGCACCAACCCTTGCCGAGAGCCTTCATTCTTGTCAGGGATACATCTGCCGAGCTCATTTCGTTGTCGCCAAAACATTCCTAGGTCGCCTAGACCTCTTAGCAAGCTCAAAGAATTACCCTGAAGTGTCCATCTTTCGCCAAGAGTTATACCAAAGACATCAACACCATCGGCGAGACATTCCATCCTCGCTAAGACTTCTCTCTGAGACTCTTTTTTACCCCAAACGAATGCAGTCGGTGTGACTTTTCCTTTTCGCTGGGACTTCTTACCGATAGTGTTTCCTCTGGCGAGAGCTTCCTTGATGACTTTACACCAACTGTCATCGGTGAGACTTTGACTCTTTGCTAAGACCTTTCACCGAGCACTATGGGTTATCCCGAAACCCACTTACATACGCCAAAGGGATCCTACTTCGCTTTGTCGGTGAGACCCGATACATTCTCTGAGACTTCTCTCTGAAGAAAAGAACTTCCACCGAAATGAATATCCTTTTGTCGTCAGGACGATAGTCGATGTCTTTCCGATAGGGACTTGTAGGTGAATCCCACTCACCATGACATTCCTAGGTTCTTGGCGACTTTGTCCTTAGAATATTTTCATGCTGAACCTGAACAAGGCAGGCTTCTTCACTGAGTTTCTTGTGACTTAGCATCAGATTCATGACTTTTTCCATAGGCCGAATGCTCCATTTGGCCTTCTCGAACCTCTATGACATGATATTCTGCCTGATTGAGCCTGAGGGTGAAAATTAGGTAACAGTAATGATTGGTCTTTATTTTTAAATTCTTCTCCTTGCATTCTTCGCTCCTTGAAATGGCTCCACATTTTCTTCATCTTCACTTTTTTATTTAGTTGGTCTATGCCAACTTGTCTCCACTTTTTCTTGTCTCTTTGAATCTGCTCCTTCATGCTATGATGTGTTACAATATCTGTCTCAACTCTTTGTCCTTCTTCCATCTACTGTATCTTGACCATTGGTTTTTTCCTCATCAAAAGTGTTATCACAACAAGGAAGTGATATATTGTCTCTAAAATACCATCATGCATCTTCAACTCATTTTGTGTCTTCATGAGGGATTCATCATTTCCCTCCAAAATTTGATCCTTCACCTCTACTGCAATGTCATCTTCATGTTGGGGGATGGATACAACCTCTATCTTCCTTTATTTCTCTTCATATTATTGTTCTTGCTTGGCTTGCTCATCTCCTACCTCAGATCAAAGGTTCTATCATTTGAATTTATGATTCCAATGCCTTCATGTGTCTTCTTTTTTGTATTAGCCTTTGAATAGGCCATACAACTCTTCTCTTTTAAATCATCAATGGCAACTTGTGGCTTGCCTACACAACTATTCCATCTCATCCTCAATTTTTTCTATCATCACTTTGAATTCCTCTATTGCTTGCCTCAATTCTCTACTCTCTTGATCCATCTTCATTTCCTTTTTATTTTCCTGTTTTCTCTTCCTATCTTCATGTTTCTTCTTCCTTTCTAAATCCTTGGCCTGAACACATACTCTCAACAAATCTATCTTCTCTCAAGAAAGTCCCTTCAACCTTGCTCCAAATTTGTCTTCTTTGCCTCACCTAGGTCTCTTCTTTTTCCTCAACCTAGTCTTTTGGAAATAAGGTTCTCTCTTCAACCTACACAAAACTCAACATAGAAGCAAAAAACTCTTTGCCTAGACCTTCTAAGCTCTGATACCAATTGATGCAGTACTAAGGTTTCACCAACTCAACTTCTTTACAACTTGATTCCATAAGGCTTAAAGACACCAAAACACCAAAACATGGTTCCAAAATTTACCAAACCCTAATAGACCTTTAAACATATTGATTTTGATAGAAAAAAAAGCAATAACACTTTCTTGCAACATTGTTTTATCAGAATTTCAATTGCTTGCGCCTATGACACCAATTGCTTGTAGCTTTCCGCAATAGCAAAATTGGGTATATATTTTGAACCTGATTGAATCTCCAAAGAGAAAATATATTTTTAGGAACCCATTATAGCCTTATTGAGCATACTACAAACTCAAGTATTTTTGCTTTGGAAATATTAAGCCTAAAATTGATTGTCCTACAAAAATGGGCTCCAAATAGGCCTAATTTACAAAGCATGTATCACCTAATTGACCCCAAATCCTTAAATAACCATGGAAATAATTGAAATAGGTTATAAAACTATAAAATGATCAATTTTTAGTGCTTGAAAGACTCCTTGATGCATCAAAATATCAAACCCTCACTCTATGCCATTTTGGACTAAATAAAATAGGGGTTTAATTCGGCAAAAAAAAAAGGGGGTTTAATGGTTCTCAGCTTTCCAAACCTCAAGAAACCTTGAAAATTCTTTAAAAATATTGAAATATGTTTTCAAATTCTATTCCAATCATCTTACAAGGTTTAGCACTTGGTTTTTACAAAACCCTAGCCTTGTGGCTCTTGAATTTGCTCCAAAATCACTCTTTTCTAGCCTAGGGCCTCCTTGAAACCTTATCAAATATTAACATACACCCCAAAAACTTTGGAATATCAAATAAAATGTTAGAATATACCTCTAAACCAAAAATCATGAAGTTTTACCAATTAAAATGAGAGTTATTCATTTTTTGTGCTTGCTGACCCTAGTTCAAAAGGCTCAAGTTGCCTGTAAAGAAATTAACATATCTTTTGCATAACTCAATGAAATGGGATGAAACCAATTGCATTAGAAATAAGATACAAAATAATTTCACCTCCAAACAAAGAGAAGTGGGTTTTCTATCTGAACATGGCCGTACAATGGCCTGCAAACAAAGAAAATGTTGGAAATGCACAAAAATCAGCTTTGTTTCTTATTTAATCCTTCCTTAAAACCACACTTCTACCTTTAGAATGATTAAAATTGTCTCTTAAATGGATTTAAAACTTCCCCAATGTGATAAAGTACTTCAACTATCTTTTAAACTTGCTATGACCTTTCATATTCCTCTTTTGTTTGCCTTTGTTGCACATTTTGCAACTTTTACATTCACAACTTTTACATTGCTTTGACAACTTTTTCAATATTTAAAAAATGAACTTAAAATGACTCCCTAGAACCCATAACATCATAAATGTGGCCTCTTGGGCCTTATTACATCATTAGGATATCACCTTTAAATAAAAAACCTAAAATTTCCTCATGGAGTCATGAACTCTATTAGGTGCTCCTGGACCATACTCTTAGCCAAATGAATTTCCAAGCCCTCTTGGATTGAAGGTAATGATTGGTATTTATGTTTAAATGTTTCTCCTTTCATGCTCTACTCCTTGAAATGGCTCCCCATTGTCTTCATCTTCACTTTAGGATTTAGTTGGTCTATGCCAATTTGTCTCCACTTTGTCTTGTCTCTTTGAATTTGCTCCTTCATGCTATGATGTGTTACAATATCTATCTCAAATCTTTGTCATTCTTCTTCCATCATTGCATCTTGACCATTGGTTTTTTCCTCATCAAAAGTGTTATCACAACAAGGAAGTGATATATTTTCTCTACAATACCATTGAATGCATCTTCAACTCATTTTGTGTCTTCATGAGGGATTCGTCATTTCCCTCCAAAATTTGATACTTCAACTTTGTTGTAATGCCATATTCATGTTTGGTGATGATTTTAACCTCTATCTTCCTTTCATTCCCTTGAAATTATTCTTCTTTCTTGGCTTGCTCATCTCCTACCTCTATCAAAGGTTTTATCATCTACATTTCTGATTCTAATTCCTTCACATGTCTTCCTTTTTTTATAAACCTTTGCATATGCCATACAACTCTTCTCTTCTTAATCATCAAATGCCAACTTGTGGCTTTCCTACACAATTGTTCCATCTCAGCCTCAAATTTTTCTATCATCACTATGAATTCCTCTATTGCTTGCCTCAATTCTCTACTCTCTTGATCCATCTTCATTTTATTTGTCTTTTCCTCTTTCTTCTTCCTCTCTTCTTGTTTCTTCTTCCTTTGTGAATCCTCGGCCTACAAACATATTCTCAAAAAATCCATCTTCTCTTCAAGCAAGTCCCTTTAACCTTGCTTCCGATTTTTCTTCTTTTCCTCACCTAGGTCTCTTCTCTTTTCCTCTACCTAGTATTTTGGTAACGAGGTTCTCCTCTTCAACCTACACAAAACTCAACACACAAACACCAAACTCTTTTCCCAAACCTTCCGAGCTCTAATACTAATTGATGCAGTACTAAGGATTCACCAACTCAACTTCTTTGCAACTTGATCCCACAAGGCTTAAAAACACAAAAACACCAAAACATGGTTCTAAACTTTACCAAAACCTAATACACCTTTAAACATCTTGATTTTGATATAAAAAGAGCAATAACACTTTCTTACAACACTGTTTTAACAAGTTGTCAATTGCTTGCACCCATTACACCAATTGCTTTTAGCTTTCCACAATAGCAAAATTGAGAATATATTTTTACCCTAATTGAATATCCAAATACTAATTACATTTTTAGGAATCCATTAAAACTTTATTGAACATACTACAGACTCAAGTATTGTTTCTTTGGAAAGATTAAGCCTAAAATTGAGTGTCCTACAAAAATGGGCTCCAAATAGGCCTAATTTACAAAGCATTTTTCACCTAATTCACTTCAAATCCTTAAATAACGATGGAAAAAATTTCAAGAGGTTATAAAAATATTGAATGATCAATTTTTAGTGCTTGAAAGACTCCTTAATGCATCAAAATATCAAACCCTCACTCTATGCCATTTTGGACTAAATAAAACAGGGGTTTAATGGTTGTTAGCTTTCCAAGCCTCAAGACACCTTGAAAATTCTTCAAAAATATTGAAATATGTATTAACATGCTATTCCAATCATTTTCCAAGGTTTAGCACTTGGTTTTCACAAAACCCTAGCCTTGTGGTTCATGAATTTTCTCGAAAATCACTCTTTTCCAACCTAGGGCCTCCATGAAACCTTATCAAACATTAAAATACACCCCATAAACTTTGGAATATTAAAGAAAATGTTAAAACATACATCAAAACCAAAAATAATGAGTTTTTACTAGTTAAAATGAGATTTATGCATGTTTTCTTACTTGTTGACCCTAGTTCAGAATTTTCAAGTTGCCTGTAAAGAAATTAACATATCTTTTGCATAACTAAATGAAATGGGATGAAACCCATTGAATTAGAACTAGATTCAAAATATTTTCACCTCAAATCAAAGAGAAATGGGTTTTATATCCGTACAAGGACGTACAATGGCCTAGAAATAGAGGAAATGCTGGAAATGCACAAAAATTGACTTTGTTTCTTATTTAATCCTTAAAACCACACTTCTGCCTTTAGAACAATGAAAATAGACTTTTTAAAGGATTTACAACTTCCTCAACATGTGAAACTACTTCAACTACTTTTTAAACTCCCTATGACCTTTCATATTCCTCTTTTTTTTTGCTTTGTTGTAATTTTTGCAACTTTTACATTCACAAGTTTTACATTGCTTTGACAACTTTTGCAATATTTGAAAAATGAACTTAAAATGACTCCTTAAGACCAATAACATCATAATGTGGCCTCTTGGGCCTTATTAAATCATTAGTACATCAACATTAAAAAACAAATCTAAAGTTTCCTCATGGAGGCATGGACTCTATCAGGTGCTCTTGCACCATACTCCCGACCAAATGAATGTCCAAGCTTTCTTGGATTGAAGGTAATGAATGGTCTTTATTTTTAAATGCTTCTACTTGAAAAGGCTCCGCATTGTCTTAATCTTCACTTTTGGATTTATTTGGTCTATGTCAACTTGTCTTCACTTTGTCTTGTCTCTTTGAATATGCTCCTTCATGCTTTGATGTGTTACAATCTTTGTCTCAACTCTTTGTCCTTCTTCTTCCATCTACTGCATCTTGACCATTGGTGTTTTCCTCATCAAAATTGTTATCAAAACAAGGAAGTGATATATTTTCTCTAAAATACCATCATGCATCTTCAACTCATTTTGTGTCTTCATGAGGGATTCATCATTTCCCTCCAAAATTCAATCCTTCACCTCTGCTGCAATGTCATTTTGATGTTTGGAGATGGTTGCAACCTCTATCTTCCTTTATTTCTCTTCATATTCTTCTTCTTTCTTGGCTTGCTCATCTCCTACCTATATCAAAGGTTCTATCATTTTCATTTTTTATTCTAATTCCTTCATGTGTCTTCTTTTTTCTATCATCCTTTGAATAGGCCATACAACTCTTCTCTTCTTAATCATCAAATGCCAACTTGTGGATTGCCTACACAACTGTTCCATCTCAACCTCAAAATTTTCTATCATCACTCTGAATTCCTCTAATGCTTGCCTCAATTCTCCACTATCTTGATCCATATTTATTTTCTTTTTTGTTTCCTTGTTTATCTTCATCTCTTCTCTTTTCTTCTTCCTTTGTGAATCCTCAACCTGCAAACATTTTATCTTCAAGCAAGTCCCTTTAACCCTGCTTCCAATTTGTCTTCTTTGCCTCACCTGGGTCTCTTCTCTTTTCCTCTACCTATTATTTTGGAAACCATGTTCTCTTTTCAAACTGCACAAAACTCAACACACAAACACCAAACACTTTGCCCGGACCTTTTGAGCTCTGATACCAATTGATGCAGTACTAAGGTTCCACCAACTCAACTTCTTTGCAACTTGATTCCATAAGGCTTAAAGACACCAAAACATGGTTCCAAAATTTATCAGACCCTGACACACCTTTAATCATCTTTATTTTGATAGAAATGGAGTAATAACACTTTCTTACAACACTATTTTATCAGTCTTTCAATTACTTGCACCCATGACACCAATTGCTTGTAGCTTTCCACAATAGCAAAATAGTGTATATGTTTTGACCCTGATTGAATCTCCAAAGACCAAATACATTTTTAGGAACCCATTACATCCTTATTGAACATACTATAGAATCAATTACTATTTCTTTGGAAAGATTAAGCCTAAAATTGACTAGCCTGCATAAATGGGTTCCAAATAGGCCTAATTTACAAAGCATGTATCACATAATTCACTCCAAAGCCTCAAATAACCATGATTTTTCTTTTAACAGGTTATAAAACAATCAAATCATCAATTTTTAGTGCTTTAAAGACTCCTTGATGCATCAAAATATCAAACCCTCACTCTAAGCCATTTTGGACTAAATAAACTAGGGGTTTAATAGTTCTCGGCTTTCCAAACCTCAAGACACCTTGAAAATGCTTCAAAAATATTGGAATATGTCTACACATTCTATTCCAGTCATCTTCCAAGGTTTAGCACTTGGTTTTCACAAAACCCTAGCATTGTGGCTCTTGAATTTGCTCCTAAATCACTCTTTTCTAGCTTAGGACCTCCTTGAAACCTTATCAAACATTAACATACACCATTGTAACTTTGGAATCTCAAAGAATATATTAAAAACCTGCAAACCAAAAATAATGAGTTTTTACCAATTAAAATGAGAGTTATGCATTTTTTTGTTCTTGTTGCCCCTAGTTCAGAATTTTCAAGCTGCGTATACAAAAATAGACATATCTTTTTCATAACTCAATGAAATGGGATGAAACTGATTGCATTAGAAACTAGATTAAAATAATTTCACCTCCAATAAAAGAGAAGTGGGTTTTTTGTCCATACATTGTTGTACAATGGTATGCAAATAGAGAAAATGCATGCTGGAAATGCACAAAAATAGCTTTGTTTATTATTTAATCCTTCCTTAAAACCACACTTCTACCTTTACAATGATGCAAATAACCTTTTTAAAGGATTTAAAACTTACCCAATGTGAGAAAATACTTCAGCTACCTTTTAAACTCCCTATGGCCTTTCATATTCCTCTTTTGTTTGCCTTTTTTGCACTATTTACAACTTTTACATTGCTTTGACAAATTTTGCAATATTTGAAAAAAAAACTTAAAATGACTCCCTAGGACCCATAACATCTTAAATGTGGCCTCCTGGGCCTTATTAAATCATTAGGACATCAACCTTAAAAAAAAAAATGTAAAGTTGCCTCATGGAGGCATGAAATCTAGTAGGTGCTCCTGGACTAAAAAAACTAGACAAAAAGGTCTTGAGACACTAGAAAGTGGGTCAAAATACCAATTACAGTCACTAGGTGCTCCAAAAATACTTCAAATTATAAAAAACTAAAGAGTAGCACCAACTTCATTTAGTTGGAGGTATCTGGACTATTGAAACCAACTGATATATGATTGGATTCACCATGTTGTTGTTTGTACTAGCTCCAAAGGCTAATAATACTAAGAGAAACACCAAATATCTCAATATTTTGATGAAAATTTCATTGAACTATTCCCCCCAGGCATGCCAAAAACTATTGTCTCCTAATAGTGCACCCTTGCTCAGTAAACTTAGCTTTCTAGTGAAACATTGGAAAGATTCCTTGATTATGGGCTCAAATAATGGAAGCTAACCTCCAGAGTAAGCTGGATCTGATGGCGTTCATCTAAACTACTTTAATGATTTATAGGGGAAAGGGTAAGAGGGAAACATAAACTAAAAACTACAAAACTTAAGGTGATGCACCTAAAAATTAATTGAAACCTGGAAATAGCTTGGATGTACACAGTTAATGAACTACAAGCTTGATATACACAACTCAATATTGATATTCCTTTGCATCAATAATTTGTAAGGAGGTTACAATGCACAATCTTAGAAGGAAATAAAATTTCACAACTTGAATCACTTGCAACACAACACAACTTACAACCTATAACTACATATACTTTATGTTCAAAGATGCCACTAATGAGACACAAAAACTAGGAATGAGATAATTTCACAATTCATTGCATGAAATCATCCAAATTCATATAGTAAAACAAAAAATTGGGAAGGTCAAACTACTTATCTCTATTGATCTTGAAGGCATGAACTACTATACATGTTCAAAGAGTTAGAAAATATAGTCTTTTTTCTACATAGGACTCCAAAAGTCACAAAGTAGACAAAAGATAATAATCAGAACTCACTTCACAAATGAATAATGAAGTTACTATATCCTTTTTGAATCAATTGCACCAAAATAGGGACCCAAAACCCTTTGGTCATGCATAACCAAAATGCCTAAAAAATAGCTCCCAAAATCCCTCCAAAATGAGTCCAAAGTGAAGAAAATGTCAAAACATGAGCTTACCCATCATAAAAGCTTCGAAAACTACTCCAAACCAAATCAAAACAACCCTATATTCCCTCCAAATATTGGTCAACCTCCTCCAACTTCCCTATATGCTTGTAACTTTCTCATTAACAACATTCAACTATCTCCTTTAACCATATCTTGAAGCCATACACAACTCTATCTTGCATTTATATAACATTAATAAAGTAGTTTATAACACACTACTTTAATGAATGTTTTACATTACATATCAAATGCAAAAATAAAGCATCATTTCATTTATGCTTTGAGGATCAATACAAATTCAAAATTCTAAAGGGAAACTCCTTAGACACTTAGCAAGAATATGGCGTGAAGGTATTAATTTAAACTGCAAATGTTTTAAAACAAGGAAAAAATGCCTTTGACTATTGGCCAAAGTTAGGGTTATAACCATAAAAACAAAAACTGTGGCCAACATTCACTTCATTTCATTTCACTTGCATTTTTTTTTCCATTCTACTGGGCACCACCATGGTCTACAACTAAGATTTCATAGAGGTTTTAGTCAGAATGTTTTCAAGATCAAGCCTAGGTAAGCCATTTGTATGCATAAAATTTGCATCTCTTTCATCTTCCATAGATAAAGTGCTCATTTTGAGTTATGTGATTTTTTTCATACTCAAACCTTATGATAAAAGAAAATTATGGAAAAAACTCATACTATCTTCCCATTTCTATGGTTGAGGGTTTATTTTTTATTCTACAGGTAATGCTTGCAATATGCAAGCCACAACCGTTATCTCTCTTCTCTAGAGTTGAAGACATTGAGGACTCGATTTTACATTTTCATTTACTTAAAAGTCTCAAAATATTCAAGCAGAGCTTCCTTTTACTATTTTGGGCTTCTATTAAATACCTTTGCATTTTCTCATTCTTTTTTCTGTATGGTCGTGGCTCCCATTTTGTGATATTCTGGAAGAAAATTTGAAAACCTTGAAGGCTCCATTCTTGCTTCTATTTTCTTGTGCTCGACCTTTCATCATGTTGCCTTGACCTAACTCTAGGGTTTTGACTTTGCTTCTTTTAGAAAATAATGAGGGTTTCAATCTACCCTATAAGTTGTGATTCACTCCCTATTATGGAAAATCTTCATAAAAACACTGCCTCATGCTATGATAATTATCTCTGGAAAACATGATGCTACCTCTCTTTACACCTATGAGGCAGAGTCTCTTGACCCAACTCTATTAGAGAAGGAAGCTTGAAATTCCTGTGAATTTGTGATCATGTATCACCAGTGCCAAACTCACTATCTCACTGTCGTTACTTTTTTCTATTAGGATCACTAAAAAATATGATTACAAACCCCTTCCAAGAATGATTTCCAAGATGAAACATGTCAAAATAGTGAAATAGTGACTATGAATATCACCCCTTTTATTTATCTTTAATGACAATGCTGTCTTATATGCTCTGATGAAGAACTAAATACATTTCCCATATGAATATTCATATTCTTGGACTCTTGTATCTGTGTTCCACTAGGGTAACTTTTTATTCTTTATAAGAATAAATAAAAATTTCATGGCTTCTAATGCACCCATAGAGGATTTCTAATTTTCTCAACTCACTGTCTCTTTCAAAGCACATTGATATTGGGACTAGCACTCATAAATGTTGCATCTAAAGTCATGAAATGAAAGAGACTACCTTTGTTGTCTTGATTAAACCTTGTCTCTCCAATTTTTTATATGACTTGTAGCTTATATCAAAGGGACCAAAGAATGTGATCATGTTCCAAATCCTTCATAGTTTTTATTGAACTTGAACCTCTTCACTGCCCCTTAATGACTTGAATGTAGTATGTCCTTCAATACTTGTAGGAAAAGCTTTATGGCTCTTGACATTATTTTCTCATTGTTTCATGAACTAACTCAGAGGGAATGTTGCTTGGTTGATCACTTTAAACTGCTTATGCATGAATTGTACTTCAATGCTCTAATCTATGTCCTAGATATCATAGAATCCTTAATGTTAATCCTTTTGATACATTCTAGAAATAGTATCCTGAAACCTCCATTGATTTGATCGAGAACACTTGAATTTTCTTTATAACATTTTGTTCTAGCATGTTTCACACTGTTATGTACTCTTTGAATACACAATGCTACTTAAATTGACTACTTTGTTTCCAATTTGTCAAACATTTATCATTTATGGCAGTGGTGTCCACAAACTCACTTACCATAGGTGATGGATATTTTTCAAATTTGATAAATATGACACTTTTCCACTCCCATCCCTCTTTAAAACAGAGGGAAAGCATGTTGGGGTCAATCCTTGTGGGAGCCTATTTCACTCCACATGCTATAATATCAAATGAAAGTACTCCAACATTCCACCTATACCTGCACAGTGAACAAAAATATTAAATAAAAATAGTGAAACATGGCATATGGTGGATGTTGATGATGATCTTCTACTTTCTAAATATCTGTGATATTGCAAAAACTATTTCAATGCCTTATAAGGGTAGATTATATGTTTGTTGATGCAACATATATAGAGAATATGGGTCCTGAGCTCTAACACAACATTCATCATCTCTTGCAGGAATTTCAAGTAGCAACAAAGCAGCTTTTGGAGCAACCAAGTAGGAGGGGCTAGACAAGGATGCAACTTTGCAACCTAGGGTTTGTCATTCAGGCAATGACAAATCCATACTCTTTCCATATGCTTTTTTTTTTTTCAAATCTTCAAATGTACAGTTTATTTCCTATTATGCATTGAAATAGTTATTCCCATGGCTTGTGTGGGAAACCATACATTTGTATTTATCAATAAAAGACAATATTTATACAAAATTTGTTCACTCTCTTCTCTTGTATACATTTGCATAATGAATTGTAATTCACTTGATAATAATTTTGTGCGTATGAGTGGAAATTAAACATAAATAAATGTGTACCTTCATCTTTACTTTGCAAAAACTATCTCAACTCTACTTGATTAAGCTAGAAGCTAAAATAGGTAATAGTGTTATATCTAGAATTTTAGGTTTTGGATCATGCCATAGTGGAAGATGTGTCTGATATTTTGTTGCCCATGAAGAAGGTTGTCTGGGAGAAATGAAATTTCTCTGCATTTCTTCTCATTGAGGTTTCTTGTCTTGTGGATTTGAGAACAAGGTATGTGCAGGATCATCGTGCAAAAAATAGGCCCTTAAGTGGCAAAAAAATTAGAAAAATTAGTGTTAGGCAACTTGACGTAAATATTTGAATAAGTTATCTATATTATTTCAAAAATATGTAAGAATAGAATTTGTAGAAAATTGAATGTAGTTTCTAAAATATTAGGTTTATTTAAAATAAATAAAATCTATTTGGTAAAATTTGAAATTTCAATGCAAGTACTTAAATTTCAAGGAAAAATAAGAAGTAGGTCAACCCTAACCATAATAAAATGATAATATTTTTTGTAAGATTTTATATATAAGTAGAGGACTCATGTCCGGATGTGATGCATTTTTTGTTCCAAGTAAATAATTAATTATGAATTTTTATTACAACTTTTAGAAAATATAAAAACTCATCTGTCGACCACCTTAACTTGGTCAAAACTTCATGAAATTTAATTTTTCTTTTTTTAATCCTATAGTATGTGAAGCATAGAATGTGACGCATGTTTTGGATTCAAAAAATATGATACCGTTTGAAAGTTATAGATGTTTTTCAATCAACCTATTGATAAGGACTATAGTCGTAATTCTAATAGAAAATGAATAATAATAATTTATTAAATTAAAATTAAATCATAATTTATATTTTTGGAAAGCTGAGAATCTCCTCTAAAAACCCTTTTGATTTCATTAATTTTGGGTGAAAAAAAAGTCGTCAGCCACATACCCTACAAATATTGCCACTTTTTGGTGCACCATGATCTTGCACATACCCAACATGCTAATATTATCTGTATCTACCTTCCCCTAGAGTGTCGGGTGTTTAGTTGTTTATCAAGGTTGGTTAGTGAGTTGTATGTTTGTGGCCGTGTGGTTGGTTGCACAGGATAATAGTATTCTTAGTTTCAAGTGGTTCTGACAGTATTATTGAACGTTCTTATGATGTTGGAATATTCCAAGATGCTATGTGATATTATTGTATGGTTTTCAGGATGTTTTCATACTTGGTGAAGAGTGAATTGATTGTTTGTGTGAACATGGACATTACCAAGATCACATACAATTGAAATTGATAAAGAAATTAAAAAAATGATCTAACTAAGCCATATTCCAATGATATTGTCTACAATTCCTAATTAAGACTCCATTAAAGTATGAAAGAACAATGTAATTTAAATAGAAATCCTAACTAGATGCAAACCTTAATCCCATTGGGGGATTAGTGTTGGATTGACGTGGAATGCTCAACCTTTACCTAATCCATGATGTTGCAAAGCTTAAATTAATTGATAGGTTGAGGAATGGATGCAAAGTGAAGGTAATTGATTCACAAATGGTGATTTGATCTCAAAGGGTGAGAATGAAAATGGCTATAGTCTATCTGCTTGAATGCTTGCGAATGAAATTGTCATAGAAATGAGGACTATTTATAGGCTTCTTGGAGAAATGAATGGATAAGATCAAATTGGCTAATCAATGGATGAGATTACATGAGAGGAGATGACATCGATCAAGAATCAAATCCATGGATGAGATTGAAAAATGGCATGGATCAATGATATTAATTAATGGCTCAAATTTCTTGAGACAAATGCAATCCCATGATTTTAAGAAGATGGAGAAGATATTTTCATGTGGAGGGAAATGTTTGAATTCAAATTGGAGGAATATCCCTTGAGAATATTCTTTGAATGATTGGAAGAATTAGTCGAAATTAGTCAATTAAATAAGTAATAAATTATTTAATTGTGCAAGTGAAGAGAATTTAAGAATTTATTTAAATTTTTTGAAATCATTTAATCAAAATAGGATTTAGGACATTTAATTAAATAATTTTCATTATTTAATTAAATGAGATGACTTAGGAGATTTAATTAAATAGTTAGATTATTTAATCAAATGAGAGGGAAAGTTAGCATGAAAGGGTGAATTTTATTAAATAATATTAATTATCTAATTAATAGAGGAAAAAAATGGTGAATCTAATTAAACAATTGACATTATTGAATAATGACATGGATTAATGATTCTAATCAAGGGCTCAAACTACTTGAGACAAATGTAATAACGTGATTTTAGGAAGATGGAGAAGATATTCCCATGTGGAGGGAAATGCTTGAATTCAAATTGGAGGAATATCCCCTAAGAATTTTCTTTCAATGATTGGAGGAATTAGAAGAAATTATTCAATTAAATAATTAATAAATTATTTAATTATGCAAGTGAAGAGAATTTAGGAATTTAATTAAATAATTAGAAATCATTTAATGAAAATAGGATTTAGGACATTTAATTAAATAATTTACACGATTTAATCAAATAAGAGGACTTAGGAGATTTAATTAAATAATTTGGATTATTTAATTAAATGAGATGAAAAGTTAGCATGAAAGGGTGAATTAATCTGTCACATCTCTATTTTTAGTTGCATTTAGTAATGTTAAGTTAATTGAAATATTTGGAAAATGAAATTTATCAATTTTTGTTTATGATGAATTTTGATCAATTCAAGGATGTTTAAAAAATGATTATCCTTGCAACTTTATGATTTAGTGAATCATTTCATATTAAGCATCGGTTAAAGGTTACTGATGAAAATTACAAGTGGAAGAATGTGTGGATGAAGGAATAGGTTGAAGAATGAGAACATGGTTGAGGTAGGAGTATTTAGTCAGATGACGAACGATAAGCAAGATTGGAATCTGGAGCACATACCACTGTAGATCATAACATATGCATTTAACTTGCAATTGGTAGATATCATTTTAGTTGTATGAAATCGTAAATGATTAAATAGGAAAGCTTATGAAAAATAAATTTATTGAATCATTTGCATTACCTTGTCTATTCAAAACCAATTTTGTTTTGAAGAAAAAAGAAATAGTGGTGTTGGAAATGCATTTGTTTATACAAATTAATTTTTCATGAGTTGAACAATTTAATTATATGTTATTCTAAAAGAATTTGAAAATAAGATCTTTGGTAATAGGTAAAAAGAAAATAAATAAAGAATATATATGATTGTGAATATATATATATATGAAGATATATTAAAATGAGTGTAATGATAAGTTTTTTCTTTTATTTGAAAAACTCTCTATGTGACTATATGTAAATAAAATGATAAAAAAATATCATATATATAACTCCCTCAATGAATGAATAAAACCAACCCTCCTCATATTAGAAAATGGAATTATGCTCAAAAGCATGGAGTGGGCGGCTAGGCTGAAGAAGGCATGGATAATTAAGGCCACCTCCATTTTTAGAATGCAAAATCAATGGTTAGAGGGAGTGGAAAAATTTTGATGAGACAATTTAGCAAAAAGGTGTAGAGAAGATTGAGGAGTGAATAAAATAGGAAGGCATGAAGAAGGGGAAATTCATTTCCATTTTGAACCAAGAAAAAGCACTAAATCTTGTAGACAAAGAGGTAATTTTGAGCTTTTCTCAAATGTTTCCTTCAATGTAACAAATGAAATTTCCTTGATGAGCATTACTTTGAATGAATAAAGCATTGAGTGTCTAGTTTTACCTTATGTTTGTGAATTATTTCATGTATTTGTGGCTTTGGATTTTAGATTTATGTTGTGTTAACTCTCCACTGTTAGCCACATTTGGTGGATTAAACCACCATTTTACCTTCTTTTTTTTGTCATTTTATTACCATGCATGTGCATGATTGACTCGAATGCCTGTAATTGAGCTCTAACCTATGTGCTATACTTATTCTTTGTTTGTGAGAACACCATTTATGGTTCTATATTTGTGTGAACACTATTATGGTGTTGTTCACCCTTAATATCCAACCTAATGACAACTTTAATTAGAGGCAACTAAACCCCAACCCTGTTTGATTTGGGTTGAACAATAAGGGTTGTTTGGGTATGAAATTTGACTCAAAGTGATCCCTATCATTCTTTTTTAAATAAAAGTTATTGGATTATTCTATCATCCAACATTAGTGCATGTTGTCGAACAATATTCATCATTTTGTTTCGTAGCACAATGTGGAATGATTTCACCATTTGATGTAATGCATGTAATGACTAAGTTCTGCCATTTGTATATTGATGAATGCTTTCACATAGTTCAGTTATTCCCTTACTGTTGAACAATCTTGCATTGTTCTGAGAAAGATGTTGTGAACAATACCATAATTCCAAATTATGCTACTAGTCAAACATTTTAATAACATCTCATAAATGATAATAATGCATGTTTTTATATATTTCTGCCACTACTAGTGCTTAGGCCTTAGCAAGCCAAGGTTTGTAAGAATCATTTCATGACATTTAAATGATCCTATTTACTTTCATAAAATGTGTGTGTATATATATATATATGTATTTACATTGATGTGTAAATGTTTAGAATCTTAGTAGAGTCAAATAATAATCATACTTTGTTTGATCTCTAAATAAATGGTGCATGGAAGTACCAATAAACAATGAGATAATGAGTAAATTAAAGGAAGTTAATATTGATTCAATAACATGTTTATCGTTTAAGGATAACCTTATCGACCCCTTTTGTTATATATATTTATGTGTGATTCAAAAGATGAGTAGAATAGAATGATAATTAGCATGGCATTCTGATTTAAATAAATAGATTAAGTGATGATTATAAATTGAACGAATTATGGTTACTCTTGATAATATCTGAATAGAAACAAAATGATACGAGTAAGTGCAAAAATATGGGGGGCTAAAAAGGGGGCTTAGGTGGCCACTTTTTTTTTTTTTTTGAAATCAGGAAATATTGACCTTGGACGTGAAATTGAGGATAGTTACTCTCAAAATTTTGAGATGCAACAAAAAAAAGGATCGCAGTGCACTGAGTTTACTTTCTAAACAACTAATTTATTTTGAAAATGGTTGATATTAAGGGGTTCAAAATAGGGACCCACAAAAATTGGTGTTGTTTTTGTCAAAAAAACATAACATAGCAACTTTTGTGGGAACATAGAATGGTGAAATTTTTTTAGGATTTTTAAAATTGCTTTAGTGAGAAATTAGCTAATAGTATGTAGTTGATGCATGAATTTTTTGATAATTTTTTAATGAATTTTTGATTTTTTACTAATTTTCAAAGTGGAAACTTCCTAAAAAATAGAATTTTGGCCATGCTACCCCTATAAGATTTGGAAACTAATTGAATTTTTTTTAAAAAAATTGTAGAATGAAGTCTAGTTTCTAAAAATGTAATTTATTTGAAATTCCGATGAACGGTTAATTTATAATAAAAAAAACACCAAACATTGCTTTCTTCCATAAAAGAGACACAAAAACAAAATAAATTATAGATCAAAGACTTAACATTGTCAAAAAGTGAAAAAAATTACATCATTGGATAGCTAAGAGAGATCCTAACATTACCCAGGTGTTGAATTTGTTTGACATTGAAACACATGCAATTATGATGGTGAGCACAAACCTGTTTATGTGAAATTTTATAGAATTTGCAAAAACACATCTCTAGTTGTTGGGAAGGCCCTCCAAGACTTTGGGTGGGTATTCAAAGGAAAATACCAAGCCTAAGGCTTGGGTATTTCCAAATCAAGATATA
Source organism: Sequoia sempervirens (assembly GCA_007258455.2). NCBI lineage: Eukaryota > Viridiplantae > Streptophyta > Pinopsida > Cupressales > Cupressaceae > Sequoia > Sequoia sempervirens. Next base: position 516,965,864 of record VDFB02000017.1, read on the forward strand.
ATGCAAGTGTGTTATAACGTGCTCACATTATATCTAAGTTTTGACATGGTTCTTTTCGTCTATGCAGAACATTTCTAGCAATACATAAAATGAAAATGTTATAACACACTCACGTTATGTCTTGATTTATGTTAAATGTTACTTTATTGAATGTATGTTTATATATTTTAATGTTTGTATGTACATGTATGCTTGTATGTCATGTATGTATGTATGCATGCTTGTATGCATGTATGTATGCATGTATGTAGGTATGTATGTATGCATGTATGCCTATATGTATGTATGTATTTAAGATTGTATGTACATATCTACATGTATGTTTGTATGTATGTAGGATTATATGTAAATATGCATTATTCTTGTATGTGTGTATGTATGTATTTATGTATGTCTTTAGAGGGAGGGAAAAGTTTAAGAGAGAGAGAGAGAGAGAGAGAGAGAGAGAGAGAGTTGTCTAGGTAGGGTAGGAGGGAGAGAGGTAGTGAGAGAGAGTCTTGAGAGAGGGAGATGCTGTGGAAGGGAGAGACTAAGAGAGAGGGAGTGGGAGAGAAGGGGTTGGAGTGAGAGGGTCTTAGCTAGGTATGGTGGGAGGGATAGAGGGAGAGAGAAGGGGGGGTAGCAGAGATGGAATTGAGAGAGAGAGGGGGGGAAGAGAGAGAGAGGGAGAGAGAAAGATAGAGTTATGTAGGTAGGGTTCCAAAGGGAGAGACTTGAGAGTCTAATGGGGGGTGAGAGGGAGAGAATTGAGAGATAGGTAGTGAGAGGGAGTGTGAGAGAGAGGGAGTGACAAAGAGGGAGTGTGAGAGTGAGAGACTTGAGAGAGTGAAAGGGTGTGGGAGGGAGAGACATGATAGATAGGGAGAGAGAGAGAGGGGCATGGAGTGAGAGGGACTTAGCTAGGTAGGGAGAGAGGGATAGATAAAGAGAGGGGGGAGAGAGAGAGAGTTACCTAGGTAGGGTGATAGAGGGAGAGACCTGAGAGAGAGTGAGTGGGAGGGAGAGACTTGAGAGAGAGGGAGAGAGAGTGGGAGAGAAGGACTGGTGGAGAGGCAGTGGGAGGGAGATAGAGAGATAGAGGGAGGGAGAGAGAGTGGTAGGAATTGATTGAATGAGAGGTATGTAGAAAGAGCGAGAGGGTAGATAGATACAATTAGAGATGGTAGGAGATAGGGAGGGAGAGAGAGGTGAGATGTATAGATAAAGAAAAAGGGATAGGGGTTGAGGTATTAGGGTGGAGGACCTATAGGGTTTATGGTTAATGGTATTGGTTGAGGGTATAGGGTTGAGGGATTAGGGTTGATGGTTGAGGGTAGAGGGTATTGGGTTAAGGGTATTAGAGGAGTAAGTTTTAATAGTTTGCAGTTCAATAGTTTTTAGTTTGAGGTTAAGGTTAGGAGTAGAGGTTTAGAATTTATAGGTTTAAGGTATATGTTTGAGAGAAGTATTAGGTTGAGGTCCAATATATAGGAGTACAGAATTATAGCAATTTAGGAGTTTAGGAGTTTAAGGGTTGAGAGTTGAAAGAGGATTAAGTGGAGGTTGAAAATTGAGAAGTTGATAGTTTAATATATATGTGGCAGAGGTAGAGATAGAGGAGTTTATGAGTTGAAAGTTTAAGAGTTGAGGAGGTAGAGGATTGAGAGGTACAAGTTGAGGATTAGGAGTTGAGGATTAGGGTTGAAATTATAGGGAGTTAGGACTAGAGGTTTAGGGTTAGAAAGTAGAAATTGTTAGAAATTGGAGAGGTAGAGGAGTTTGGAATTTAAGGTTGGAGAGTAATTAAGTGTTACAATTTGAGAGGTTAAAGAGTATAGATTTTACTACTTAGAGTTTTAATAGTTTTAGAGTTGAGATTAAGAGTTGAGAGTAGAAACATTAGGATTTGAGGGTTAGAAAGGAATAAAAAGTTTAGAACTGAGAGTTTAGGAGTTTAAGGTTAGAGTACTTAAGTCTATAAGGAGTTGAGAGTATATAGTTGAGAGATTAGGAGTAGAAAGTGATAGATGGAAGGAAGATGAAGGAAGAAGCGAGATAGAAGAGGAGGGAGAAAAAAAAGAATAAATAAGAGTTGAGGATCAATACATAGGAGTAGATAATTTGAAATTGAGAATTATAGAGTTAGAAAGAGCTATATAAGTGATAGTTTAGAATTATTGGGTTGAAATTATGAGTCAGAAAAGTTAGGAGGTTGGTAGAATTAGAAGAGTTTAAGGTTTAAGAGTATAGAGTTTGAGGTATAGGGTTGAAGGATCAGGGGTTGAGGTCCAATGTAGAGGGTAGAAAATATAAGGGTTGAGAGTTTAGAGTTTAGGAGTTGAGGTTGAGGGATTAAGGGTTGAGGGTTGATAATTGAGGGTTGAGGGTTTAATGTATAGGGTAGAGGGTAGAATGTAGAGGGTTTAAGGGTTGAGGATTGAGATTTTAAGGTTGAGGGTTGAGGGTTGAGGGTTTAGGGTTGATGGCCCAATGTATAGCGTAGAGGGTATAGGGGTTGAGAGATTAGGGTTTAAGGGTTGAGGGTTGAGGGTAGAGGGTAGAGGGTTTAAGGTTGAGGGTTTAAGGGTTGAGGGTTGAGGGATTGGGGTAGATAGTTTACTTGGTTTTAAGGGTTGAGGGATTAGGATCGAGGGTAGAGGGTATTCCGATGAGCGTAGATGGTTTAAGGGTCAAGGGTTGAGGGTTTAGGTTTGAGTGTTTAAGGGTTTAAGGGTTGAGGGTATAGGGCTGAGGGATTAGGGTGGAGAGGGGGGATGGATGGAGGGAGAGATGGAGGGATAAGTGAGATAGAGAGAAGGAGAGAAGAGGAGGGAGGGAAATAGATATATGAGGGTTGAGGATCCAATGTATAGGGTAGAGGGTTGAGAACTAAGGGTATAGGGTTGAGGACCTATAGGGTTGATCATTTAGGGTATTGGGTTGAGGGTATAGGGTCGAGGGATTTGGGTTGAGTGTAGAGGGTAGAAGGTTTAAGGGTTTAGGGTTTAAGCATTTAGGGTTGAGGGTTAAGGGTTGAGGGTAGAGAGTTTATGGTATAGGTTTGAGGGTATATGGTTGAAGGATTATGGTTGAGGGTCCAATGTAGAGGGTATAGGGGTTGAGGGTTTAGGGTTTAAGGGTTGAGGGTTGAGGGAATAAGGGTTGAGGGTTTAATGTATATGGTAGAGGGTAGAGGATAGAGAGCTTAAGGGTTTACAGTTTAAGGGTTGAGAGTTGAGGTTTTAAGGTTGAGGGTAGAGGGTTGAGGGTATATGGTTGAGGGTCTAATGTATAGGGTAGAGGATATTGAGGGATTAGGGTTTAATGGTTGAGGGTTGAGGGTAGATGATAGAGGGTAGAGGATTGAGGGTTTAATGGTTGAGGGATTAGGGTAGATAGTTTACTTTGGTTTATGGGTTTAAGGGTTGAGGTATTATGGTCGAGGGTAGAGGGTATTGGGTATAGGGTAGAGGGTTTAAAGTTTGAGGGTTTAGGGTTCAAGGTTGGGTGATTAAGGGTTTAAGGGTTGCGGGATTAGGGTAGAGAAGGAGGGATGGATGGAGGGTGCGATGGAGGGAGAAGTGAGATAGAGAGGAGAGAAGAGGAGGGAGGGGCACATATATACAAGGTTTGAGGATCCATTGAATAGGGTAGAAGGTTGAGAATTGATGGTATAGGGTTGAGGACCTATATGGTTTATGGTTTAGGGTATTGGGTTCAGGGTATAGGGTCAAGGGATTAGGGTTAAGGGTAGAGGGTAGAAGGTTTAAGGGTTTAGGGTTGAGGGTTAGGGTTGATGGTAGAGGGTTTAGGATATAGGTTTGAGGATATATGGTTGAAGGATTAGGGTTTAGTTTCCAATGTATATCATAGAGGGTATAGGGGTTGAGGGTTGAGGGATTAAGAGTTGAAAATTTAATGTATAGTGTAGAGGCTAGAGGGTTTAAGGCTTTAGGGTTTAAGGGTTGAGGGTAGAGGGTAGAGGGTATATGGTTGAGGGATTAAGGTTGAGGGTCCAATGTATATGATAGAGGTTATAGGGGTTGAGGGATTAGGGTTTAAGGGTTGAGGGTAGATGGTAGATGGTAGAGGCCTGAGGGTTTAAGGGTTGGGGGATTAAGGTTTGAGGGTTGAGGGATTAGGGTAGAGAGTTTACTTGGGTTTAAAGGTTCAAGGGTTGAGGGATTAGGGTCAAGGGTAGAGGGTATTGGGTAGAGGCTAGAGGGTAGAGGGTTTAAGGGTTGAGGGTTGAGGGTTTAGGGTTGGGTGTTTAAGGGTTTAGGGTATAGGGTTGAGCGATTAGGGTAGGGAGGGAGTGATGGATGGAGGGAGAGATGGAGGGAGAAGTGATACAGAGAGGAGAGAAGATGATGGAGGGAGAATGATATATGAGGATTGAGGATCTAATGTATAGGTAAGGGGGTTGAGAATTGAGGGTATTGGGTTGAGGGTATAGGGTTGAGGGATTAGGGCTGAGGGTAGAGGGTATAAGGTTTAATGGTTTAGGGTTTGAGGGTTTAGGGTTGATGGTTAAGGGTTGAGGGTAGAGGGTTTAGGGTATAGGTTTGAGGTTATATGGTTGAAGGATTAGAGTTGAGGGCCCAATGTAGAGGGTAGAGGTTATAGGGATTGAGGGTTTAGGGTTTAAGGGTTGAGGTTTGAGGGATTAAGGGTTGAGGGTTGAGAATTGAGGGTTAGGGTTTAATTTATAGGGTAGATGGTTTAAGGGTTTATGATTTAAGGGTTGTAGGTTGAGGGTTTAAGGTTGAGGGTAGAGGTTTTATGGTATATGGTTGAGGGATTAGGGTTGAGGGTCCAATGTATAGGGTAGAGGGTATAGGGTTTGAGGGATTAGGGTTTAAGGGTTGAGAGATAGGGAAAAATTTAGTGGAAAATCTTTTCCAATTGGTGAATTATAGGAATTGGCCAAGTCAAAATTGGTGAATTTCTCAAACCCAAAAAGGTGTCCAAATCACCCAAATTTTATGAACTATAGGTCCAATGCACGTCCATTTTCTAATGATTTTTTTTATGAGGAATATTTAAGAAAAAAATTCACCATTGTCAAACCACATGTTTCAATTGGACCGACTAATATTTTTGCCTAGAATCCCAAAAGAATTTAATAAAACACCTACATATTCACCAATACTATTAAAACAACATTGTATCAAGACCCATTTCGCCAATTAAAATTTACAAATAGTTGCTTGTGGAGACCCATTTCACCAATTAAAATTTATAAATAGTTACTTGTCAGGACCTATTTCGTCAATAAAATTAAAAAATAATTACATTTGAGGACACATTTAGCCTTGAAAATTACAACATATCATTGTATAAGCATGCAGGATTCACCAAATTTTTAATATACCATTTAAAAATCCCACATAATTTTCCAAATATGGAATCATGGATTGATATAAATACAATCAAAAGGGTCATTTATTCTTACATGTTTTGTTCGGTTGTGAGGTTCTACTTCTCAATTCAGAAGTTAGTGAAAGCCAAAACGTAGACTCAAAGGTGAGTGATCATTTCTTCATAGTGTTATTAGTTATAATAATAAGTTTTCTTTAGCTCTTTTCCATTCCTGCTTCACTCTTAAAGATGATATTGAGTAGGGAATGGGATCTATATTATTATTCTCTATTCTTCTTAAACAAGAAGACTTTTTTTCCAATTTTTATTCAAAGTGAGATGAATATGTCGAGCGAATTAGAGATCAATGTGTTGAGTGACTCAAAAAAAAGGGTAAGGCTCTTGCCACACCTTAGGTTGGTGAAGAGCCTCTTGCTGCTCCTTAGACTCCTACCGCTCCTTAGGATGGTAAGGATCCTACCGGTCCTTAGACTCCTACCGGTCCTTAGGGTGGTGAAGAGACTCCTGTCACTCCTCAGGCTCCTCAGGGTGGTGAAGAGACTAGGAGGCCATAAAAATGCCAAAAACTTAGACTACCATACCTTTATACTTTGGAATTTCCAAAGCTTTTGATCTATCAAGTCAAGATGGAGCTACATCATCAACTCTTCCACCAAATATTGGTAGCATTCACAATACCTCACCGCTACCAGAAGGTCAAGTTGAGATTGTCATTGATTTAAATCAAAATGTGTCAAATCAGGATGGCAATACCACAAAAGATGTTCCAAGGGATACCATAGGCTTGGTTAGCTAGAATGAGATAATTGTCTTGGATGAGGATGATGATGTTGGTATCAAGAAAAGAAGAAGCAAATAAAAAAAGGAGCGCGAGTGGGAAATGACAAGGAATTTTCAACTTGGTTGGTTGTCAAAGTACCCATTAATGAAACCAGTGGGGATTGGTAATTCAAACCATATTGAAAAGAAAACATTGGAAAAATGTATGATTTGTAGTTGGAAATGTGGAAGAGCTAAGGTGTTGTAGCTAAATATTGACACTAGAAAAACATATCGATAAAGTTTATGAAAAAAAAAAAGATAGAAAGGAACAATCATTCGTACGATGGAAATCAAAGGAAGAATTCCTTCAAGTTAGGTATATTGTGGATTATGAAGAGCATGAAAAAATAATGTAAAAAATTACTGCATGTTTAGGTACACTTGAGGCTCAATTTGGAAAAGAAATGGAAGCAACAAATATGTCAAAAACTGTTTAGATGAGTATTGTTTTTCATATTTTTTCTAGAGGGTGTCCTATGACAGACTACCCAGAATATTTTGGTTTATTATCTTTTTTGAATGATCCTTACTATCCCTTGTCACATTGGTCAATAAATTCTGGATGGGAATGGGAAAACTGTCTTGCTATAGTTGGAAATAAATATTTAAAGGAGAAAGTAAAAGAGTCAAATTTCATTGCATTATCTTTAGATGAAGTTATTGCGGTAGACAATACTTCTTGGGTCGATATGCATTTGTATATTGTAGAATGACATGTTCACCAATATCATCTTCTCTATGTTCATAAAATGAAGGACAATTCAACATCACAAAATATATTTGAACTAGTCAAGAAATATTTGAATGAAATTGCAGGTATGAATGAGTTGAAAATTGCCAAAATATTGGTGTGTGTAGGAGCTGATGGAGCTATAGTGGTTCAAGGTCAAAGAAACGGTGTTTTCACAAAGTTAAAAACTAATTGTGCACCATACATGCTTGGAATTCACTACATGTCCCACATAATGAATTTAGCATTCAAAATTGTAAGCAAGTTTCCTATAGTATCAAAAGTTGAAAATCTAGTCTGCGAGATCCACGCATACTTCTGCTGAAGTCCTAGGAATAACACCAAGAAACAAGATTCTCAAGGATGTCGATACTAGATGAATCTCGTTGAATGGACCAGCGCAACAAGTTCTTTCAAAATATGAATCCTTGATTGGAGTGATGTATGACCATTGCAACATGGTAGACAAAGCTCCTGATCTCTTACATAGGTTAAGCGATATAGAGACACTCTTGACTTTAGCTAGTCTTCTCCCCATGCTAGATGAGATGAACAATCTTGTGAAGAAAGCCTAAGAAAAAACTATGTATATTAATGAATATTCCAATCTACGTAGACATACATGCTTGGCCCTTGATCATCTATATATAGATCTAACACAAGATGGCCCAAATTATTTCATGTGGCAGAAAATTACTAATTTGATTAATCCTGTTAATTATTTAAAGTTTAATGCAAGCAAGCACTTATGGATCTATGTGCGTGGATATGAGAAACCAATGTTCCATTGTAAGATAACCAGGTGCTCTAGCAGAGAAGTAGCTGTTAAGGAGGAATATTTTATAGGCATTGTTAAATCTATTGGTGATAATTTGAAGGAAATTGCAAAATATCTTTCCTTAGAGATTCATGAAATATTCCCTCAACATGAAATACTTGAAGCCATGGCTATTGTGTATCCTCAATTTGGGAAAATTGAGAGAACCTAAGCTATTTTCATAATGAAGTAAAAATCTTGATCAAACAATTTTTGAAAAGTGTAACATACAATGAGCAGAAATAGAAGGAATTTTAAATGAAGCTAAGCTTAGAAAAAAATCTAGGAGATTTGCAACAACTATGAGGGACCAATATAAATCCATAGGAAAGGAGAAGGTCTTTGAACCAAGATCAATAAAAAGGTTTGGACAAACTTAGGTTAGAGTGAAATATTTTGTGGTTTGATATCACAATATTTCAAACTTGCTAATTTATTTCAAACAATGATATTGGGGTCAGTGGAGGATGAGAGAGTTTTCAGTACATTGGGTTTTTTGAAATCAAAGTTAAGAAACAAGCTAGACAAGAATTTGGAAAATTGCTTGAGGTTGGAAGGAACTGTGTATAATGTGTTTAATTTTCCTTTTGAAAGGGAACTTACAATTTGAAGGTCCACATGTGAAAGAAGAAGGATTGGGTTGTGCAACACTTCAATTCCAAACATTGGTATTGGTGGCAATGGTAGTGCAACTGGGATATATCAAATTGACACAAATCACACAATGAATGTTGAATTTGAGACGCAAGATGAAGAAAATGAAGAGAAGACTTGGAATCAAATTCAAGATGACTCTTTAACTTTATCTGATGATGAAAGTCAGTTTGACCTTATAGTTCATATTTTAATTGTGTTAAAAGTAAAACTTGAGCATGTACTCAGTGATTCATCACTCAACTCAATGCTTATTAGATTAATAACATATTAACAATAGTATTAGTAGCATATACAATGTAATGAACATCAACAATCATTTAAAGTGTATCTAGAAGTTGAAACCACTACCAGACTTTTTCTTCAAATGATATAATAAATAATACAGATAATTGAACATCAACACATTAATGAAGATTGAATTTGATATTTTAAATTGATTATCACATGAAGGAATACATAGACGCATTTGTAATGCAAAATCTTGCTCAAAGACAACTCTGCACAGAGCGCTAAGTTGGAACTTGGAAACTCATATTATCAAAAATTAAATCACTGCATCACCTATTCTAGTAACTTCCACTCTTTAGGTGTTGGAATTGTCATTTTTTCTAACTGATGTTGTTTGAATTGAAGATTTGTTAACAATTCATGATTCAAATTGGAACCTATCTTGGATTCTTCAGTCAATTTTTCATTTAGGGTTAGCAATGGTTTGATGGAATCCAAATAGGTCACCACATCTGGGTTTTGAGGAAATTGGTCCAAATCAATCTTCCTTGCATCCTCCATCTTCTTTATGAAATCATTCTTTCCAACGAATCACTCATTTGTGTTAAAAGCCTCTAGCAAACCAAGATATGTGGAGTTCCTTACCTTTTCATCCACCTTCATCTTTTCTGTAGCCAAATGCAAATATTCCTTTTTTCACGCATTCTCAAACACTTTTCAAGGATAGATGACGTCATTGATGTAGCAAGCCAATTAGTAATCCCTTTTGATTTCAAAACATTGTCATTAGCTTTGTAGACTGTTTGTTGAATTTGATTTTCTGATTTCCTTAATGCCATCACATTTTTGTTGTCCATTAAATATTTGTTGAGCTTATTATGATGTTGTCTTATAGCATCAATCAATTGAAACATGTCACACAAAGGATCAATCCCTTGAATTATTTCATCCCAGATGTTTTTTTTCATATGCCTCATTGTTTCTCTACAAAATGTAGATAACTTATTTTGACAAGACTTAATTTCATTTTTTTCTTCCATTAGCTCTGCCTCCAATCTTTCATTTCTTTTTCTCTCATTCTCCAATTTTTGTTGCCACTATGCATTTCCATTTGCAATGCTTAGTCTTAATTTTTCTGAAGTGGATTTTTGCTCATCACATTTCTTGTTGATCTCATCTATCCTTTGCTTCAGTTCATTCATTGTAGTCTCATTTTGCTTATCCTCTTTGCTTGTTGATGTAGAGGCAGATTTTTTAATTCTTTTTTCTAATTCATTTCTCTTGTTATCTAATTCTTTCCTCTTTGCTTTCTCATTTTTGAGGTCTTCCTGTAACTTTTCAATTTGATTCTGCAACCTTTTTTTTTCTATCTTTCTTTAGCAATGATGTGTACACCAATTCATTGTTCTTTGATACATTAATTTTGTTAGTATTTCTGAGTCCAAAAAAATCTAATTGAATATTTTTCACCTCAAATTCAAATGGAGCCATCTGATTTGTTGGTTTGTTTTGAACCGTGGGAACAAGAATTATGTACTCCATGATTTCTTTACTTGTGTCAAATGTGGGTAATACCATGGTTGTTGTAGGCTCTGAAGTTAGAGCAGACACACTCTCCATCAGTTGCTTCTTTTTTTTATTCAATTTTGATTTCTTTTTAAACTCTTCAATGCAATAAAAACCCGGGGATGCAGGAACAATGGAATGATTGAATTATGAAGGAATATGAGTACTAACTGGCATTGGAGGAAGGGGAGTTCTTGGAAATAACTCCTTTGTGGTGGATCCACTGGTAGTGTGACTTGGATTTGGACTTGTCAAAATCCTTTGCCTCTTATGTATGCCTTGATCACCTAGTCTTTCTATGGTCTATTGTGTTGTTGTCCTCTTGTGTGTAATTTTTTATTGTAGCACATGTTGACCACTACTAGTACTACTACCCATACTACCCATGCATCCTATCTTCATCCATCTCACTCTTTTATCTTCTCATCCACTTGTCTTCCATCCTTCATTTCTCCCCCCACATGACATATCTAGAGTGGGGGCATCTATCTTCCTTTATGATACAGTCCTTGGAGACATCGTTCATTCCATCAGAACAATCCCTTCCATCTCCCCATCATTCTCTTCTAATCTCTCCCCACAATCCTTTTAACCTCCCTATCCTTATCCCCCTACCCGTCCATCAATCTACCTAGCCAATCCCCTCTCTTCATCCAATCTCTTCTCCCCCCCATCCATGTCTTCATAGCCATCTACCATCACATCCCTGTCTCCACCATCACATCCCTGTCTCACCATCCCATCTCTCCCATCCCCCAACCATGCCCTCCCATCCCATCCCCCCATCCCATCTCTCCCATCTCCCCCCATCTCCTCTCCATCCCATCCCCCCATCCCATCTCTCCCATCTCCCCCCATCTCCTCACCCCCCATCCCATCCCATCCTCCCATCTCTCCCATCCCCCAACCATGCCCTCCCATCCCATCCCCCCATCCCATCTCTCCCCATCCCCCATCCCTCTCCCCCCATCTCTCACATCCCTCCCATCCCATCTCCCCCCATCCCATCCCCATCCCCCTGTCTCTCCCCATCCCCCATCCCTCTCCCCCCATCCCTCTCCCCCCCTCTCCCCCCATCCCCATCCCACTATCTCTTCCCATCCCCTCCCCCCCATCTCCCGTCCTCCCTTCCCCCTCCCCGTCCACCCGGCGGCGGATTCGTCCGCCTCCGGCGCCGACGGATTCGTCCACCTCCGG
>VDFB02000017.1:516977341-517046865 GCA_007258455.2 Sequoia sempervirens
ATCATAGAGAACTGCCATTGTAATACAAGCATTATTCTGTACGCCTTCAAAATTTATCTAAGGAGTTGAAGAGTATACAATAACCAACTCCCCCTTACCTCATGTTGACCTTTCAGGCAACAATTGATCCCTTTTGTACAGTATGCACTAGTTTAGTATTTTCATTTCCTAGGTCTTGTTTTCTCGTCCAAACCTATATGGGCCCTTTCTTTTTCTTGGTCAATGAATCTACATTGTTATTTTTAAATGATGCCTTCAACTTACTCTTACCCTATTATGCCTTATGCCCAAGTTTATGACACTTAAAGCATGTGATATTATAACCAATTTGAGGATTAAAGGAATCATACTTTCTTGAAATTCAAAAACTTCTATGATCATATCTTCCATATTGTAAGGAAAGCTAAGGTGTAGAACTAACTCTCCTAATGTCAAAACCTCAAGGAAGAATGCAGAGGTTCTTTTAAATTTTCAATTACAGTCCAATTAAGATACACTTGAAAGAAATAGTAGAAATAGAGAAATGAACATACATAGATGAACACTAGATTTACGTGGCAAAACACTTACAGGAGAAAAACCCACCACACCAAGAAAAGCCCCTTTGTATTATAGTAATGGAAAATTACATACAGAGATCAGACTTATCTTTCTAATTTCAAATTTACAATAGCATAATCCTTGATCAACCTTGTACAGAACATTCAAATTACAATACTCTCATAATCAAATTCACACTGATCACTCATCAAACTGTTCATCCCACTAATTGTCCAACTGTTCAACCAATCGAACATCATCTGCAATTACAGAGTATATCCATGTCATCCCTGTCTGTTGAACTTCCTCACATTATGACCACAATAAACTAACTTCCAACGGTTCCCATTCAGCTTCTATAATTGGTCAGAGACACACCACGTAGGATAGTCTTCCAATCGGTCAACAACGTTCAACCTGTGTTCGCATGTCGGTGAGACACTAACCGTGTCTCCCCAATGCCACAAGACATGATTGTAGTTATCGCCAAGAGTCCTCACCATTGGCAAGACGTTATATCAAGTTCACAAAATGTCACTCGGACTTCCCCTTGTTGCCAAGACATCATACCGATATCCATCATATGTAGCGCTATCACCAAGACAATTTCTTGTCAGCGAGAGGTCATACCGATGTTCAAAAGGTCACACAGACACCATCATTCCCATCAGCGAGACTATCGCTATTAGCCAAGAGATCATACCAAAGCCTTCATGCTACACTAAAATGTTCTACCGTCGGTGAGACTTACCACTTTTTCCAAGAGGTCACACCGATGTTCATACCCATCGGTGAGAGAATCAACTATCGGCAAGAGTTCTTACCGAGACTTCCATGTTACCCTAAGACCACCTTTTGCCATGAGTCAAATAGCCAAAGCATTGATGAGACAAACACCCATCGCCAAGAGCTCTTACTAAGTGTTCAAGTCTCTACCTGAAGACTCTGAGTGTAACATTGTGGGCGAGAAATCTCACATCGCTAAGACTTCATACCAAAAGAAAACCTTTCAGTAAAGAGTCTCCCCGATAACATCAGTCACCATGAGTCTCCCCGACATCCACTAGGAATCAAATTGTCGGCCAAACCAACCCACTCGGCAGAGGGTTACATCGAACACCACAAGTCACAGTGATAGCTTCAGTCGGCATGACAGTAACAAGGTCTCGGCGACATGAGCATTCCACAAGGTTGCACAACTGCTAGTCGGCCAAACAGAAAGTATATCGCGCTGACTTTGCTCTTTCAGAGGTTTCAACCTATGAGATTGATGCACACAATTCCAACAAACTCCCACTTGTTGAAGATCACACAGGCACCTCCAAATCACAACAAAACTATTGAAATTCATGGGCACTAAGGCCCATCAAATTGGAACACCACCTAGACTTGTATGTGCTCGCTGGCTTCGTCAATGCATCTGCAACATTCTCCAAAGTATCCACTTTTTCTAAGGAGACCTTTTCATCCTCCACCATATCTCATACAAAATGATACTGTACATCTATATGTTTCATCCTGGCATGGAAAGTAGGATTCTTTGCCAAACAAATAGCACTCTGACTATCACAATAAATTTTTATTTTCCCTACATCAAAACCAATGTTAGAACACAAACGTTTTAACTGGATTGCTTCTTTACAGGCATGTGTTGCTGCCATGTATTTTGCCTCTGTAGTGGACAAAGTGACTACAACCTGCCGCTTACTCATCTAACTCACTACACCACCATTCAACATGAAAATATATCCACTGGTGGATCTTCTGCTGTGAATGTCCCCTACCCAATCAGAATCCACATAGCCTTGAATGTTGAGAGTCCTCTGTTATTTAACCAAGTTCCCATGGTAACTCAAAGCATATTCTGAAGTGCCCTTCAAATATCTGAATACTCTTTTCACAGCATCCTAATGTGTCCTTCCAGGATTAGCCATAAACCGACTAAGTACTCCCACAACTTGGGCAATGTCTGGCCTTGTACAGACCATTGCATACATTAGACTGCCAACCGCACTAGCATAAGGTACATTGGTCATGTCCTCCATCTCAGTAGGAGATTTTGGATAGTCTTCAACAGATAGCTCCATTCCTTCTAAAACTAGAACAACTAGCTACTTGCAATCATTCATACAAAATCTCTCTAGAACAGTCTTAACATACTTACTCTGACTAAGCCAAAGTTTTCTACTATTCATGTCCCTGGTTATTTCCATCCCCAGAATATACCTTGCTGCACCAAGATCTTTCATTTCGAACTTTGCAGACAACTGAGACTTAAGATCATAAATCATTAACTTACTATTGCCTATGAAGAACATATCATCAACATAGAGAGCAATAATAAGAACTTGATCACTTTCAGCTTTGTAATACACACAATGATCAGATTTTGATCTTACAAATCCCACTGACAAAACAAAAGTGGCAAACTTCTAGTACCACATTCTAGGAGACTGCTTTAATCCATACAGAGATTTTTTCAACTTACAAACCAATCTTTCTTTTCCTTTCTCCACAAAGTGCTCAGGCTGGGACATATAAATTTCTTCTTCAAGATCACCATGAAGAATGATGTCTTCACATCCATTTGTTCAACCTCTAAGTCATATGCTGCTACAAGTGACAAAATAAATCTAATGGATGTCAGTTTAGCTATAGGAGAAAAAATCTCCCCATAATCAATTCCCTCTACCTATGAATAACCCTTTCCAACCAACCTCGCCTTATATTTTTCCACACTTGCATCCAAACCTATTGTCTTTTTAAATACCCATTTGCAGCCCATAGCTTTTTTTCCTTCAGACAAGGGCACCAAACTCCAAGTATCATTCTTTTCTAATGATGCCATTTCTTCATTCATGGCTTCCAACCAAGAGTTTGAATCAGACATTCTAAATGCCTCTTTCATAGTCCTAGGCTCATCAGTGCTACAAATTAAAGCATAGGCACAAGTAGAATCTATCAAAGAAAACCCATACCTATCAAGTTGCTTTCTTTCATGAGTTGAACTCCTCACTTGTTGAGGCTGAGGTTGTTCTTCTTCATCAAAACTCTCAGAACTACTTGAGCTCTCCTCAGTTTTAGGTACATTTTGAATTTTCAATTCCTTTTTATCTAGTGTCAAAGGAATTTCAACTACATCCTTTTGGTTTTTTGATTTTGTCTATGACTGCATATCCAAGGTAGAAGGCTTCAGCTCATGAAAGATAACACTTCTGTTGTATAGAAACTTCTCTGTATTAGGATTCCAAAGCTTGTATCCTTTTATTCCAGCACTATAACCAATAAAAATACATTTGACAGCCTTGTTCTCCAATTTATATTTTTTTCTCATTCAACACATTTGCATATGCCTCACAGCCAAAAACACAAATGTGTCTTAGAGAGGGCTTCTTACCAGACCATGCTTCCAAAGGTGTTTCCTCAACAAAAGCAGAATTTGGAGAATGGTTTATCAAGTAACTTTCTGTAGCAACTGCCTCAACCCAGAACTTCTCCTCCAAGCCAACACTACTCAGCATACTTCATGCTCTTTCCATCACTATCCAGTTGAACCTTTTTGCAACTCCATTTTTCTATGGAGTGTAAGGTGTAGTTTTATGTCTTTTAATCCCATGATCTTTATAGTATCTCTTGAAATCATCAGAACAAAACTCACCACCATTATCAGTCCTTAAAAAAATTATTTTTCTTCCAGTCTAATTTTCTACAAGGTTTTTAAATTCCTTAAACCGACTGAACACTTATGATTTACTTTTCAAAAAATAGACAAATGCCCTTTTTGAATAATCATCAATAAATGATACATAGTACCTTGACTTAGACAAAGAAGGAACATTCACTGGACCAAAAAAATCATAATGCATATAATCAAGAAAACCAGAAGACTTGTGAGGACTGGAGTAAAATGAAACACGGTGTTGTTTACCATATATACAATGTTCACAAAACTCAAATTCGAGGTTACAATCTTCAAGCCCCTCAACCAGGTTTTTATTCTTCAAGGTTTTTAAACCTTTCTCACCAATGTTTCCTAGCCTATGATGTCAAAGCATAGTCTTTTCTGTTGGAAGTTTAACTTCTATAGAGTTTACACTATCAGGAACTTTTTCCTCTTTTCCTCCATGAGTAGCTTTCTGTGACTTGGCAAAGACACTATTGCATTGGACAACATGTGCATCAAGCTTATACAATGTACCAATATGAGCACCCCTTGCTAGCACCATAGAGCCTCTAGTAATCTTGTAGCCATTTCCAGAGAATGTGACTTGCACTCCAATATCATTTAGCATACTAACAAAAGTAGGTTTCGAGCCAAACCTGGTATATGCATTACATCATTGATTCCCTTCACTCTTCCATCTGGGAATTGAATTATGACTCCTCCACGGTCAACTACTTCTAATGATGAATCACTTTCCAAATACACCTTTCTACCAACGTATTTTTCATACTTCATGAACCAGTCTCTATGAGATGTCATGTGGAAAGATGCTTCAGAATCAATTAGCCAGACATCATCTGATGCCTGCGTAGCCAAGGCTGCAATGAAAGCATCTGCATCACTCTAAGAATAATCATTATCGGAAGAATACTTCTGCTTCTTCTTCTTCTCCTCCTCTTTACAATCCTTTCAGACATGACTAGGTTGCCCACAATTCCAGAACTTCACCTTGGACTTCTTACTAGGAGACTTTGACCTCCCTTCTGATTTGGATTTGGACTTCTTGTCCTTCTTCTTGCCTTTTTCTTTTGATATGCCTCTAACAGTAAAAACCTCCTTCACCATCTTAGAAGATTTCCTTCTCATCTCTTCTAATAACAAAGAAGCAACAACATCTTCCATCTTAAAATTGGATGTCGTACTCCCAATAGCCATCACCAAGTGATCCCAAGAATCTGGCAAAGAACATAATAATAGCATACAACGATCTTCTTCATCAATCTTCACACCCACAGATGTTAACTGTGCAATCAACATGTTGAAAGTGTTCAAATGATCAGCAACGGACCCTCCTTCCTACATTCTGAAAGAGTACAACTTCTTCCTCAAGAAAAATTTATTCACCAAGGACTTGCCCTGATAAATAGTTGCCAGTCTTTTCCACAAGGAAGATGCATTCTTTTCTTCATGAACATTCAGAAGAATAGAGTCAACTAAACAGAGTTGTATCAGCCCCTTTGATTTTCTATCTGCAAGGTCCCAATCCTCTTGCTTCATGCTTGTAGGCTTCATTCCAAACACAAAAATCCAAAGATCACGATCAACCAACAAATCTTCCATTTTAAGTTTCCAAAACTCAAAATTGCTGCCATTGAATTTATCAATTTCAATCTTTCCTAATGTGCTTTCCATCTTAACCTGTAATTTGAATTACCAAACTTCTACAAGACTCCCACTGAACATAATTGACCCAAAAAACCCAACGTACCCACAAGGATAACACAACTGGCTAGGCTCTTATACCACTTGTAAGGAAGTTAAGGTGCAGAACTAACTCTCCTAACGTCAAAACGTCAGGGAAGAATGCAGAGGTGCTTTTAAATTTTCAGTTACAGTCCAATTAAGATACACTTGAAAGAAATAGCAGAAACAGAGAAATGAACATACACAGATGAACACCAGATTTACGTGGGAAAACCCTTACAGTAGAAAAACACACCACACCAAGAAAATCCCCTTTGTATTATAGTAATGGAAAACTACATACCAAGATCAAACTTATCTTTCTGATGTCAAATTTACAACAGCATAATCCTTGATCAACCTTGTACAAAACATTCAAATTACAATACTCTCAGAATTGAATTCACACTGATCACTCATCGAACTGTTCATCCCACTAATCATCCAACTGTTCATCAAACCAAACATCACCTACAATTGCATAGTATACCCATGTCGTCCCTGTCTATTGAACTTCCTCACAGAATGACCACAATAGACTAACTTCCAACGGTTCCCATTCGGATTCTCTGATTGGTTGAAGACACACCACATAGGATAGTCTTCCAATCGGTCAACAACATTCAACCTGTGTTTGCATGTTGGTGAGACACTAACTGTGTCTCCCTGATGCCACAATACCCGATTGTAATTATCGCCAAGAGTCCTCACCATCGGCAAGATGTTATACCGAGTTCACAAACTGTCACTCGGACTTCCCTTTGTTGCCAAGACATCATACCGATATCCATCACATGTAGCGCTATTGCCAAGACAATCGCTAGTTGGCGAGAGGTCATATCGATGTTCAAAAGGTCACACAGACACCAACATTCCCATTAGCAAGACTATTGCTATTCACCAAGAGATCATACCAAAGCCTTCATGCTACACCAAAATGTTCTACCGTCGATGAGACTTACCACTTTCGCCAAGAGGTCACACCGATGTTCATACCCATCGGCGAGAGAATCAATTGTCGACAAGAGTTCTTACCGAGGCTTCCATGTTACTTCGAGACCACCTTTCGCCATGAGTCATACTAACAACAACCAAAGCATTGGCGAGACAAACACCCATCGCCAAGAGCTCTTATCAAGTGTTCAAGTCTCTACCTGAAGACTCTGAGTGTAACATTGTTGGCGAGACATCTCACATCGCTAAGACTTCATACTGAAAGCAAACCCTTTGGCAAAGAGTCCCCTCGATAACATCAGTTTCCATGAGTCTCCCCGACATCCGCTAGGAATCAAACCATCAGCCAGACCAACCCACTCAGTAGAGGGTTACACTGAATACCACAAGTCACAGTGATAGCTTCAGTCGGCATGATAGTAACAAGGTCTCAGTGGCATGAGCATTCCACAAGGTTGCACAATTGCTAGTCGGCCAAACAGAAAGTATGTCACACTAACTTTTCTCTTTCAGAGGTTTCAGACTGTGAGATTGAGGCACACAATTCCAACAAATACCCCCTACAATTTCTTGTACAATTGCTTGCTCTATGACCATAAGCATGACAACAATAGAAATATCCATGAAATTGAGAGTAGTTATACCTGATAAATGGAGGTCTTTTTGTCCTTTCATTAACACATTTATCTTTTGTCTGAGTAGCAGCAATATGATGACCAATATCAACCTTCATTATTGGTGTTTGCTTGACTGTAAACCTCTTTCCATATATAGTAGCAAACACTATCTCATGTTTAGATTCTTCTACAGAGCTTTGTCCAACCTCATATCCCACTCATGTAGGATCTTTAGAATGCTTTTTCATGTCCAACATCTCATTCAATAGCTTAGTACGATGATCAAATTTATGATTTTTACCTGATTGAACCTTGACACTTTCAAGCTCTTTCCTTAATGAAACTACTTCTCCTTCAAGTTTTAGACATTCAATCTTTTTAACCTCCAAATCATACCTTACAATATTTGCTATCCTCTTACATTCTTCAATTTCAATTTTCTGAATTATAATCATGTTTTCTTTAAGAGATAGTTCTTTTAACAAGGAACCATTATCTGAACTTTTCTTCAATGAAGCAACTTCATTTTCTAATTTATTACACATTTCTTCTTTCTCTTTCAACTTGACTCCCTTTTCCTCTTCAGCCTTTTTCCTTTCTAATACTTGATTGTTTAGAAATTCAATAATTTTTTCAGATTTACCATAATTTTGATTTAATACCTTATTAGTATCAATGTTCTTTTGAAGTTGTACCTTGAGTTCCTGATTTTCTCTTTTAAGCCTTTTAAGTTCATCTAATGCAACAAGAAATTCTCCTTACAAATCAACTTCAAACTCATCACCTTTAGATTCTTTTTCACCAAATTCTTATTCAAAGTCACTTACTAAGTGATATCCTTCTTCTCCAACTATAGGATCACTTTTAGTATCAACCAGCAGGGGTATTGCTTGAGACAAAACTTCACTAGACTTAACAGGGGCTGGTTGATCAACTTTATGCTTGACACTAGTGGTTTTCTTTTGACCTTCTTTTCTTTTGTACATAGCCATAACAAATACTCCACGACCAGGAAACCCTAAGTTGGTTAGACTTATGCACGGGTATGGCTCTGATACCACTTGTTGGAGTATGGAAAGACACATTGAGGGGGGGTGAATCAGTGTCTGATAGAAAAATGTAAAAAATTTAAACCTTTTAAATTTTGACAAAGACTTTTTGGTTCAAACATCCTTTCTATTGACAACAAATTAGAGTAATCACTTTGAGAGTATTCATGAAAATAGGTAAGAAAAGATATGACAACATTAACTAAGTACATTTAGACAACTTGTGTGAGATATCTTGCATTTACAAAAGATGTCATTGACATTGTTTAAAAATAAAGCATGATGACAAAACAAGTGCAACTCATAAAACTATGTACATGAAGACCAACATCTTTGAATCACTTTAAGACCACCAAATTTCCATGCAGATTTATGTGACACTACAATAACTGTGAACCTGAATTACATTTTATAGGCATTGCATCAACAAAGAACTTTAGTACATTGAAACATAACTCTTGAACTATGAAACAATGGAAGAACATGTGATGTGATAGACTAATTATTTTTCATCACGACATACAAAACTTTTTTGGTTAAATAGATCTTTTAAACTAGTTTGCAACATATTACTATGAAAGTACTTGTAACAGTAGAATACTACATAAATAACAACTGATAACAAAAATTAATGCATCTGATAACTTATGAAAGTTAGATAGACATGAAAAACAATTACACAAAGACTCACTGAACATAACACATTATATGTCCTAAGTGGAAAACCCTCTTGGGGAATAAAAATAACTCGAAACTCTTAATTCACTTAGAGCACTAACTCCACAAAGTTCAGGAGCACCAACTCCACACAAATCAAAATACCAACTTCCAAAGTTACAAGAGCACCAAATCCTCCACTTCTTAGGAGCACCAACTCCTCCACATTTTAGGATCACCAACTCCATAAAATGCAATGTATAATCAATTACATGTACTATTAAAACCCTCAAAGTGCAAATGCAGTCCTAGAATCTCAACTGTAGACAATGAAGATTTTCAATTAGCACATTGAAGAATGTTGTATGAAAAGGACAACATATTCCTCAAATAAAATAATTTGAGTATCAATATAGACATTTTCTATGCAATAAAACTTCTGGATAGAATATCTGAAACATCATATTCCTCTTTCAAGTCATCCAGAAAAATGCCTAAAAGTCATCTTTTCAAGGAACTATGAATAATAATCTTTAAAGTAGTTTTTGTAACTGTAAACCAACTCAGCTTAGGGTTTAAATGAAAACCTCAAATAATCCTTCTTAAAAAATTTCAAAAAAAGTTACAAATATCACCACCAAGAAAATATTCAGTTATAGTCAAATCTTGTTACCCAGAAACCCTAATGGGTTTAAACACAATCAACAAAGATTAAACCTATTAACAAAAACCTTAACAATAGCATTTTCCAAATCAATATATTCACTAAAAAAATTTCTTAATCAAAGCTCATAAGTAATAGAAATCCAATACTTATTTATGGTGAAAAACCAACTTGAAATAATACCCCAAAAACTTGTCAAATGGTTTCATAATTGTCTAGCTGATAGTTTCTAGTCTTTCACTATCGTTTCCTTGACCAACATCCATATGCCTGACCATCTTCATTTGAGCTCATACAATGAGCTTATTTACAAAACCACAGCATGTCGGCTAAGAAAATTTTACCAAAAATTTGCATTCATAGAATACCCGTGGCAACAACTAGGGTTCTAGAATTTTGCACATTGAAATATGAAAATGACTTTGCCCTAGTTTTTCCTTTCCTTCAAGTCTTTCAAAGACTTTATCAAAATTAATAATGCTTTGAAGTTTGGTATAAAAAAACACTATAATTTGCACATGATTGACCAAAACATCATAATACTTTTGAGTTTGATGTCAAAGTCTTCTACCACAAATGCCAACATACATTATTAATTCACAAAGACTATCGATGCCAAATCGTAATCAATCATACAATGTTGATGCCAAATTAGCAAGCATATGTCACAACAGTCAAAATAAAACAAAGTCATAATCCCTTGCACTTGTAAACTTTATTGCCAAAACAAGAATGTTTATGATGTCGATATCACATGACCACAATGTGACTTTTTTCGAACTACAAAGTGACTTTATCCGTGTTACATATACAATGAGAGTATATACAAGTGGCTTAAACTTGTAATCTGCATTCCTATGAAATGTTCTTGTAAACTTGTATGTTTTATGTAAACATAAGATGTGCCACTCATATATCATTTGATTTGTTAGCCCAAGTGAAAAAATGTACAATTGTATAAACAAATGTATAGCTCAAAAATGAATCTGCTAGTATATATGTCAGCTAGGATATGTATGTCATTGTGCATAGTGTCTAAGATACTTGTTCAATAAGCAAATGTCATCATGTATACCATGTCAAACATCAACAACCATATACTCGATCTGTGATTTGAAATCACGAAAAGAATAAACCTTCCAATATACCATATACCAAACAACATGTTCAGAATCAATGTCATGGATATCACTACCTTCACATTTTGACATTGATGATCAAAATATCAATACCTCAAAACATATACCCTTAATGTGTGAATGTAAAAGATATAATAAGTAAACCAACCTCATATGTAAACCAATCTAAACAATGTGAGCATCAAATAAAGGAGCAAACTGAGATCTGCATATCATGTCATCATTATCTTGTCATCTGCATATTACCAACCTTGTGAATCTGGGTATCATGCATTCATCAGACTAAGAATCCAAAGAATAGAACTAGTGATGTCATGAACCCCATAAAATAGTTTTGGCATCAAGGACAAACTAACACATAAACAACTGAAAGCCAACAATTATATCAAATGGACAATGATATATTGAAATCATTACAACTCTATTATATTAAGCTCTATTTTTTTAATGCATAAATGTCTCTATAGTAAGATAAGTAGTCATTGTTTGACCTATGTAATGAAAAATTGGTTTAATGGCTCAACCCTACTATTTAAGTTTTACTTTATGGTTTAATCATTTGATATGTTATTGTGTTTGGCCCTGATTATAATTGGTCTTATTGATTGTTATGACTAAAGATGTTCTTTAAAACCATTTTACTTAGTATAGCATTGTCTTGGAATTTAAGTAGTATGTGGTATTCAAATTAAAAAAATTCGTTGAAATGATGATATCAATTTCAAAAAAAATAATATGGTAAAATTTATAAACATACATATACATTTGTTTGCATTTTCAATGGTACAGTATGAAATAAGATGGGCATGAATCATCTTGAGGTGAACTGTAAATTTATTTTCTTTCCTTTTAGATATTATTGGTATTTAAGAATTTTCTATTAAATACATGAATGTAATTTTACTTTTAACTATGTGGTTTATGTTATGAAATGTTAAACCAAACAAGTTCCACATGAGTACATGCATACAAATGTATAGATATACATACAACACCATTAGATAATTATGAATAAGGGTATAACAAACTTGAGATATAAAAATTAAAATGAGTGTGATTTACTTATTTGCATATATGCACATATATAAAAATGGGTGATCCCACAATAGTGGGTTACATTGTTTGGCCAAACTTGACATTGAAATGAACATTTTGAACTAAATCTTCACTTTTGGACACCTATAGCTGCTAAACCATGGGGAATTTGAAGATGATGCAAAATAGTGGTTTGCGACATTTTTTCTATAGATCCGAAATATATATTTTAAAAATTTTGGAATCAAATTGTACTTATTTTTCCATCTCCTTCAATAACTAGTTTTGAATAGTAAACAACATTTTTAAAGAGTGATGTTTATTGTGTAGCACACAACTTTTTTTTTTCTATGAAGGATTAAATTCTAAATTTTTCAAATTTGGATTTGTAACTATGATATATCTAACTCCTTCATTTGGTTTCAGTGTTTTATTGAATATTTTTTCTTCATTAAATAAGTCAAGCAAATTACAACTTAGACATAGGTTTACTATGTAACACAACTTTTTTTGTATGTATCAAAATTTATTTGTTTTGTTGGATCAAGGACATCAATACCAAGAACATAGATATTTTTCATAATTTTTTTGGTAACCTATTATTTTTCCACATGTGCAAAATAGAGGGCTTGATTTTCAATGAAAATCCTATGTTTAATTAAACTAAAAAAATATATAATAAAACCAAAATATATTAAAACAATACTTGATGGAGAGCTCATTTTGAGGACTATTTAATCTTCCAATTTGGTTTGTCAACTTGATTCCATTTTGAGGGGGGCAAGGTCAAAATAGGGGGTTCTAGTGAACACCCCTTCACTTCAAACCCTTAGAACCCCTTCAAGCAAACTGGGGTTTTAGTGAAGAGGGTTTCACTAGAACCCCATAAAAGCAACATTAAAAAAAAACAAACCCATTATTTTATTCAAAAAAATGGCCAATTAGGGTTTCGAGCGAACCCATAAAGGGGTTCACTAAACAACCCTATTTTACCGAACCCCCCAATTTTTTTGAGTCCCCAAGGAATTTTTGTTCGCCAATGCAATTGTAACCCACTTATGTGGGATCACCCAAATATAAGTACCTAAATGAGTATTTACATATACATATGTACATGTATAAATATGTAAATACCTTGCATGAGTATTTAATAGTTATGTATATTACCTTGCATGTGTCAATTAATACTAACCAAGATGGTATCATGTATAGAAGAACTGAAACTTAGGAAGGGAATTAAATTTATGAAATCAACTTGTTTGTGTATGTGTTTGAAGACAAAAATGTTCAAAATAAGTAATGTGTAACTTATTATTGATAACTAGTTTGAGAAAGAAGTGTGAGAATATATAAATTATGTTATCATATGATACATGATTATTTATATTAAATATTTTGTCAAAGAAACAAAAAATAATCACTTTCATTATCAATTCACAATATATAAAGCTACAAATAAATAAAATATATTGTACTAAAGGGAATCTAGAGTTGTATGATAGATTATTTGTATTAGTGCTCAACATAGGTTCTTAAATAGCATGATGATCTAGGAGCTTCTATGGATATGCTACTCTCATGAAGAGTAGGACCAATTATAGATGAAAGGTGTGTGGGGACCATTGGTCTATGGTTGGGGGAAAAGAGCTCAGATGATTCTCACCCTCTTGCAAATGATATATTGAAGACTTGGTTTATCAGAGACAATATGATTAATTTCACTTGGTAGTGTACTATTGTTGAAATAATGTACTACTTGTCAAGCATTGTGACAATTGTATTTACTTTCCATTATACTAATTGATACATCGTAAATTATGTCTATAATATGATGTTGATTGCATTATGTTCTTAAAACTATGCTTTAGGCAATTATAATTCTCAAAATGTTCAATATGGAAATCATATTTCAAAAATGAAAACTTTTCCTTTATTTACCTTATAATCATGAGTTAACAAATATTTTTCAATGAAATTATGTTATGAAAAAGTATGGTCTACGACTAAAGGAATTTATTTAATCTTATGTACTCTTGAGATTAAAGAATGAAATTGTGCATATAATGTCATATACAAAAATTGGTATTTTTCTTTATTGGACTAGTTGGCTTCATTAAAAAATAATAGATCAGAGCCAAGATCTCCAAAGAAATAAAATAAATTACATGTTAAAAGTCCCATAATTGACTATCTAGACACCTTTACTATCCATCATCTCATCTCAATGCAACATACCAATGTATAAATGACCATAGACAAGGAAACCTAACAAAGTTTACATGAACATTGAATTAATCTTGTGGATATAGATAATCCACATTTGATTCGTCCCACTGCAGCCATAAGGGTGATTAACCCACACAACTGTATAACTCATAGATCCTAAATAATTAAACATGCAAACTTATCATCATAATAAAATGCAAAACTAAGATATCAAAAAATATAACATGTAGATTTCAAGACTCAAACTCCATATTACTAATAGACCTGATTTGCTAAACAAGTCCGCAAATGAGTAGCATAGTGAAGGAACAAAACAAGTAGTCTTGTAAATCTATAATTATTTCCATCTAGAAAGTTCTAAGAATTGAACACAATATTTCCATAAATATACAAACCGCATATTTTTGTTAACATGTAAAGCCTACAAAACTATCTCTATGTAAATATAAATCCACTTAAACACCCAGAAAATTAGATCATCAAATAGTTCATCCAAATCAATGGAACACCTCATATCTACACAAACCCACACCTTAAATAGAAAACAAGAAAACTGAAAAAAAACTTCAAATCAAACAAGTTGTCCAAGAGTATTCAAGTAATTTAATAACCTACCCAACTTATTGAGGAAATAGGTTGTCCAAAAGCTTATAATATATTTAAAACATATGTACCAACTTCACAACCCACAAATAACTAGTCCCCAATCATGTACAAACATTTCTCAGTCGTATTGAAAGCTATAAACCTCCTCACACCATGCATAAAGCATACATACAAAAATGCAACTATCTTACATCTAGAAATATCCCAAGGGAATCATTATCCAAAACATAGTTTATCTATAGAACTAAAAAACCACAATTTTTTATTAACCATGTAAAACCTAAAAAACCATCTCATCACTAATTTACATACAAATTCATATTCATTTATCATATAGAAGACCCACAAGTTTGAAGAAAACCATAGTAGTTGAACCATACTAATGTGATAACACTATAGATAAGAATCGCCATAGATTTTGAATGGAAAATATAAAAAACCCTTAGATGAAATTAAGGTGTGTACATACAACAAACCAAAAGTATTAAGAGGTCTAGGAGCTCTAGGTCCACTTGTAGGCAAACTCCACAACCACCATAATGTACAAGCATACAAAGGAGCTAGGCTATTCTAAAATATTTCAGATCATCCAATGATCAAATCCATATCCTAAATGTATTTAGGGATGAAATGAAGAAAAATAGGGTTTGGAAATGTTAAAGTAGGGTGAAGGACCTATTTTCCTCTATTTCATTAGAAAATGAGATCTAACACAATGAATTGATTATCAACCCTTAGGTGAATTAAGTCAAAGTGAAAATCTTCAGATTTCCTTATGACTGAAGGATGGAGGTCAAGGTCAAAAAACACTTTGGGGAGAAGAACTAAAAACTAGAAAATTAACACCAAAATGCAATCTGACACTTGAAACAACAATATTAAACTCAATTTTTGTAGAACCAGAAAACATAATGTAGATCTAAGAAAGGTAGAGACTTGTGTACCAATCACCAAAGTGCTTTTTAGAAGTTGATCTGAGACTCATTCGCCCATGGGTGAATGTGTCCATGTACAAGGATTGCAATAATATTTCAGGAGCCTATGGTGCATATCTGAAGCCTTTTCAAATTGTCTAGGTTTCAGTGCCAAAAAGTTGAAAATCTAATCTATAGGTGAGATTCTGTGATTTGACAACTTTTACAACTTTGAAAACTTTGTAAATATTTCTCTTCAAAAGGTCTTCAAGTCTTCTTCAACCTAAATTTGCAATCACACACATGTAAGAGAGAAAAATGTTTTTTTTTGGGTGAATAGGGGTTTTCCTTGGTCAAACGCCATTTTGGTAATCAAACCTTGAATTGAAGTGAAACATGAAAGAGGGAATGAAGAATGAACAAAGCTATGTTACCACTCAACAAAACCTTGAATGAAACCTTGATAATGGTCTCAATCTTAGGAGATATACAACTTGCATGATATGGTTGAATTGGATGTGGATATTGATAGTTGAATCTTGCTTGGAATGATACCTTGAATGCTTTACTAGTTCATGAAACCTACATCACAATGTTAGCTCCAAAAACATGCATGATGTACAAGAAGAATTTGACATGATGGATAGATCTTGAATGTTGCAATAAATCTATCATATATATGCTCTTGAATTCCTTTGATCACAATATTTTCTTTAGGAATGCTTGCATAAAAACTCTTAGGTGAAATTTAGTGAAATAACCTTGTATTTATAATTATGTATCCTTAATTTCTTGAAATTCAAATTTCATAGGATGACATTGAATTATGGATTTGAAATTATTAAAATACCACCAAAAAAATAATTTAAATTTAGGTCCAAAGGTTTATGGAGGACCCATTCACCCATGGGTGAATGGATCCCAATTCCATAAACCTAGAACACACATTGCTCAATGTAAAGTGTTTTGTTTAGGCATTAATTATTGTCAGGTTTCCCCTTCGAAAAATGTAATTAATTGGGATTGGAAATGAATTAAATGGAAAAATAAGGTATAATTAAGCTCAATTTAATTAAGAGGGCCCAAATAAGTGTGTAAATGTAAAGAGGTACATTTAACAACACTAAATTAAGGAATTATTAAGTCCATTTTAAATAGGAGGGCCCAAACAAGTGAGAAAATGTAGAAGGGATACATTTTTCTACACTACATTTAGCCCCCACTTTAGTGAGAGGATGACCTTGCATCAAACTCACACTAAAGTAGACAATAAAGAGAGGTAGATAGTTGTATGATTATTGGAAAGATAAGACAATGAAGATCAAGGAGGGTGATCAATCCCCCAAGATCTAAGATCTCATGGAAAAACAAAAAAATGCACAAGGAGACACATGCCTATGTTAAACATATATATGTATGTAGCAATGACAAGATACTCAATCATGCAATGCTAAAGACTCAAAGAAAGAGAAAAAGGAAAAGGAAAAGAGAAAGGATCAAGCCTCGACTATCCAATGTGATGTGGAACATGCCTCGGCTATATTTCCAAAAACTTTTACAAGTGGAACTCATTGTCCACTATGCAAACAACAATGCACGCTCACACGGGCTAGTGAAATCCATTGTCCACTAGGTGAGCCCCCAAGGGTGGAAAATGAGAGAATCTTATTAGGCTCCCATACCATACCAAATTTATACCTCTGGTAACTTTAATAAGGCACCACACAAAATGGAATTTGAGCTCAATAAGGCCTAGTAAGTTGCATTACGCTAAACACTTATGAAAAAACAAGGGATTAAAGGTAAGAAAAGTGTGTCATGCTTGGTGGCCATGAAAAATCCCGTTATAACTTCAAACTTCATAAGCTTAGCAAGCTACATTATTCTAGAAACATGAAAAAAATGCTAATAAGATAAGACATGTTCAAATGGATTTTGCTTAGTTAATGTAAGGTCTCCTCTTAGGGAACATCATGCCTAATGTGTCCAAGAGAGGAAAAATCTAGGATAAAATATTCACAACTTAGGGAATGCAACGTGTCACATCACCATTAAGAGGAAAGTTATATGTGAAGAAAGGCCACACTCTTGGAGGACATCAAAACCAATGACACCACCAAGAAGAAAACACATTGCAAGAAGTAAGAATATTGCTCAATGAAACATAAGAAATAGTCCAAAGATCTCCAAAAATGATAATGTCAATGTATTCCCCCACTTTAAAGTAATTTTTAACACCATTATGTGAGAAATTACTTTAAAGTAGCAAATGATAAATGCTAACAATAAAGAAGACATTGGAGATTATTTGGAACGCCCTATGTGAAGTCATGTATTTTTCCAAATGAAGCTATGTCATGAAAAAGGAAGGAGTTTCCCCAAAAATTAAATCCCAAAATCACATAAGGGATCCACGGATTTGGGTCCAGTGTATGTCTTTGCTACAATGATATTATAGAACTCGGAAATGTTATCATTCCCCAAATAACTCATGGAATAGGAAGAATGACACATAGAGAGTGCAAACAAAGAAAAATCCTTTTGGTTCAACATGGAAGAGACCTAAATGTTTCGATGCCTTGCATCATCCTCAAAAGGAAAACACAAGACAAAAGAAAAGGTAAATGGTTTACGACCTATAGAAGAATGAAGGTACAAATAGAGGAATGAACATGAAGATACATCAAACAAAACGATACATGGGTTCACATTAGGCACATGCAATAACAAATAAAACAAAGGAAAAACTAGTAAGGCACATGCAAGTCAAGCTATAGTAGGTCATCTGCATCCCAATCTTATTCATTGTATGCGAAGGGCGAACAGCTAGCTAAAGAGACAACATCAAGTGCCAAACTAGGACAAGAACCAAATTCAACACGTGGTGAATCACTCTTTTTAGGAGGATCATCACTATTGAACATATCATTTAAGCTCGTGGAAGAGGAAAACTATAAATTTAACTCTTTATAAACTTCCTCATCAATCCTTGCAATTTCATTATCATCATCCAAGTTTATCACAATAGAAGGTCTAATGATAATATCCATGGAAGGTTTTTGTTCTTGTTGTGATTGAGTTTTAGGATTTTCTTGTTTCAGTGGTGTAGAATCATCATGCATTGCTTGAGGTAAGTTTGGAATGTGATTTTCTATGTTTTTCTTTTCTTCTTTTGCATGTAGCAAATGATCAATATCACGACATCTATGCCTGTGGTCTCTAGCAAATTTTGATTCCTTTTTGTTCAATTTTCAAGTTGTGATTGTGTAGGAGCGAGTTTATCAACCATAGGTTTTTTTTCTTCCCTTAAGGGAGGAACAAAAGGAACCATGGGAGGCTATCCAACCACTTTCTCTTTATCTTTGTAAACTTGTTTGATTTTAGGAGGCACAATAGGACTTATTTGGTTATCTTGTGGTCTCTTATGGGAAATAGGTGGATGATTTTCTATGTTTTGGTCTTAGTTAGTTGGAAGAGCTTTTGGTTCAATCATGGTTTTGTCAAGGATAGGAGGTTCAATCATGGGTTGAGGAATATTTGTAAGGGACAATTTTTCTTTGTGTTTTTCCTTAACCTTTTGATAGGAATTTAAAAAGAAGTCCTCATGAGGGCTAATAGGTTCCATAGGTTTGAGCTAAAAAAATCCAATAAGAAATTCCCATGAGAAGACACAAGATTAAAGCCGCTATGATGCATATTAAAGATCTCATTTCCAAGTGGAAACTTTAAGCATTTATGCACAACTGACAGGACAAAATTCATGGAATGAAGCCATGGATAGCCTAACTTCACATGAAATTGGTCAGACGACAGATGATGAAAAAAGAGACACATAATGTTTTTACTCCAATTTTTAATGGAAGAGTTATCGAACCTATCATAGGGAAAGAAAAACCATTATGCATTTTGATCCATGCTTCTGTCTTTTCATAAGTATCTTGATAAAGTTCATGCACAAATAAGAATTCTTCATTGATCAAATTCTCTACACAAATGAGATCAATTAATAACCCATTAATAGGCTTGTCATTGATTCTTCTAGCTATGTAAAGAGGACCATCAGGTGCATGTTTGATTATGTCATTTTTGAGAAAGCAATTTGGTGTTGTCATAATAGTGGTTTACAATTCCTGAGAGGAACAAATTTTAGCAAATCACATTTTTAGAAAATATAATGATTTAAGCCTTAAAATTTCATTTTATGATTCCAATTGAAGAGGGCTTGATCAAATCAAATGGATAGAACCCGCTAGTTTTAAACATACCTATAAATGTCTTCTTTACACCTATCAAAATGCTGATAAAAAATCACTTTGATTTTTTGGGGATCAAATGAATTTATTTAAAATTTATTTCAAATGATTATGGTATTCCTCAGAACAAGCTATCCAATGAATATAATTTTAGTATGTTTTGTTTTGTTATGTATTTGTTTTTAAGTTTTATTAAACATAGGTTTTCATTGAAAATAAATTTCTTTTGTTCTTCATGTGGAAAAATAGAATATTATCAAAATAAAAATTGAAAAATATGAGTGCACCAGATATTGAAGTCCTTGATCCAACAAAAATTGAATTAAATTTTGACATACAAAAAAAGTTACGCGTTATATGGTCAGTTGTGTGAATTGTAATTGTTTGACTTTGAAACTTGATTAAGGAAAAATATTCAATAAAAATATCTAACCAAGTGGAAGCACTAGATATCAGAGTTACAAATCTAAATTTGAAAGAATTAGCATTTTATCCTTCATGGAAAAAAAAGTTATGCTATAATGGGTGCCACTTTTAAAAATGTTGTTTTCTAAAAATCTATTTTCGGAGATGGAAAAAGAAGTGCAATTTGATTCCAAAAATTTTGAAAAATATTTTAGAATCTACAGACAAAAATTTGATGAGACTCTAGTCTTCACCATCTTCAAATTCCCACGGCTTTAGCTATAGGCTTCCAAATGTGAAGATTTAGTTAAAAATAATAATTTTGTCGGTTTGGCCAAAATTGTAAACCACTATTATGGGATCACCTAGTAGCATCTTAGTTGGTCCCTTACAAGGTTGAACAATGAAGTTGATCGAATGATTTGTAGTGTGATTCTCTTTATTTATTATGTGATGTTGAATGATGTGATTAAGGCTAAGCACCATTTCTATTCATTTTTTATTTTTAATCAAGTCTTATGTTTTGTATCATAGGAACTACATCAACAACGATGGTTCAAAACTTACAAATTTTTCCAATTTCTCACATTAGGTGTAGGTAGGGAGGTCATTGGAAATGAAATGTTAAGGGTATAATCCATAGTGGGTTGACTAGTGTCAACACTATGAGTGAAAGAGTTAAAAAACCCAAGATCCATGAGAAATGGTGTATCATAGGATTACAAGAGTCTTGAACTACATTTCATGATAGTATTGGAAATAGGACACCAAACTATGATCATACAAGTTTCACAAACCCAAGGTGCACCCAAAATGGATAAGAAGTAAAATGCAATGAAATATCCTAGAATGTAAAGTACAATGCAAGCAATTTTTAGAAATTTAAAGCAATATAACTTTATGATTATACTTTGCAAAAACCTGAAATGATGCCATTTAGATGTAATTTTGAATTCAAACAATGCACTAATTTTGACCAATTATGCTTAATATGGACAATTGCAGATAAGAAAAACTCAAAAAACTAAAATAGTAGACTGAATACAGAAACAATAATTTTAATGCTCAAAATTTTAGAAAAAACTCTAATCAAGGACTCATTCACCCATGGGAAAATGGCTCCCACTTCAAGGCTTTTAAAAATTACTTTACAAGTTTTTGGGATGATTTGTATGGTTTTCAAATTTTGGTTTTAGACAGTGAGTTATAGTTTCAAATTTTTGAAAAATGAGGTCTAAATGCAAGTGCAAAATAATTCTAATTGACAAGAAAAAATACCTAATTTGAGATGTAATTTTGATTCAATTTTCATATGTAAATGAATGATTATGCAATGTTATGTAAACATTATGCAAAATGACTGATATTTTTGAATTTTCTAGATTTTAAAGAATGCAAAAATGTAAACCTAAAACCCTAAACAAGATGCAAATTAATGCAAGTAAACAACCCTAAATAAGATGCAAATCAATGCAATGCAATGCAAATCAATGCAAAACCTAGATCTAGGGATGAAAATGGACTCCAAATCAACAAGATATAATGCTCAAAAGTTGGGCTCACCAAAATTAAATGAAGGAAAATAGCTTGGCTTGGAAATGTCAAAGTGGGGTAAAGGACCTATTTTCCTCTATTCTATTAGGAAATGAGATCCACACAATGAATTGATTATTGACCCTTAGGTGAATCAAGTCAAAGTGAGAATCTTTAGATTGCCTTATGATTAAAGGGTGGGGGTCAAGGTCATACAACACATTAGGGAGAAAAAATAAAAATACAAATCAACACTAAAATGCAATCTAACATTTGAAACAACAATATTAAGCTCAAAATTTGTAGAACTAGAAAACTGAATGTGGTTCTGAGAAGGGAAAATACTTGTGTATAGTCACCAAAGTGCTTTTCAGAAGTTGATTTGAGACTCATTCGCCCATGGGTGAATGAGTCCAAGTATAGGGGTTGCAATAATCTTTCAAGGGCCTCTGGTGCATATTTAAATCCTCTGATTTGTCTAAGTTCCAATGCTAGAAATTTAGAAATCTGATATGTAGTTGAGATTCCATGATTTGACAATAACTTTGACAACTTTTGCAACTTTGACAACTTTGTAAAGCTTTCTCTTCAAAAATTCTTCAAGTCTTCTTCAACCTAAATCTATAATCACACACATAAGAGAGAAAAATGTTTATTTTTGGGTGAATAGGGGTTTTCCTCGGTGAAACCCCATTTTGGTAATCAAATATTGATTGAAATGAAACATGAAAGAGGAAATGAAGAATGAACAAAGCTATGTTACCACTCAACAAACCCTTAAATGAAACCTATATAATGGAGATCTTAGGAGGTCTACAACTTACATGAGATGGATGAATTGGATGTGGATCTTGACACTTGAATCTTTCTTGAAATGATATCTTGAATGCCTGACTAGATCATGAAACCTACATCACAATGTTAGCTCCAAAACATGCATGAAGCAAGAAGACTTTGACATGATGGATAGATCTTGAATGTTGCAATAAATCTCTGATATATCTAATCTTGAATGCCCTTGATCACAATATTTGCTTTAGGAATGCTTGCATAAAAAATCTTAGGTGAAATTTAGTGAAAGAGGTATGTATCCTATTTTCCTAAAATTCAAATAGCACAAGCCGACATTGATTTATGGATTTAAAATCATTAAAATACTACTAAAAACATAATTTAAATTTAGGTCCAAAGGTTTAACGAGGACTGATTCACCCCCAAGTCCATAAACCTAAAACACACATTGCTCAATATAAAGTGTTATGTTTATGCATTAATTAGTGTTGGGTTTCCCCTTTAGAAAATACAATTAATTAGGCTTGGAAACAAATTAAAGGGCCAATTAAGGCATAATTAAACTTAATTTAATTGAGAAGGCCCAAATAAGTGTTTAAATGTAAAGAGGTACATTTAACAACACTAAATTAAGGCATTATTAAGTCCATTTTAAATAGGAGGGCCCAAAAAGTGAGAAAATGTAAAGGGGATACATTTTTCTACACTACAAGGGATAATTAAATAGTGCCTTCCAAAGCTAAGGACTAAAGCCAAACACCCAAAATAAGCTCACATCAAACCATAGTCATGACAACCCAAGTTTCCCATATGATTAGGGAGCCAAGAATAAAGACACAACATGAAAACTCTACCACACATGACCACATAATGAAATAACACCACCATGCATGAGGGTTATTGTATATTATCAAATAGGAGTTTTAGATCAATATCATATCAAATGAAACCACATGATCAACTCCATAAAAATCCATCTTCTTCATCCTTCAAAACTTCCTACTATAACTTGAAAGTAACATCAACTGCAATAATTC
Organism: Sequoia sempervirens; assembly: GCA_007258455.2. Classification (NCBI taxonomy): domain Eukaryota; kingdom Viridiplantae; phylum Streptophyta; class Pinopsida; order Cupressales; family Cupressaceae; genus Sequoia; species Sequoia sempervirens. Next base: position 517,001,170 of record VDFB02000017.1, read on the forward strand.
CACTCACACAATGACTAATAATCAACCATTTTCTTCCTACAAATTCCCTCAATCTTGCTTGGTTGAGAAATCATAATAGAAGAAATGTACCCAAAACCTTAAACACCATGAATCCTTCACATGAAATGACCTAAAATCACATGCAAGTTCATGCAAGTACATGCAAGCACATGCAAATCATGGAAATGAGCTCTGATACCAATTGAAAGGGAAAAAAAGCATCCTAGAAGGACAACTAGTAAACACCTTATAGTATCCTTTGTTTCTTTTTCTTAACTAGTCATTCAATCACTTGATGTAAGAGTTAAATACTCTGCCTCTAAAGAAACCATCAAACTAACCCTTGAAGGAAAGATAATGTAGTTTGAAAATCTAAGTAAATTTCAACATAACAACATGTAAATCAACATTTTAAGAACATGAAAGAAGAAGAATAAAATCAATGTAGATATAATAAAAGAAACACTAATTTACCTATGAAAAAAAATTGGGTAAAAAAAAGATCACACTCCAAAGCATCAAACCAAAGTATTAATCTACAACAACAAATATGTTTCATAAGATAAATCTAATATGTTTCATTTAATTTGAATTCAACCAATTTACATATTTTACAAACCAAACTCGAAAACTTAGTGAAACTAGTAAATAATGGTTTCCACCATAAACTAAAAAATGATCACACACATGTCATTCTTGGATGTTGAAATGGACAACTAGATTTAGATAAATTATCTAAAAAAATACAAAAAAAAAAAAACACTATGAAATTATTTAATTTTATACCCAACTTAGTGGGTTCATAACTCCTAATCCATTGAAAAAAATTCAATTAGTTAGATGCATTAAAAATGTAACAATGTTTCAAGAAACTTACTTTGAGTTATCTAGAAGGTAGCCTGCAACTATCCTCCTAAACAAGTGATGAAATTCTTATGAAAAAATTCCATTTCAAAGACATTTAAAAATAAAAATTATATATATTCTTTTTCAAATTAATAGTCTATAAATTCAACCATACAAATGGCATCCAAATACTGTTTAATATTCACCACGTAAAATCATATACAAATGAGTGTCTTAAACCACCTACATAAATGAATACAAAATGAAAACTTCCCCATTTCCACTAATAATTAGAAATTGTTGAAGAGAAGGGAATATTAAGAGAGGAAGAAGAATACTCATTATCGTTATATGCATAGTTGTTTGGTATTTAAGATAGTCCAGTTGAGTTTAGAACCACAAAAATAATATAAAACAAGTTGAGAGGACCGGAGAAAATAACAATGTTGGTATTAGGGGAGAGGGGCCCATAATGGAGTAGGTTCCAATAGTGAGGATAGAAGTAGTCCTCAGTGGGCTCCATAGTGGAACACTTTAATATCCAATTGCAAAACACTTTTTATCCATAAATTATGCAAAGTGACAAATCATGTGATGCCACATCAGTACACCAATAAAACATGACCTAATGCACCACTATCGGTCTCACTTTGTTTTGGGGTCTTTTTCGATACCTTAACAAAAACCATGCTGATGTGGCATCATATTTGATGATGTGGCCCTAAAATGAAATATAGAAGTACATGCATTATGAAATAAATTGTTGTACAAAATTAGGAATGATTTGAAATTTACACATAGAATTTTGAGTAATGTGAAGTTAGGGTGCTCCACTATGGTCCCTTCTCCCCTACTTGGCAATTAGCGTGATGGGAGGAAAAGATGTAATGGAAGTGGGTCTGTCGGCGTGATGACCAACTAGAACTAGAATTGCGCAGCAGCTGCCTCGAATTAATCTTAATCACAGACCGTTGAAGATGACCTTGCCATGTGGAAAATCCAGTTTCACATAATGGTAAGAGTGGGTCCATCTTGTCTTGTGCTCCAAATAATTGCCATCCACAATATCTTTTCGGATAGGGATAGTGGAGGGAAAACCTAATTTCTGGGGTCTCTTTTCAAACCATATAAAAGTATAGGTGGTTCCATTAGTAGGGTAGCTCTACTAGGCTCTATAAAAGTAATCAATAGATTAATACAATTAGAAATGTACAAAATTAATTCTAATAGTTCTTATAAAAATATGTTTATATAATGTATCTTTTGTTTTAACATTGTTTTTATGTAAATCATGTATCTCAACATTGTTTAAATGATTTGGAAAAAACATTTTTTGTATATTTGCATTCACTATTAGTAAGTGTAATTGATGGCTTCAAGTTTTATCCTATTGTTATTGATAAGGTATCATAACTTATGGTTAAGACCCATTCATGATTGAGGGTAATGACCTTTGACCTTATGAAAATTACAAAATGTTTGTTATTGATGGCTTCAACTTTGATCAAAATGTTTGGGATCCAATAGATAAACAAGATGGAGAGTGGTCAAATTAGCAATCAAAAAGTTTTGAAGAATACCACCCATGCATTCTTGTTGCCTAGTAAACTTCCTAGTAGCATTTGGTATGTAGGAAAAGTAGATTTATCAGCAAATTGATGAAATTTTTCCTTCATATCACTAACCTTTGAAAAGTTATTTGAATTTTGATACTTTGAAATGTATGAAGCATTTTGGTAGAAGAATCATATTTGAAAACATTCCTTTCTAACAACTTGCATTCCATTGTTTTCACATGTGCACAAAGGTCCATAAGAAGATGCAAACCTATAATTATGGTGCACATTATTTGTATAAGCAATCTCTTACTAAATATATTTTGTGATTTAAAATCATGTAAGGGGCCAATCATTTTAGAGCATAAGGATTGAAATAATATAACATCTAGTCACTAATGTATTCATTTCATCCTTGGGAACACTCTAATAGATCAAACATTACAATATCTCTAAGTCCTATATTAACTTTTAATTTATTTAAGAACACCATTGTCAAATCATCAATGTGTGAAAAGATCCTTGAGGAAGTGAAAATACCATTTGATAATATAATGTTTAATAGTCCTTTCAAATAATTTAGCCAATGATTTCATCCTCACAAGTAAAATCTGTGCATATTGAGTTGTAAATGACCTCAAATGTGTGTTAGTGTCGCCCTTACCATCACACATTGAAAAAGAGCACCACAAAGTCCACAAATGTTGGATAATCTACAACAATCTTAATCTACTAGTGTATGTGTATCATGTTTGAACTTGTCATTTTCTTTCCCATTAGTTCTTGCATCCACTTTTTTCTGTACTTTATCTATCTTATAAACTATTACATCTAGGGTGGAAGATGGAGGAATAACTTGGGGCGGTTAAGGGTTGCTATATTGTGTATAAGAGTAGGTGTGGGGAGTATGAGGGATGGAAGAGGTGATAAGGTGAGAAAGAGGAATGAAAGAATAAATGTAAATGAGGGTATGCATGGAGGTGCATATAAATCAAAATGAGGGTTAAACATGACATGGGTGGGGCAGTAAATGTAGGATGACATGACTAAAAGAGGTAGTGATATGTTGGGTAATGGTGGATGAGATAGACATAGAAGATAGAAGAGAAATGCATCATGTGAGAGGTAAGTGTCTTAAGAGAGTTAAAGTTAGGAGGAAGACCATTTTGAGGAGAAAAAGTGAAGAAAGGATAAGAACTATGAGGTGGAACACCAGTAGTGGCAACACTATGATGATGAGTTTCAGTGGAAGGGATAATAGTAGAGAATGAATTAATGATAGAAATGGAAAAGGAGATCGATGCAATATTCATAGTAGAAGAAGTAATAATTGCATTCACTACTTCTAAGATCTTGAATCTATATGTTGTTGAAAAAATTATGAATCATGTTGTCTATTGTTGTAGAATTTATAGCATTGGACAAAATAGTGTGCTCATTACAAAATAATGTTTGGCCACCTAAGCATCATGGAAATAATCTTAGTTGTCCTATTAAATTTTCTCAACGTGAGCATCAAAGTGGATCTCAGCCTTACTAGATTAGGTGGTCATGTTAGGATTTGAATAAACACTCCTTCTCAATGGAAGATTAAGATCTAACTAGATCATTTCATTCAAATAAAAGAAATAAAGATAAATTTCAATAATTCAATTTCAAATTTAAAATAAAAAATATTAGTCATATGATCATTATCTAAAAATAAAAACCTAGTCCAGTAGGTAGAAGTGGTTAGGTCAAGTAAAATGGATATGTTACAACACAACTTAAAACCCTAAAATAAAATATGTAATAATGAAATAGCAATGAATCACAAAATAAAAGAGTTTCAAATTTGGAGCTAACAAATAAATAACAAAAAAATATAGATCTAAAAACATAACTTTCAAGAGGAAAGCACAAGGAAAAATAGGTCATGGAAGAGCAAACGGATTCACCAAAATGTAAAGGGAACAAACCTTTCCCTAAGATTGATCTAAACTAATTAAATACTATGTATATGTATGTATGTATGTATATACATGTATGTATGTATATACATATATGTATATGTATATGTATATGTATATGTGTGTATGTGTGTATGTGTGTGTGTGTATAATATATATATATATATATGCACAAATTAACCTAGATTAATTAATTGAGACTTATGGGAAAGATAGTTCTCATAAATGTTAAATTATAGGAAAGTAAATGCGAATAAGATAATATGCACTTAGCTCTAGGCACAAAGATGGGTAACTCTAATTTAAATTTAGATTATCTAGGAGTGTAAATATGACCTACATAGTTGCATAATGCCTAAAATTGTATGCAATATTTATCTCTCATGTTCAAGTCCAAACTAATAGATCCTTCCCATGTCTTTAGATATGTCCTCTAATATGGAGATTTGATAGATTGCAATGTGTGTCTCTACTCTCTACTTTGTCAAAAGAATTGGTATTTACTTTTCTCTAAAGATTGGTAGTACTTAAATGTTTAGAGGATGATTGTATTTCTAAGGGAAAATTTCTCCTAGTTCAATTCCAAGAAAAGACTAACCATGTGGTCATGTTAAGAATCAAAGATATCAAGCAAGGTGTTAAGTGCTTTAGAATAATAATCTAGATTTATATGTCTTTTTGACCATCTAATTGAAGTGTTCCTAGAATATTCCTCCCTTAAGTATGAAAGATATTCAAATGATACATGTGGATGTGAGCATGTGTGATTTGAACTCAATTGAACGACTTTAAATATAAGGTCATATCAATAAGTCACACATAAATGTGTTTAATTATCTCACAATAATTGGTGAAATGAGAGAGAATTGTCTAGGCTTGAATTTGAATACTAAAAATTGCATGGATTAAAGAGGTAAAGAGAACTATTGGGAGCTTCCATTAACAATTTAAATTGCAATATTAGTCATCACTAATGCATTACCAAGCACTACTTTAGAGTAATAGCAAAAAACATAAGATAATACCACTATTATTATGGGCTTAAATGAAGTTAGAAATTCCTCAAACCAAAATTACAAGGGGGTAAAAATATATAGAGAAGAGGTAGCAAACAACAAATGGATAATAGAAAAACAATTGCAACATGTAAGAATTACAATAAAGATATATTGATAAGATAAATATTCTTTGGTATGTGTAACTTTGTCATACCTTTACAACATTAAACATTATTTTTTGTATTATTAATATTATTTTTTCAAAATTGAAAAATAATAAAACAGTCATAAATCCAACATTATAATTTATAACCAATATACAATCAATAGATTAAATTTTAATATTAAAATATTAAAAATAATTATATTTTATAAAGTTTGAATAAATACAATGAATTTTACATTTTATTTGATTAACGGTTTTAAAAAACAAAAGAAAACTAATAATATAACATGAATTCTCAAGAGGATCTATAGGAAGAGATGTGAACGAAAGCAAAGAAATATTATCAGGTTAGATTCTGCATTGTCTTCAGGAAAATAATTTGACCAAGAACTTGTGATATACCACAAGATTCTTTCCTGAGTCAGACCACGTGATTTCCTTTTACAAAGTGGGCTCCACCTCTCACATCCACATCCACAACCACTTCCCTTTTATTTTTCTTCCACGCGCTTTCCTACGCAACCACAGGTTATCTACGCGTTTAGTTTCTTGGCTTTCTCACTACCTCTGTCAGCCCCCTCTCATCTTTTATATACTTTGCCCTTTACCTCAACAACAAGCAGTGCCATACGCATTCCTATATTTTCTGAAGGCTATGCAGACTCAGTTTGGTGTCTGAAGGAGGCCGCTGCAATGTTGAGCACCCCTGGCTTGATTATTCCTCTCTTCTACCATGTGGATCCAACTCATGTTAGATATCATGTTAGATACCCTGACAACGAGTCCAGTCCGTATAAGGAATCATTTCTCAAACATTATGGCCATTCAGATCGATACCCAAGAGGAGTGATTGATGGGTGGAAGAAGGCCCTTCTACAGATTTGTTCTCGCTCAGGATGGTCCATGGATATAACTCAAGGGTAAGTAATGAACCTCACTCATTCTCTCTTTGCTTTTTGCTTTTTTATAATTATGTCTCTCCAGTTCCACTAAAATACAATTATCGGAAGTATGGTGGTTTTTAAAATTGAAAACATGAACAGTTCAAGGTATTAATATAGTAAAAAATTTGGATTTTGATTGTGTAGTATTTTTTATTTGTCATCAATGTTTCAGATCATATTCTATGATCCATCATTATTAGGAATTAACATCATAGAAAAAATTAGACCTTTTCCCTTACTTTAAGTCATCCTAATGATGGATCATGGAGCCAAATCTTTTTTTGGCTCTTAACTCATTCCAATGATGGGTCATGGAATATGATTTGAAACATTAATGATAAAAAATGATACACGGTCAAAATCCATAAGTTTTATTATATTGATGACTTATTTTATTTTGAATCATTATAATGAAATAAATCTACTCTTATGAAAACAAAGGAGCTTAAATACAATCTATATCTAATATATATGTGATGATAAAGTTTGTATATTCATCCCTAACCACAACACATTCGTTCATTTTTCAACATAAGTCGGTTTAGACCTCTACTTAACTTTGCCTAAGCTTCATATTGGTCATGGATAGATCAGTTAGGTTTAGGTCCATAATCAATCAAAATTCAATTTCCCTATGAATAATCACTTTCACTATGGTTCTAGCAGGTCCCTTTAACCAAGCTACTATCTATAAATCGCCTGCTCATTCTTTAATAGATGAAATCATATTTCCTCCCACTACTTGAGATGAAAAATAAGTAGGACGTCAAATCTCCTCCCACTCCTTGAGAGTGTCATGGTTTCACATTCCATTTCAATCCTTGCTAGGGGTTCTTTTAACCTTTCCTTCACAGTACTATTTTACTATCGATCACCCAAGAGTATTTAGCCTTGCTAGGTGGTCCTTGTTGATTCACAAGGAATTTTGCATGCCCCATACTACTCATGTTAGAGCATATGTTGTCACAATGCTTTTAGCTATTAGACTTTCACCATCTAGGGTTTGGTATTCCACCCACTATTTCACTTAGCAACATGCTACTTAGACTTCTCTCCCACAACCTCATTTTAATGGTTTAGGTTGATCCCATTTTACTCATCACTACTATATGAGAATCACTTTTTCTTTCTCTTCCCCTAGCTATAAGATATTTTAGTTCATCAGGGTGTCTCTTGCCTTCTTATGGATTCAATAGATAGTCAAAAAGGTTAACCTATTCAAGAATCTCTAGATCTATGCTCAATTTCCACTCCTCAAAGCATTTCATCACTTACCATGCCCTTCTTCATCTTTGGGTGTCTAGGTATCCACCACACACCTTTTAGATTTCAACCTTGCCAATCAAAGTTGTCTTAAGGAGTTACTATACTAAATACATGAAAGAATCTTATCAACATCAATGAACGATAAATCATAGATAAAACTATCTATTCTAGCTAATATGACATGTAAATCGTCACATGATTATAAAAAAATTGTGTTGCAATATATATATATATATATATATATATATATATATATAATCTTATTATCTAGCTTTTATTACTATTTAAAATATTTCATTAAAATATGATTTTATCAAACAACTTTCTTTAAAATTTCTTACTTTTTCTTTCTTTCATTCTTTTTATAAATACTACCTTTTTATTTTTTATTTTAATTTAATTATCTTCTTAATTTTTAAATAATAAATAATAACCATATTTCTAGATAATCTCCTATCAAACAATCTTTCAAAATTATTTTTTTAATTTTAAAATTTCATCTATTTAATTTAAAATTTGATTTCCTGCTTATTCTTTTATATATGTATTTGATTAAAGATTTAATTACTAAATGAGGGGAGCCCTCTAAGTCCACACTACCAATTTTTTCTTACACTCATTTAATACGTTAAAAGGATTATGGGTATTTCAACTTTTCTTTTGAATTTTATTTTTAACTTCTTGCTACTTTTTGCAAAGCACTGGAACAATAATAATTAGTAGTTTGCAATTTCTATTCAACTGGCCATTGCAGTTATGAAGCTCGGCTCGTCAAGACGGTTGTGAATGACCTCATTAAGACATTGGAGAGAGTGCCGTTAGAAGTTGCCAAGTATCCTGTGGGATTGGACAACGTGAAGAACGAGCTCATTGGGAAATTAGATCTAAATTCAGTGGATGATGTCGTTAAAATTGGAATATGGGGTATTGGTGGCATAGGCAAGACTACAGTTGCAAAGGCCGTGTATAATCAAGTATATGCTGACTTTGAAGCTGCTTCATTTGTATTTAGTGTCCGCACCACTTCTGCAGAACTCACAGGCCTTACAAATTTACAGAAACAAATTCTGGAAGAGCTAACCAAATATGATGGAAAAATGCACAGTGTTCACAAGGGCATATCTTTGTTTAGAGATCGTTTGGGAGGAAAGCGTGTGCTACTTATTTTGGATGATGTGGATGCTGTTGTACAACTGGATGCTTTGGTTTGGGATTGGCTAGCACCTGGCAGCAGAGTTATGATAACTTCTAGAGACAAACACATACTCAATGTTGCTCAGGTTTCATCTGGATGCATCCACGAGATGAGTGGATTAGAGATGAATGAAGGTCTCCAGTTATTTAGTTGGCACGCCTTTCTTAGAACATCTCCAATTCCTAGCTACGCAGATCTGGCTAAGAGAATAGTGGAAGCTTGTAAGGGGCACCCTCTTTCATTGGAAGTGATTGGATCCTACTTGTATGATAAGCAGGATAACATACGTTGCTGGACTGAAGCTCTTCGCGACATTACTCTCAACCCAGAGATTCATGAAAGACTCTACATCAGTTATAGCGCTCTTAGTGATGATGAAAAAGAAATATTTGTCGACATCGCTTGCTTCTACATTGGAGAATACAAAAGATTTCCTATTGTTCTCTGGAAATCCTTGTACAAGATGGTAGACAGTGCTGTATGTAATCTTTCGATGAAGTAACTGATAAAGACTGACGACAAAGGTGTATTTGATATGCATGACCATTTGAGAGACATGGGGCGAATGATTGCTGAAAAAGAAAAAGAGGGTACCCGACTATGGGAGAAAGAGGATACACGACTAGGGGAGGCTGCCCATTTAAGCACCGTATCCAATATCAATTTCTCTCGCCTTCGGCTCAATGGAGGCAATCTACAAAGGCTTAAAATGATGTGCAGACCTGGTCTTATCTATCTTCATTTGCAGAATATGCCCATCGATGTCCTGACAGAAGACACGTTAGCCATGCTTCCTAAAAGTTTGATATGGTTCAAGTTGGAAGATTGTACCTTTGCAGTTGGGGAGAATGGAGCAATAAAGATGATCCTTGAAGCAATAAGAAAGTTAGATAGAGCACTAAAGAAACTACGTCAGTCCATATTTGTTAGCAACATTAGGCAATTGAAGATTATGCAGCTAAATGACTGCCATTTCTTTGACAGCCTTTCTATCTCTTCCATATTTTCATTTCTTAACATACAATTTCTGCAGCATTTGTACTTGAAAGGATGTAAGGGTTTAAATAACTTCCCCGACTTTCTTGGCAATCTGTCACAGCTGCAACACTTGGAACGGTACTATTGTGAAGGCTAAGATAACCTCCCGGATACTATTGGCAACCTGTCACAACTGCAGCACTTGTCTTTGGAAGGGTGTGATATGTTAAATAATCTCCCTCTTATTATTGGCAACCTGTCACAGCTTCAACACTTGAACTTGAGAAGGTGTGATAGATTAAATAATCTCCCTCGTACCATTGGTAACCTCTCACAGCTGCAACATTTAGATTTGGGAAGGTGTGAAAGTTTAAAAAGCCTACCTCGCACCATTGGCTACCTGTCACAGCTGAAGCAGTTCGATTTGACAGGGTGTAGAAGTTTAAACAACCTCCCTGATACCATTGGCAACTTGTTAGAGCTGCAGCTCTTGGATTTGGGAAGGTGTGAAAGCTTAAATAACCTTCCTGATACCATTGGCAACCTCATACAGCTGCAACACTTGTCTTTGGAAGGGGGTGATAGGTTAAATAATCTCCCTAATACTATTGGCAATCTATCACAGCTACAACTTTTAGACTTGGAAAGGTGTGAAAGATTAAATAACATCCCTCATACCATTGGCAATTTGTCCCAATTGCAACACTTAAATTTGAGATGGTGTGATAGGTTAAATGACCTCCCTGACACCATTGGCAACCTGTCAAAACTGCAGCACTTGAACTTGGAAGGATGTGATAGGCTAACTAGCCTCCCTGATACCATTGGGAACCTGTCACAGCTGAAGCAATTGGAATTGGAAGGATGTGATCGGTTAAATAACCTCCCTGATACCATTGGCAACTTGTCAGAGCTGCATTACTTGAACTTGAAAGGGTGTAGAAGTTTGAATAACCTACCTCATTCCATTGGCAACCTGTCTGAGCTGCAGATCTTGGAATTGAAAGGGTGTCTAAGTTTAAATAACCTCCCCAGCACCATTGCCAACCTGTCACGGCTGCAGTACTTCAACTTTGAGATGCTTCCTCAGACCAGTGTCTATCCAGAATCCTGGGTGCACTTTGATTAAAATAAAAATAATAAAAATAGATTATTATTTTTATAAAATGTCATCTAGTATTCTAGGTAAACGCTGCCCTTCACCAGTTATAGCGTTGAAATTTTGTACTGAAGCTTTCAATCTTGCCAGGATTTTTACATGGAAAGTAAATTTTACTTTTTTCTTCATAGAATTAAGTGCTGAGAGAGCATTTAATATAAATGCCTAAAACGGCTCAAACTTCCTGTGACGCCTACTGTACGGATTGGGAAATGCATTCCAAGCTCTCCGGAATGAATCTGCATATGATATTAAATTCTCTCATACGATTTAATGGCATGCGAATTTAGTTTTATTATGTCTCCATGAAAATGTAAAACGCTGCGTTTTCCACAAACATTATGATTTATCTCGAACTTAATTGGTGGCACTTCTAGAGGATTCTATGGACAGAAGAATAAACTTCACGTTATGTAACATAGTTATCAGAATATACCATGAGTTTTATTTTTCAGTAAACTTATATGAAAAAATTTAAATATATATGTATAGAAGTGTGAATTTTATTATTTGAGGAGTTTCATATTCCCGCATAGCAACGTAAAACTCTCCTTGACGGGGCGGCTTAACCGGCACACTCTAAGCTTTTGAATGCTTCGGTGGCCGGACCCATGTGGGGCCCTTTTAACCCAACCTTTCTGTTTCCGCAGCCTTTCTCAACCTTTTAACTTTTTCAAAATTCTGTTTCCGCCGTAAGCAATTTACATTTCCCGTTCCCGTTCTTGTTCCCGTGTTGTTTGCGTTTACCATTTCCCCCGTTCACATTTGTTTTATTCAGCCAAAACAACAGACACTTGTTCAAATCGGCGGAAGGATGCACTGACAGGGAATCAAACAGGAAATGTATAGGCATTGTTTTTAAGCCATTCGCTGTGTTTCAACGAGGCCGAGCATCACAGATTGGTTTCGTCATTAGACCGTTTTAGTCCCACATGCATTCAACGACACAGATTGGGGTAAGTAACTTTTATATTTAGAAGAGTGAGTCAACATATAAGCGGTAGAAAATATAAATGTTCTTTCCATCCATTATATTCGCATATGTTAAGTAATAATATTTTCATTAAAAGATTTACATTTCTAAATTACAATTAAATAATTATATTTATAATTTTAATGTTTTCTAATAAATATTATTTATATTTAATATTTTAATGATTATAAAACATTTTTTAATGAATATTATTTATATTTAGTATTTTAATGATTATAAAATATATATTTAATAAAGTTATTATATTTAATTTTTAATTTTAATGAAGAAAAAATGTTGTTTATTATGTTTTATTTAAAAATATGTAAATTTTATAAAGTAATCTAAATTTTAAATATGAAGAATTTGAGGTCAGGATATAAGGATGAAAATAATGATAATTATAGATAAAAGTAAATAAACATAAATCAAGTATAATTTAGGATAATCAAATAAATCTTTATATATAAGTAATAATTAATTTAGATTAATAAAAGATAGTTGTAAAAATATATAATTTATAATTGAATGTTAGTTAAAAAATTAATTATAAAATAGATAGGATGTTTAGTTATAAGTTTGATGATGAATAAATCTAATGTAATAGAGAAAAACAAATATACCTTGACTCTCCTTTCTATCATACAAGTAAAAATAAAAATAATTGCAAGCTAAGTTTTACTATCAACAATCATAAGAAGGAGAAGGTGAGGAAATAGGGTTAAGAATTATGCTTGTATAGAAAGTGGTAATGATTCACCTAATACACTAGCCATGGGATGAAATGGCATATTACGCACTTTCATGTTGTGGTACATAGTAATTCTTTGTCTTAACATGGTGATGAGTCTCTATGTAGGTATCTAAAAATTGCTTGCAATCTTAGCATAAGAGTGTTAGGGATAAAATATTCCCCAATCAATTGGTTGCATTTTTTGGGCCCAAGGAATTAAATGGGAAAAAAATAGGACAAGAAAATTAAATGTAATATAAAGATAAACATGTAAGCATATGAGTGATTTAAAGTAGTAATTGTAATAAATGCGTCATTTGATGATCAAGTAAAACATCTCGAGTGAGAGCATGAAATTAGATGGATTCTAGAGATAACATCAACAAACTAAGGTCACCCTTGACATTGAAAAACAAAAAATTGTGATTTGGCTCTTAATGGTTAAAAAACACCCATGGAAATACATATGCCTATCCTAATGTGCCATCCAAGAGCATGATCATGCAAAGGTCAAGGTAAAAGCACTAGGTCTCTGGTGGTAGAATGGGTGTAGGAATGTTGATCCTCCAATAATATCATAAGATGAATTCACACAGGAATATGCCACATGTAGACTTGTTATTGCACATAGGACAATCTAGTCAAAGTGTGCCAAAAAATAGTAATGGAAAATGGCACGGATATATATCATTAAATTTGTCTCTGACTTTGATGTGCATGTGAACTTCTATGATGATGCATGTCAAAGTAAACAAGATATCACCGAGGAAACTATTTGTATTTTTAAATACTAAAAGATATGTATTCTTAAAATATATAATGTGCAATTATATTCTCCTTCCAATAATTATAACTCCACCAAAAATATGCAAAATTGAAAAAGCATGCAATGAATAACATCTATCAAACATTTAAAGTAAATATGGGGATTTTTTTGTTTAGTTATGTATTTATATTAATTTTTAATATTTCATCTATATCTCATACTAATAAATTCTAGATAGATTCTTCTTTTCTCATTATATAGAGATCATTATTTTGTTTGTTATTTTCCCCTAATTTTCTTATATAACATTACACAATTCTTTCAATGAAAAAGAGTCCCTATCTAGTCACTTTCTCAACCTAGATTTCATAGGATTTTCTAAATGCCAAATATTTGTTAAACCTTTCGATCCACCATTATCAATACATAATATCTCTAAATTATTAATAACCAAAGGGAGATCTAATATATGTGTTACAATATTTAAATTATTTTTAATATAAGAATTTAATATTTGCTAAAAATTTAAATTGATAAGATCTTGCTAAAAAAATATTCTACTTTTGACAAACATGGTACCAATGTTAGCAACTCAAGGTCCCTATTCCAAGTTGTGGGAAAAAAAGAGCCTTTGATGGAAGGAGATCTAAGAATTTCTTCAATAAGATTTTCTCTTTATTGAAACTCAATTGCATGAGTCCTTGAATGAGGAGTTGGTGAGATTCAAGCATAATTTGAGAAAATTGTAAATTAAGAAGATTCATGATTTAAAAGTTGGGGCCAAAATAAATTGGCTCAAAAATGGAGATAAAGGTTCTAATTTATTCTTTAATTATATAAAGGAGAAAAAGGCTAGGGAAGGCATTGGATCAATTTGGGTGGATAATCAATATAAATTATCTTTCTTGGGTTATAAATGAGTTTCAATATTTCTATAAAAATATTTGATTTGCTCAAGATAACAATATGGACTATCAAGTGAATGAAATTAAAAAGAGAATTAAGACTTGTTCATTTGGTCTCATGGGAAATGAAAGAGACAAAAATCTACTATCAAGTATGATTGGTGTTGTTTAGATAAAGACAATGGTGGCCTTGGACTAAAATACTTGAGATTGCAAATAATTTTGCTTGTTGCTGAATGAATTGTTAAATGTCTAATTGGTAAAGAGACCAAAAGGTTTTAGTGGGGAATGGCATTCAAATGGTAGTCCATAAATAAGTTAAGATCAAAGGAAAGTAGGCCCATAATAAGGAAGAGAAAAAAAATTATGGCTTCATGTTATTGTGGTGGAATCTTCAATGGAAGAAGAATCCCCTGGATCTCTAGCAAGATTGCTTTTCCAATAGCTAGGATTGTAAAGGGATCAAAGAATTTTTTAACATAATGAATAATAAATAGACCAAGTCTTGGGCTTCTCTTAGTACTGAGAATGGTTTACCACTTCTCAAAGGAAATACAATCTAAAGAAAACCCTGTGAGAACATTCAATTTCTTTCCCAAATAAGTTTTGAACCTAAAATTTATGACAAATTGAAGTGGTGCGATAGAACCATACTCTATAAGGTGAACTCCAAAAGATCTACAACTCTCTCTTAAAGTCTTTATAGGTTACCACCTGCACCTTAACAATTTTTGGTATTTGAACTTTATTAATGGGAAATGATTTAAGATTCTTAAACACTTTTGGTCCAATGTGATTGAGCCAAAGAAATCCTATTTTAAATGGATACTCTTATTAAAAAGGATACCTATCAATCTAAGGAATGTCCAACCTATTAATAACCTACACTTTATTTGTGAAATTCTTGAAACTATGAACTATATTTTCTTTGACCATTTCTTTGCTAAAGAAATTTGGCTTTTATTTTTTTGTTGATTTGGATTGGTTGGATAGAAAGAACAAATTTTCATGACAAGAATTTTTATTTGGTTATGTTAAAGGTGTGAGTAGACATTTAATATTTTTTGATTGATTTAACTACTAATATTCTTCTTTTTTTCCAAAAAAACAAGAAATGAGGGTACCTTTTTCTATTTACCTACAATTTACTCTAACATTGGAGGTGACTAAAGAGAATTTATAGAAGATTTTGGACACAAGAAAATTCAATCTCTTGAGATCTAAGGTAAAGACAACCAAATATTGGCCCTATGCTAGGGATGGAATGAAGAACTACTTGGAATTTTAGGAAAGCTATAAAAACTATAAATATGATATGCTCCTTGAAAACATGGGTCTCAAAGAAAATTAGATAATTACTAAAGGCGATTGCAAGCTAGACGTGGTTAGAAACAATGAAAACATCTTACAGATCAAATTACCCATTGGGTTTTATGCTATGGATGTATATGGTGAAAGTTGTAATATCTAGGTTGTTATGGCTTGGAGCACTAAAAATTATTCATATATGTAACATTTTTTCTTATCTATGTTGGCATGTGGTCTCCTAAACTTTTTATGCTTTTTTTGAGTGCAATATGTATTATGCGACCTAATTTTTCTTTGATAATATATAATCAATTCAAAAAAAATGTGCAAAGCTTTTTTTTTATATAAAATTTGTTATTTGTAATTATGGTTTGAACTCATAATGCAAATAACAAATTTTATAAAATATAATAAGCTTGGAAAAAAATTGAGAAAGCTAAAAATATTTATATGTGACATTAAGGAATCAAATCTTACATGCTACAATACATGAAATCATAAATATATACGAAAAATTTAATAAAAATAAAAAATTTACAAAAATTTGAGAAAGTTAAACATACTAATATATAAACAAAAAACATCTAATAGAGAAAAGACAATCATACTACCAAAAATGAAAAGAAGTTACATACAAGGGAAATATGAACTAAAAATAAACTATGTATTCCAATGATATATTACACTTAAATCTTTTCTTATCATAACAATTTAAAATTCTTAAACCTATAATTATAAATAAAAATATGGCATTCCCTACATTAATAAGTCAAGTCAATTCAAATGTTAAAGTATTAAATCACCTTTTAACTATTTACACCTAAAAATTACTAAGTTTGTGAATTTTTTTATTAATTATTAATTTCAATATTCATAGATGACATAAAGGAATCATATCCTACATACCTAATTTTTTTATATTATAAATTATTAAATAACAATATTAATTAAAATATGATAAGCTTTTGTATAAACTTGAGAAAAGTTAAACTTACTAAGATTGAGACCAATCCATTGAATATAAAA
Organism: Sequoia sempervirens; assembly: GCA_007258455.2. NCBI lineage: Eukaryota > Viridiplantae > Streptophyta > Pinopsida > Cupressales > Cupressaceae > Sequoia > Sequoia sempervirens. The sequence goes on from VDFB02000017.1 coordinate 517,017,938, forward strand.
GAAGTCAATTATAATTATACTACCAAACAAAAGAAAGTTGTATACAGTAAAACAAAATTAAAAATAAAATGTATTAGGATTTATATTTGTACACAATCTTTTCTAATAAAAAAGTATAAAATTGTTAAAATATAAATATCTAATTCCCTACATTAATAAAAACTTATCATTCAAATGTTTAAGTACTAAATCACCATTTAACTGCTATAGTTTTTGTCTTTCAATCAGTTATAAATATTCTGTTGTGAAAAAGAACTAGATCTTATGTGTAGAAATATTTATCATTATAATTTGCTTTATGAAAAAATATTCTCTTAGTACCTTTTGATCCACCACTACCTTTTTATTTTCCCCTATTTGAACCAAATTTCTAGTTCATGGTACAATAAGAAATCATTTCATTGATAATAGTTGTAGAATCAAATTTGAGATCTCCTAAACACTTCAAATAATCAACATCTACATCTCACCTAACATATTTGTATCTTTAAATATAAGATAAATTTCACATTTAATTTATTTAATTTTAACATCAAACTTGGTATAAAACATTAATTATTTTATTTAAATAAAATATAATAAACAACTTTTTTCATTAAAAACATAAGTAATTAAATATAGTAACATTACTTAAAATATATTTTGTATATATTAAAATATTATAAATAAGATATATATTTTTTAATAAAAATATTAGCATTAAAAGGTCAACTAATCTTCTTAATATAGAGCACGCTCACCCGAATTCATGTTCCGAAATGAATGTGGGATTAATAATCGCCCGGTCCAATGATGAAGCAAACCGTGATGCGAACAGGTACAGAACGGGTACAGAACGGGAACGGGAATGCAGTAATAACGGAGATTTGACAAGGTGCGGTTAAGTGCGTGCTCCGGTAAAGATAGGCTGGGTTAAGATGTGGGCCCGGCTACCTAAGCATTCCAGGCTTAGAGTGTGCCGGTTAAGCCCGGCCCTCGTTGACTATCTTAATCTCATTCGCCCCTTGCCTTAGATCGTGAGGACTCAATAAGCTGGATTGGGACTGGAGCATATAATGTAAAATTTGGTGACAAAAGTGATAAATTTATTGCATCCCCCTATAGATATTAGATTTTCTGAGAAAGGCAATTTGGAGTAATGCGGCTCCTCCCAGATGCGGTTCATTTCCGTGTTTAGCTGAGAGAAGTAAAATCCTTGCCTATGACAATCTAATGAAAATAATTTTGTATGGTCAATCTAAGTGTCCTCGCTATGAGTAGAAGTTTGAAACCGTGGATCATCTTCTCCTTCACTGCAATTAAGCTTCTTCTGTTTGGTCTAGGCTTTTATCGATGCTAAATATGAAGTGGGTACTTTTCAGCAATAGTGAGGAGCTCCTTTGTTGCGGGCCCACAGGTTCAACAAACTTGAGTTGTGGAGAGCAACCAGAAAGACATGAGGTTTTTTGCCGATTGTCGCTGGATAAAAATGTAGTGGAAAAATCCATTGTCAAGAATGCAACTAATTCTCCAGCTATGAGTCGAGCATCATAAAGAACAATGAGGTTTCAATTGTTCCCACCTATTCATGGCTTTATAGTTAATGAGAACAATAGTGGAGAGGAGAAATGGAAGAAGTGGTTAGAAGGGTTAAAAATGAGCTTTGATAGAGTAGCAAAAAGGCAAATTAGCAGTGGTTAGTGTTGGTTTATTCCTTGGGGGACACGTTATGATATATGTTATTGAGAGGATTTGTGTATTTAGGATTTAAATTAATAAGGTAGAATGGGAGGCTCTTTTTTTTAAGACTTGAAGCAATGTATGTGGTAGGGCATAGAAAGTTTAAGGTTGAAGGAGATTCCAAAATTGTGACAGAAGTATAAGAATAAATTTTGTTTCAATTAAAAAATTTCATTGTACTTTTTCTTGGATGAGAAAATTTGATAAGATATCCCTCTTTTATTTTTGTATATTCAGATTTGGAATTAAAATAGGAAACAAAAATGCAATCTAAGATCCTATTCCAACTTGAAAATAACCTCAGATAGAGCAATGAGAAATGTAAAAACAAAACAAAAATATGCAAATCATTATCACATGCAAACATCAAATATGTAAATCTTTATCACATGCAAACATCAAATATGTAAATCTTTATCACTAGGGTTTATGGATATCACTTCGTGCTGCTTAATCACTTCCGGCATAAGGTGCGTGTCTCGATCCCCTTCTTCTTGCTCTGTTCTCTGAGAAATAACTTTTCTGATCATAGTAGAAGCCCTAAAAGATACCCGATTCTTCACACGGGTCTTTTAAGACTCATTTTTAAGCACTTTCAGAATATGCCTACCATTCCTAATCCTTTAGCCCCGTTGGAGCTTGATGAAGACGATACTGAGCCTAGCATTTCTGAAACCAAAGCTTCCCCCGACCGTGTCCAGAGCCCTTCGCCTCCTTTGCCCCCCCCTACTACCTCTGGCCGCTCCCCTCAAACTTCTGGTGCCTGCTCTGTCTCTGCCTCTGGCCACACTAACCCTAATGCCAATTTGGCTCACTCTAGCTCTCCGGTTAATAAGCTTGTTTCCTACCCCGATGACTCCCCTATTGTTTTTGCTAAGGCGGCCGGGGCTAGTCTTGAGGAACTCCATGCCCCCTAGAATATTCAATAGGAGAACTTTAGCCCCCCGAGAGGTGTGGAGTCGGTGTTTTTTGGGGTCAATCCTGAAAGTGACCCTCCTTTTGACTTTGTTGGTAATGCCAAGAGCTGCTCCCGGGACCAGTTGAACTTTGCCAAATGGGTTTTTCATGAAATAAGTGAGCTGAAAACAAAAAATTTGTCTCTTCATAGCAAGCTAGGGGAAATTGAAGCTAAAGTTGCTGGGCTTATTCAGCTCGAAGCGGAGAACAACAATATGAAGGATATTACTCAAAAGGACAGCACCATCAAAAATGATATTGAAAAAATCAAATGAACCATGAAAAAGATTGTTGAGCAAAATTGTAGAATTGCTAGACATAACTCTGTTATCATCAAGGCTATGTTTGAAAGACTGGAGAAAACCCAGAAGAGAGCTCTGATCGTCGACCTTGATCAGGAGAAAGACCAGGACGAGGAAGCTGGAATATCCAAACGTACTAGATCTAGCACGAAAAGGAAAGCCCTAACCACCCCAAGTATGGCTCAGATTTTTATGGAGGGGGCTCAGGAAATGGTGGACTTGGAAGAGGTTGTGAACGAGCTTCTGAACTCTATGAATTAGTGGTGGTCAGGACTTGCTTTTTCTGTTTGTTGGCCGTTTGTTGGTTTCTTTGAGGCTTTTTGTTGCTGCCTGCTTATGCTGGTTTTTATCTTTCTGGTAGTGTTTTTGTTTTTCGGACCTCTATGTTGGTCTTTTCCTGTAATGTTACTTCGTGGTTTCGGGTCCGTGTAAAACCCGTTTATCCCCCTTTTATCAAAAACATCAAATATGTAAATGTGCTCTTGGATGAAATGTAGGTGTTCAAATCAATAAAATGTACCTACAAAATGATCATTCATGCATATGAAAATGAAGAATGAAGAGGTTGAAATCAAAAGGGAGAAAGTGAGAAATCTTCATTAACAAAGAATAGTCATGAGAGTTACAAATGGGTGAGGATAATTATCTCTTATTATTTATTTATTTTAGACAAATAAATGTGCATAGGTTAAAAATAGTGATAGTATAATAAGGGGGGTTACAAAGGAATATTGAGTGGATATTTTGGATTTTATGAATAATAGATATTATATTTGTATGGTCATGGATAAAAGGATAATAAAATGGGTTTTTAATTTTTTAACATAAAACAAAATTTATGGAGATAATATTTTTTTAAGGATGGGTAAGGAGAGGGGAATTTGGAAGGGGACTAGGAAATAGAAATGGATTATAGATTAAGATAAAACATTAGGTGATGATTGAAAATTGGTGTCTACATTTTTCCCCTCTTTCTAATGTTGTGAAATAAGAGTGTTTCAAAGCAAGTAGATATAATTAGCCAATAGGAAAAAAGAAACATGCCCCAAGCATTGTGATTTTATGGTAAATTTAGGGATGCCCCTTCAAGAGGATAGTCAAGGATTAAGAACATGAGTGTTCTCTCAAAATGAATGGAAGAAGGACTAGATAGGTAGGAAATAGATATAGGTTGATATGGGGATCCAAAATTGACTAAGAAATAGAAATGTAGGGAAGATAAATGATCATTAAAAAGTGTAGGCTAGGAATATAGATTGTGAGCAACCTTGATGTTTTCTATGGCATATATTAGGATGCACCATGATATGGAAAACCATGGTGGTATTGCTTCCAAGTGTCACAAGACTAACTCAAAGAAAAAAGAAGCCACACGAATGAATTTGAAATATAACACCATGATATGGAAGACCATAATGTTGATTGTCAAAATATGCCCGAAGGACCAACACATATGTAAATCAAAATAAAAATATGCATGAGAAATGATGCCTATAAAAATGTAGATAATAAACAAGATTTTCTCCTTGGTCAAGCTAAATTCCAAAGGTTTCTTAATGATGATGAAAGAATTTTTGATGTGGGAGTGATATGTCCCAAAAACAATATATGGATTGGGAATGATCACTGCAATGATGATGTGATGATATTTTTTAGAACTAAGCATGTGTTCTAGCAAGATGGGGAACAACCCCTATGGATGCTTTTGGATGGGTATTGGATTGCTTGGCAAGATTTTATTTTAGATTGTTCTTACTTCATTATTATTCTTAGATCTTTGAGAGCTTGAGATTTTAAATTAGGCATGAGGATATGATGTTTTGCATTTGGATAGATTGTATGTGTTTATATGAAATTATTTTGGGAAGTCTTGTTCTTTGAATGTTAGATGGGGTTTTTGTCTCAACGTTATAAACAATGACAAGGGAAAACCAAGTCTAGGAGCAAGTCCATGGAGGGTATACTAGATGGAATGATGAAAGGATTATAAATATTAGATGGAATGGATGCATAATTTAAAATAAATATTTTAAGAGATTTAGTATGTGATCTCCATGGGCCATGTTTCATTTGAACAACATGGCCATAGTATAGATATGATACTCATGGAACTACATCATGATACTTAATAAAGGAGGTAATACCTATTGCAAAGGGTGAGATCTGTCAAGAAGTGTCAAAAGCATGTGTCAAAATATTTCCATATATCCTTGTCAAGATCAAAAGAAGGAAAAGAAGATAGGTGGGTATTTGGATATGATGGATGTGTATGAGGGTATGATAAGGATTCTGAAGGATGGATAATGTAGGCAGATGATAAATAGCTTCACCAAGTGTGAGAAATTCATATATATTTGATTTATACATGATGCCTATTTTCCAAGTTTTTATCATGGTATTTGTTCAAGGTGCCATAGGAAAGGTTTTCACTATTGGATGAAACTTTTCTCTTTACTATTTTGATTTTTTTAATTTTTCTATTTTCTATTTTTCTATTTTTCTATATAATTGGTTTTCTTGAAATTTTTGCTACATAAAATACTTGAGATGCATGATTTTCACTACATGTTCTAACTCTTGAATAGATTTCCATGATAAAGTTATAGTAGTTTTTGCTAAGAATAACTTCAAATGGACCATAATCTCATAATCTACTCTTTGAATGTTGTTGTGAACATCATTGATTTCAAAGTTTGTTTCTACCTTAACCATGGTTCCTCTCACAAATCCTACATTTTTTTTGTTTCCATTAGACCCTTTATCAACACTACCATCCCTATCATTATACTTGACCTTTCATCACCTAAATTCATTATTCAAGATTAATGAAATAACACACCATTTGACTTATCCAAAAATGATGGAGCTATGGGATTCGAATATGATATTTCCCTAAGGGATCACCATGTCATAAAGCATCATCATGTAGTATCAAATCAAAATCAATCAAAAACTAAAATTAGTATAAAGGGACACATGGGTAAACTAATAAAAAATGAGACAAACAAAAATTTGGATCCAAAAATAGGGAGAAGTAGTGAATCAAAGTGAAGCACCTAAAAAATTTATGTTCCCCATCCAAATCTCGGTATACCAATTTGAAATCCAAAAGTTCAAAAAATATTAGGTGATGGTTGAAAATAGGTGTCTGCAACTTAAACTACCTAGTGAACTAGGAGTTCTCCAAATCAATATTTCATCCTTAGAAAGTAATGATATGGACATGATGGAGATCTTAAGATCTATATATGTTGTTCCATCATAATTAGAAGTATTTATTTTGAGTAGGTTGGGTATGTTAACTACCTTTTTGCATATATAATTTGTAACCTCATACAATTGTAATAATAAATAAAGATGACATTGTGCTAGATAATTTTCATAGGATTTTATGTGCTAGTGGTAATGGATGATTTTTCTATATGGTGAATGGGAGTCATTCCTTTTTGGTTGTGTCTAGTACTTTTTTGTGCTTCAATAAAGGTAGTGGTAGTGCACAAAAAAGGAAGGAAACAAAACAAAAAATAAATAAGAACCAAAACAATTGAAGAAAAGAATGGAATACATTAATTTCGTTGTACCTTTGTTTGATCTATAAGAGGTTGAGTTTCCAAGAACCTCTTGGTGTACACTAGTGTATAGTTGTGCTCAATATTAATGATCAAATAGTGGAAGGAATATATCTTTCTTAAAAATAGTAGCATAACATTAAAGAAATCTTCAAGAGTGACTTACAAGGTATATTAAGCAATTGGTCCCAATTAAATCTCCATATCCACCCATCATTTCTCATCATCACAAGTTTGGATAGTCAAAGATTCCAAATTTTTGACTAATCCATCTACATCTCATATCCCTCAACGCATTTCACCATTCACTTCGACACACATGATATCAAAATATTGCATTGATCATGTCTTGGAAGCAACACTTCATCATAAGGAATCTAATGGAATTCTATCACGATGTGTGCATCTAGATAAGGTTAATCTTGTTATTAATAAATAGGACAAGAGTTCATCTAGGGGTTACATTCAAGTGCCCATATCTTGACAAAGCAACTCCTCTAGGCAAGGTATTGTTGGCACATCATGACAATAACATCTACATTAGCACCACCAGGGGGTCCGACATGGTCATAAACCTTCAAAAACAATTTAAAAAAAAAAAAATCAAGAAAATAAGAAAATAGTAAAGAAAAAATTGTCCTCCTATTGAAAACCACTTTGATGGCACTTTGGGAAAGTATCATGATGAAAACTTGGCAAATAGACGTCATGAGTAGAATTGAGCATCTATGTGTGCCATTTCAGGTGGAAGCATTTTATCACATCCATCTTATCTATAATAAATCCATGATCCATCCATCCAATCCATTTTTATCTATTTTCCAAATTATCTTATTCTTGACAAAGGTTTGATGTACACTTCAACCTTTTTTTTGTTAAAATCTTGGCATGGGCCATTATCATTGATCCTATATTATCATATGCAATCTAGCATTACCGAGTCCATGAAGCATTTCATGTTATCTTATCACAAGATAATCCATGCAGTCTTTCACATACTAATCTATTATCCTAATCCATCCATCCATGTATCCACATGTATCATTCCACACATTGCTAGACACTAGGGGTAGGTATTTGATCTTGCTTTCAAATAACTCTTGATCCATATCCAAAATCTCACAATGTGACATCAACGCCATGATATTGTTATCATTTTCAAAATCCCAAAAGCATTCATAACATCCAAAATCTCAAAAACATCCAAATCATTTTCAAAATTTAAAAAAAAAACATTCAAAAATTCAAATAATTTACAAAAAATCCAAAAACATTTCAAAATTCAAAAACATTCATATATCAAAAAAAATCTAAAAACATCCAAATCATTTCAAAAATCCAAAAACATCAAAACATTTGTAAAGTTTCAAAACCCAAAAACATCCAAATCATCCTAAAATCCTAAAAACATCAAAATATTTGTAAAGTTTTAAAAATCCAAAAACATCCAAATCAAATCAAAACACCTAAAAAGTTCAAAACATAAAAATAAAAATCACAAAAAATTGTTGAACTATGTTACCTTTGTGTGTGTATGTAGGCAAGGACATCATTGATGCACCCCCGAGGCTTAGGTTAGTCATTTAGTAGTCTATCATAATAAATTGACAATTCATCAATGTTCATATCTAATCAATAAATGGTTACTTGTCAATAGTTAGTTGAACTATGGTGTCTCTGTGTGTAGGCACATTTATGTAGGCAAGGCCATCTTCGATGAGCCTTTGAGGCATTAGGTCCTTCTCTTGGTCTAAGCTTGGAAAACACAAAAAATATTTGAAAAATGTGAAAACTAAAACATTTAGAAAACATTCATTAATCCTAAACAACCTCAAATAACTTGAAACCTTAAACATTCAAATAATTTCAAAAGTTTAAAAATGGCCTCACAATATTTCAAAATGTTAAAAACATTAAAATATTTGGAAAGAAAAATCACCCATCTCATTTCACTTTCAGCCACAATAAATTTTCATCCCTAATAAATTGATTGTCACCCCCAACCTTTGGTAACACAAATGGAAATAGGTATAACAATCAGTGAAGCACAAAATTTAAATGTAAAATTATTGAGTCTTTATCATGGTTAAACATGTTGGTTAATATTTATATCAATGGCCTATCAAATAGATAGAATCTTTCCTACAATGGACATCATCATTGGAAGTCACCTTAATTAGATCACTTTGGCAAGAGATATGAATAACATTGACTGTTTACATTTATTTTGATCTTTTCTTATGATTTATCTTATTGTTCCATTCTTATGATATCTTAATCATGTCTTTAAAATGATTTAGAGAGAAAGCAATGGGGCATTGGTCATGGCTTTCATTTTTTGTTCTTGTCGGGAATTCTTGTAATACGACCTTGACAAATACTTGCCTTGCATGTACGGGGATGGTCTCAAGTAAAAAAATGGCTAGGACATATTAGGTTATTCATACCTTTTTTGTGTTAGTCTTCTTACTTTGATGGCCCCATTCTTTCACAAGATCAAATAGGGCTTCTATATGTTGAGTATGAACAAGAATACTCCTATCTATTTGCAGAGTCAAAGTCCATGTATTGGATACAAATGTCATCTTGGTTTTCAATACCTTGGTGTATTGTCTCTATTTTTTATATAAAAAATAAGAAATACTATGATGAAGTCAACCTAATCCTAGAAGCAAAGAGGTATCATCTATTTTATCTCATCACATATCCAATAAAGTATTGAATAATCATAGATTTGTAGGACTTTTGAATCAATCATAATAAAGGCTAATCAATATCCATCTCATTCTTCTATCTTCTATCCACACTAACATTTCCAACATGGTATCATGACATACAAAAATAAATAATATAAATACATCCATCCTGTATCCACAAACAATCAACATACATCCTGCATAATCATTGTATATCAAGAGAAAATATATAAAAAATATCATACATATCCATTGCATTTGCATACATCCTACATACATGAATCCATATCACATCTCATCATATTATATACACATGAATCTACATTGCATCATATCATAAGCATAATCATCCATGTCACATGATCATGAGCATAATGAAAGAAATCATCATCATACATCATATAAGCATCTCATAAATGTATGCATCCATATCATATCCATAGTGCATCCATACATACATCTCATGGGAATAAACATGAAATAAAACATCGTAAGTATAACTTTCACATTCGATCATCTCATATATATCAAAAAATGAAAGTCATGATATATATCAAACCCTGTGCAATATTCATCAAAGTATACACGAGGCTATAAAAAATGAGCCAATGAATGAATATACATTATATAATCAGGCTATATCAAAAATTTATATACATAGGGGCTATCCTCTACTCCCTTGGTCCTCCTCTTGAGGTGGTGGTGGTAGTGTAACTCCCCTATTTGATTGGCCTACTGAAGGCCCACTTGCTGACACGCTAAATATAAGAGCATTCCTATGTGAAAAATTAGGTCATCACCTGTGTGGATGAAGTGAAAAATGGTACAAAGTCCTATAGTAAGAGGCCTCTAACATGACCTATCCATATAACATCATCATATCCATGGTTCCCTACTAAGAAGAGGAGGCCTCTAGTTGTTTCCTTCAGGAGTCTCCTATGATAGCTATATGTCTACTTGTCATTGTTGTCTCTCTTGATCCCACTCAGTACGGGCCTAGTCTCAATCTTGCCTATAGATATCTCGCTCCTAGCAAGAAAAATCCCTCTCCTACATCATTGTGTCTCTCTCGGTTGTATGTTGTTATATCAAAACCTATGGATCAAGACCTCCAAGAACCTAGGCATGAACCTATGGGATCTGGGCATGAACCTATGCTTGAACCAAAGGTGGCTAAACCTATGGTGGATGTTGGGGAAATTTCCCTAGAAGTCTTCCTAGAACCTATCCTCTACCTCTCCCCTAGCCTCTACCTTGACCTCCTCCATCAACCCCTACTCCTCGTCTATCAATTGGATGACATGACATTGTGAGAACCATGCATCGTAAGCCATAGTCGTACCGGGGTCATCTAGTCCACCTATGTAAACCCAAGGAAAAGGAGAAAACTATGAAAAATCATTGATAGAAACTTGGGGAACTTTATGAGGTCCCTAAGTAGTGATCTCTTTGTAGGTGCATGCATATACACCCTTATAATCAAACCTTAGGACATCCTGCTGGTCCCTAAACTGTCTCGCCACCTAATAAGGAGGATATCTCTCAATGATATGAATTTGGTAACCCATGAGCCACCGTGTTTATCGAGCATAAAAATTTGATCTTGGTCATCATCCTAAGGCTATGCCTATAGCCAGGGTCTCCATCTGAATAATGTCATATCATTGATAACCCTCCTCTAGTAGGCTATATTTGTTCCTCTAGTGTGATGGAGTGTAGTCATGCCTGAGTATCTATAGGATATTCAAGGGTCCTCCTCATCCATGTCCCTCAAATAAATAACTAGTCTGAGCATGAAGATGTGCTCGCAAACCCATATATGCAGCAGTGTAATCCTGGTAGATAAGCTTATACCTCTCATATAGACCACCTGATGCATGTCATGGTATAGTGTGGCCCAAATGCATGGGCCCCAAGCATAAATACATACATTCTCCATAATTCCCCCCAATACCACACCCTAGTCAGTGTTGAACCCTTGGCTATGCCTATCAAGAACTAGGGTCCTCCCATAATAAGTCATGTAGTCACTAAAGTCAAGTCATTGGAACGTCCACAATTCCTCCACAAATTCATTTGGCTACTCTCTACCTCTAGCTCATCAACTCCCAACACTCGAAACATAACATCTAGGTTGAGATCTACATCATAGATCACCCTCTCCCCATTGATGGGCACTCACAAGATGTGCCACATGCCTTTGAAGATCAGAAGGTGGAAAGAGGAAGTTTTAGAAAGCCATTGCTCTACAAGCATAATCAACATCACTAAGTGGGTCCTAATCTCTGGCATGTAACAAATGTGATAAATTTTAATGGTACCTAGGAACTCATCTTCCTCGTCCTTGAATCTGACCATCCATCCTAAGATCCTTGATCTCCTCTTGCATTCAAAAGCAATGTACGAAAGACCTCCTACATGCACAATGCACACAACGTCAATTCACTAAGAAAATAAGAAACATTTTAAGTTGAAAACCCTAAAATGCAAAACTGGGCCTTTATTTCAAAGGTGTCACTCTATCATGTCAGCATATGCATCGCTATTAGGCAAGAGTGTCACTCAAATGCAAAAGCGTAGCAATAAAGAAAAAGAATTGTTATTTCAACAAAAGCGTGGATGTGAAATCATGCAATTGCATTGACATTTCATCTACAAATGTGTGGGTGTTTCTTCAAAAGCATCAGAGCGTACTAAAGTACCACAATGCATATGCTTTGGAGTGAAACACTAGTGTAAAGGTTTCGTTATATTTGGTAAATGCATCACCAACTGTAACAGAAGCATCATTGAAACAATGATGCCTTTGTTTGTTCTATTCTAGCCTACATTTTTCTATATCAAAAAGCATGCAAGGAATTTTTTTCGAGGTATATACCTATGGTCCTATGTTGGCTAACCACTAGAACTCTTGAACTCGATCTGCACGGTGTGTGGGAAGTGCATGACCAACCATTTTGATCTGTCTCAAATTTCTCAAATCAAAGGGTACAAATGAGCTTGAAAGTGATCTAAACTCCTATATATGCATCAGAAACTTAGGTTTTTAATCCTAGGAGCATTTCTAAACCTAGGGTGTTAGTTGTGCATCACCATTTTTGATTTGTGTAACTTGTCATGGTTTTTCTTTGTAGCTAAACCGATCTCACATCTTTGTTGCGAGCTTGACCTAAAAGTCAATTTTTTCACTTGATCTCTTGAGGGGGTGACAAACCAACATTCAAACTTGGACATGCATAGAGATATTTTTTTCATTTTTTATCTAAATAGAATCATTAGTCTAAGCAGTATTAGTTCTTTGAAGCAACACAATAGATAACTTGCTTCAAAGAGGGTCAAAATGTAGAAATCTAAAAATGTCTTGATTAATATCACATACTTGATTCAATTACTAACATTATTTCTACCTTGATTTGATTTTTTTCATCAATTTAATTAAATAATGTCAATTGTTTAATTAAATTCACCATTTTTTCCTTTGCTAATTGAATAATTAATGTTATTATGTAATATGTCCAACTAAAAATTTCTCTAATAAATTATATTTGAAATGATGAATATAAATAAAAGACATAATTTTGCACAACTATTTTTCATCATAGCATCACATGTCTAAATACTTAAAATTATATTCATTTCCAAATGTCATAAGTAAATTACATAGTTTGACTTGCCAATCAATTGCTTCAAATTCAATTTAATTTTACATCAATGATCCAAACTACATTAGATAAGATGGAAGTCCATTGTGATTCATCATCAATGCTCACCTCAACTAGTGGACAAGAACATGGTTCATGTGATTTTTGACCCAACCATGAAGCTACACTTCTCATAATTCTTCTTTCAATCGAAGAATATCTGACCTTGCATGAAATACTTAACAAGAGATACAGTATGCAAGGTAGAATTTGGTGCATGGCTAACTACATGAATTTCTATCTACTTTTAGAGCATGCAAGTTTTATGTTAGGAAAAAGGTAGAGAGTAATAAAATAAATCAGTCCATTCCACTTAATGGTTGCAAAACTTGGCCAAGCTCATGTTGCATAAGCAACTTAAAATTAGATTTTGGAAAAGAAAAATCTACAATATATGGCACTCGTCCGGGAAGGAAAAATTCCATAACAAATAGAAAGGGGTATCCCTCACTTCTAGACCATCCACTAGCATCATATAAAAAACATGCTATAGTTTGTCTAGTACTTTTGTATAATTGCATCATAATCTTTTTCATCATACATAATGCAAGTAATCAAATCAGTTCTAGAATATCCAATAAGAAATACATCAAGTAAGCTACCATTCACATGGATTCACATTTGCACATCAATAATTTTCTATTCCTTTCATTTCTTCCTTTGCAAATGAAATTAAGCAAACATAAAACAAATGAGTAAATAAGTCGAAATAAGAAGGTATGTCGCATGTATGTGTACATGTATAAATGAAGAATTTATGCATGTACACATATATTCCTACCAAACACAATTTGAATACGCATATACATTCTTAAGATTAAGGTAAAATACATTCTACATGCAGATTACCATTATCCAGAAAGACATCAACTTCATAAGATGCACAATTTGATCTTCAATAAACATAAAATTCAAATGATAATATAAAGAATAACAATTTCTAGACTTGGCATAAATCTAAATTCCATTTAGAATGTCACAAGGTCGTATACTTAAAACAAAAAGAAGTTGATTCTAGAATAATCTGAATTAAACAAGATCTAATCATTTCATTCATCATTCTAATTTTCTTGGTGAAAACATAATGTTATTCTATATTCATTATGTTCTAAACAGATAATCAGATTCAACATAATCTTGTTATTTAGAAATCAGTCAAGAGTATAACAAGTTGGTTTAAATGTGATGACATCTCGTTTGACTTAATGAGAAAAGTATCATTTTGTTTCTTTTTAGAGATTATCAACAATAACAATCGGGCATTTAGTTTATAATCACCACTTAATCTATTCATTTAAATCATAACATCATGGCAATTATCATTCTATTCTACTCGTCTTTTGAATCACACATTATAAATATATATAACAAAAGGGGTCGATAAGCATTTAACTATCGTTAAACAATAAACATGTTATCGACTACTATTAACTACCTTTAATTTACTCATTATCTCATTGTTTATTGGTACTATCGTGCACCATTTATTTAGAGAGCAAATATAGTATGATTATTATTGGACTCTACTAAGATTCAAAAAAATTACACGATAGTGTATATACACATATATATACACATCGTATGAAAGTAAAGAGGATCATTTAAATGCCACAAAAGGATTCTTACAACTCTTAGCCTACTAAGGCTTAAGCACTGGCAATGACATAAAGATATAACAACATGCATTATTATCATTTATGAGATGTTATTAAAACGTTTGAAAGGTAGTATAACCTGGAACGATGGTATCGTTCACAACATCTTTATCAGAACGATGTAAGATCATTCGACAATAAGGGAATAGCAGAACAATGTGAAATTTTTGTCGATATACATATGGCAGAACTAAGTCATTACATGTATTATATCGAATGGTGAAATCATTCCACATTGTGATATGAAACAAAATGATGAATATCATTCGACAACATGCATTAATGTTGGATGATAGAATCTTCCATTAACTTGTATTTTTTAAAAAATGATAGGGATTGTTCTGAGTGAACTTTCATGCCCAAAAGATCCTAATCGTTCGACCCAAAACAAACAGGGTTGGGGTTTAGTTTCCTCGAACGAAATTTGTTGTTTGACTGGATATTAAGGGTGAACAACACCATAATAGTGTTCACATAAACAAATAACAATAAGCAGTGTTCTCATAAACAAAGAATAATTATAGCACACGGGTTAGATCCCGATTACAAGCATTCGAGCCGATCATGCACATGCATGGTAATAAAATGATAGTTCATAGAGAAGGTAAAATGGTGGTTTCATCCACCAAATGTGGTTAATAGGGGAGGGTTAACACAACATAAATCTGAAAGCTAGAGCCATGAATACACAAAACAATGCACAAACATAAGGTAAAACTGGGCACTCAGTGCTCTAATCGCTCAAAGCGATACTCATGAAAGAACTTGGTAATTCATTACAATGAAGGAAACATCTGAGAAAAGCTTGAAATTACCTCTTTGTCTGCAAGATTTTATGCTTTTTTCCTGGTTCAAACAACTTTCCCCTTCTTTGTGCCTCCCTCTTCTATTCGCTTCTCAATCTTCTCCATGCCTTTTTGCTAAATTGTCTCCTCCTTCAAATTTTCCCACTCCCTCTGACCATCAATTTTGCATTCTAAAAATGGAGGTGGCCTTAATTCTCCACGCCTTCTTCAGCCTAGTTTCCCACTCCATGCTTTTGAGCATCATTTCATTTTCTAGTATGGGGAGGGTCGGTTTTATTCATTTATTAAGGGAGTTATATATGATATATTTTTATCATTTTATTTTTATATAGTCACATATAGAGAGTTTTTTGAATGAAAGAAAAACACTTATCATTACACTCATTTTAATATATATATATAATTTATTTCTTTTCTTTTTACCTCTTACTAAAGATCTTATTTTTAAATTATTTTAAAACAACATATAATTAAATCGTTCAACTCGTGAGAAATTAATTTGTATAAACAAATGCATTTACAACACCCCTATTTCCTTTTTCTTCAAAATGAAATTGGCTTCAAATAGACAAGGTAAGGCAAATGATTCAATAAATTTAATTTTCATAAGCTTGTCTATTTAATCATTTACAATTTCATACAAAAAAATGATATCTACCAATTGCAATTTAAGTGTAGATGTTATGATTTGTATTGGTGTGTGCTCTAGATTCCAATCTTTCTTACCATTCATCATTTGACTAAATAGTCCTACCTCAACCATGTTCTCATTCTTCAACCTATTCATGTATCCACACATTCTCGCACTTGCAATTTTCATCAATAACCTTTAATTGATGCTTAATACGAAATGATTCACTACATCATAAAGTTGCAAGGATGGTCATTTTTCAAACATCATTGAATTTATCAAATTTCATCATAAACAAAAATTGATATATTTCATTTTCTAAATATTTCAATTAACTTAACATTATTAAATACAAGTAAGCATTGACACATGACATCCTTCCACACTAGGAGAAGACATTGTCTTGGTGTTTAATTAAACAAAATTAAATTACATAGGTCTATTCCAACATCAAATCATATTGCTATCAAGCCAAAACATTAGAGAATTCAAGTCCAAAATATTAAAGCAACAATATATAGCAAAACAACAATAGTCTATTTGAAAAAGAAAATGAGGAAAGGAGTGTTATATTTCCTCTACATCATCCCATGTGGCACTATCCTCTGAATATTGGTCCCATTGGACCTTAAATTGAACAATGTCTCTATTTTGCAACTTGACATTGCATCTATCCAAAATTCTATTGGGCTCCACTAGCATAGCTCCTAGATCCTACACCTCTAAAGAATCCCAATCAAGTATATGATTTGCATCTGGATGGTATGACTTAAGAAAATAAACATGAAATAGATTATGGAGTTGGGCTAGAGGCAATAGAGCAAGTTGGTATGCAACCTAGTTGATCACTTACAATACATCAAGTAGACCCACATATCTCAGAGCCAACTTGGAATATTTTTGGAAAGTAATAGAGCTCTTATGTGGCTTGAGTCTTAAAAAAACCTTATCCTCTACTACAAACTGTCTGAAGGTCCTATTCTTGTCAACATAGATTTTATTTCTATCTATTTCCTCCTTCAGTCTACCCTTGATATGTATCATTTTCTCTTACATCTCCTTTAGCATTTTAGGACCCACTATGATCCTATCTTCTTATTTGTCCCAACTAATGGGTGTACAACACTTTCGCCCATACACAGCCTCAAAAGGTGTCATACCTGAGGATGCATGATATTTTTTATAAGAAAATTATATTAATGCTAGATACTCTTACCATTTATATTGTTGGTCCATACAGTACATTTGATGGAGATCCTCTACTACTTGATTCACTCTCTTTGTTTGACTGTCGGTCTAAAGATGATAGGTTGAGCTAAAATTTAGCTTGGTCCCAAATGTTGCATTCAAATTCATCTAGAACCTTGATGTCATCCATGTATCTCTATCGAATATGATGGTATGTGACACTCCATGCAAGCGAAAGATCTCTCGAATAAATTTCTTGGTCAAGGTCAAAAATCCATCCTTAAGGTTCCCTGGAATGAAATGTGCCACCTTAGTCAACTTGTTGACTACTACCAAGATGACATCATGCTTGTTCTTACTCAAAGGTAACCCCTATACAAAGTCCATACTAATCACTTGCCACTTGTACTTAGGTATATCACGAGGATAAAGGAGCCCTACTAGATGCACATGCTCAGCCTTAACTTACTAACACTCCAAGAATTTGGCTAGATATTCCACTACATACTTTCTAATTTTTGGCTAAAAATATAAGGTCTTCAACTCTGCAATATCGTAGTAACTCTAGGGTGTCCTAAATAAGGTGCATTGTGGACTTCTTATAGAAATAGCTTCTTGAGCTCTCCAAAATCTAAAATATACATCCATCTTTGATTTCTTAAGGTACCTTATGATTGAAACTCATATCCATCAAATCGATTGTCTAATGGATTCTCTTCTAGAGCCTTCTTCACCCTCTCACAGTTCTCATCTCCTTGCAAGTGTTGCATCACCTACTGCCTCATATTAGATCATGTCGAGGTCATGGCTACCAGATGTCTTCTTCTACTAAGAGCATCTTCTACTCTATTATCTTTTCCTTTTATGTACTTGATTCCAAAGTTGTACTCGCTATGGAATTCCAACCACCTCCTTAGCTATGCATTAAGGTTCAATTGAGTGAAAATGTACCTCAATCCCAAATGATCTATTTTGAGCTCAAATGGTTTTCCAAATAGATAGTGTCTCCACATTTGTAAGGAATGTACTATAGCAATTAATTCCAAATCATATGGTACATAATTCATTTTTTGTTGTTTCAGCTTCCTCAATTCGTATGCCACCACCTTCCCATCTTGCATTAACACTTCTCCTACAGCATCTCTTGAAGCATCTGTGGTCACTAGGAATTGACTATTGGGATGAGGTATAGTCAGCACTAGGGATGTCATGATTTTCTCCTTCAAGAGTTAGAAATCTTGATCACACTTCTCGGTCCATTCAAACCTTTTTCCTTTCCTTTAGAGTGATGCTATTGGAGTTGCAATTTGAGAAAGTCCTTGCACATACTTTCTATAATATCTTGCAAGACCCATCAAACTTTGTACCTCCATCAAACTCTGAGGTGTTGTCCATTCCACAATTTCCTTATCTTTTCAAGATCTATAGAGACTCCCTAAGCTAAAATAATGTGACCTAGATAATGCACCCTATCCTGATAAAATGAGCAGTTGGATAGCTTTCTAGAAAGCTTCTTCTCCCTCACACACTATAATACTATTCTCAAGTGCCTATTGTTCTCTTCAATAGATAGAATAAATCATAATGTCATCAATGAAAATAGAAAAAATCATCCAAACAACCCCTAACACACTATTCATGAGATTCATGAAGGCTCTAGGTGCATTGGTCAAACCAAACAATACAATTGTGAACTCGTAGTGCCCAAATTGAGTTCAAAAAGTAGTCTTCAAGATGTCCTCTTCTTTTATTTTCAACTGGTGATAACTGAATCTAAGATATATTTTAGAGAACAGTGATGATCCATTCATTTGATCAAATAATTTGTTGATTCTCAGATGAGGATATTGATTCTTGATGGTCTCCATGTTCAACATTTGATAGTCAATTATACACAAACACAAGGTTTCATCCTTCTTTTTCACAAAGATAATAGGTGCTCCCCAAGGAGACACACTAGGTCTAATGAGTCATTTTCACAAAAATTCTTGTAACTGGGATTTCAATTCATAAAGCTCGATGTTGGTCATCTTGTATGGGGCCTTAGACTGAGGCTCAGCTCCAAGTACTAAGTTGATAGAGAAATAAAATTCTCACTTTAGAGGCATCTTTGAGAGATATTTGGGAAACACGACTTGGAACTCCCTAAGGATAGGGTAATCATCTAATTATGTCTTCTCATTGTTAGGATCATTGATATGTACAACATAGATGTCCAGAACATCCCTTCTTTTGTGCCTTTTTGAGTTGTAGAACTATAATCTGTCTAAGGTCTAGGAGTCTTTGTATCCCACAAATCTCAACCAGGTTTCCATAGTCATCTAAACAACTAACCATCTTATCCTCATAGTTTACAATGTATTTGTGCTTCGTTAACTAGTTAATCCCCAAGATTACATCATAAGAGCCTAGGGGTGCCACATAAAGGTTAACTTGGGTCTAGAAGTTGGGAAGTTCCAACTTGCTACAAAAGAGACATTATTCTACTTTCTACTCTACTTAATTCCCATATTGAACTGTCCAATAATTGGCCATATAACTAGGTTTAATGGGTAACATAGAAATCATTCTAGGATCTAAAAAACACATTTTAGCTCTAGTATCTATTAAAATGGATTTTTTTTGTCCATAGAGCTTACCCACCAACTATATTGGTGATACTATACTTTCCTGTTATCCACCTCAACATGGATCTAGTGTTGCAGAGTCTGATGTTGGTTCCCTTCTTTGTGTGACTTTGACTGATGAGGATAGTTAGTTGCATAATGGTCACCCCACAGTTGAAACACCTAGCACGTGGTCTTTTTTGACCTACTAACCTATCCACTTAGAGTACCTTTGATTATTATTGAAATTTCCATTGCCACTATTAGCCCTTTTCTTCCTTCCACCTTTGTCACCTTCTTCTTTCTCTAGTGTATCATTTTCCCTTTTTAAAATCTTGATATGATGGAACTTATTTCCCTTCTACTTATCACCTTTTCAAAACATCCTATTCCCAAAATAAGGCTTGAAGTTAAAATTCTTACAAAGGTTGGATAGTTGTTGCAACTTCTATTCTTTCTTATTGGCCTTCTCAAAAACTTCCTCCATTGTAAGGGGATTGTGGAGGTCCACCTCAACTCCAATATGAGGTCTCAATCCTAATGTAAACTATCAAATACAAAATCACTCATTTTCTTGGTACTGCGACACATACTTCAACAAATTGGTGAACTTCTCCTAATACTAAATTATAGTCATGTATTGCCCTTGTTCAAATTTTGAAATTTGATGATCTTGTCAAAGAATATCTGCAGTCGCCACCTATTCTTGAAATATCAGAGAAAAATCTCCCAAGTGATCTCTCCTAGCTAGAGTCTCCTCTTTGTCTTCTCATTGTCCCACCAAGTAGCTTCCTCCTCAGACAGTTGATATGCGACCCAAGTAGCTTTGGTTTGGTATGATAGGTTGTAGAACCCAAAGTATTTTTCCATCTCTATAATCCACACCTTAGCTCCATCTCTGATGGCCTTTCCATCAAATTTTGATAGTGCTACCTTTGTAATATCTTTCCCCAATTCTTCCTCAATTTGACCCTGATTGGGATCTCCTTGACCCCCTTCTCCTTAGTTGGGTTCCTTGTTCCTATGAATCCAATCTTCCTATACCACTTGGACTTCTTGCTCCAAATGGTCCATTCAGGATTCTCGTCAATTCAGGAGTTCCAATATTTGGTCTAACAACTCTCTCAGCCCATTATCATGTCTGCTACTACTTGCTTCTTTTCTAGTGGTCATCATGATGACTCACACTTGACCTATTTCACATCCCATGTTTAGTGTAACTTAACACAAGGTCTACATTTAAAAATTTGCATACACAGAATATTACGTATATAATATGTAATCTAAGAGGGATAAACATCTTCATTCACAACAAGAAAAGTCTTCAAGTTCACAACTTTGAATACAAAAAGGACTTTATTTATTTATAATAAATATGGATTTACATTGATCCTTATTTACAAATTTTTCATAGACTAAGCAATTTTCTCATTTTTGAAAAGAGGAAACTCATCTAGGTCCTAATCAAAATTTACATCAACCATTTTATAAGAGGTAAGATGTGCACATAGGCACTCCTCTTCTTTCATCAGTAAGGGTGCATTGGGTCCACACCCTAAAGTCCAAATTCTAATTGCAAAGGGATTCTTAGTTTTAGGAGTTTTCTTAGACTCCTTAATCTTTTTTCCTCTCTCTAACTTGAGTTGAGTGAAGGAATTTGCTAGGGTCTCATCGTCGATAATCTTGGGTTGGTCTTTGGGTTTGATATTTATTTGATAACAACTTGTTTCTTCGAAGTCCTAATGGTCTTTCCCTTCTTTCTTCCATATTTTTACCTTTCCATTCCTACAACCAATTCATATATGGTTATTCACCAGATAACTCAATACCGGTTAAGGGTCGACTAATACCTTATCCCAACCACTATGGAATCATAGGCTTAGAGTTGAACCATAAGCTATGATCTAACAAATGTAATATGTCCAACTAAAAATTTCTCTAATAAATTATATTTGACATTATGAATATAAATAAAAGACATAATTATGCATAGTTATTTTCCATCATAGCATATGTCTAAATAATAAAAATTATATTCATTTCCAAATGTCATAAGTAAATTACATAGTTTGAATTGGCAATCAATCACCTCAAATTCAATTAAATTTTACATCAATGATACAAATTACATCAAATAAGATGGAATTCCTTTGTGATTCCTCTTCAATTCTCACCTCCATGGGTGGATGAGAACATGGTTTAGGTGCTTTTCCACCCAACCATGAAGCTACACTTCCCTGGAATTCTTCTTTCAATCAAAGAATACCTAACCTTGCATGGAATACTTAGCAAGAGATATAGTATGCAAGGTAGAATCTAGTGTGTGTCCAACTACATGCATTTCTATCTACTTTTAGAACATACAAGTTCTATGTTAGGAAAAAATATAGAGAGTAATAAAATAAATTAGTCCATTCCACATAATGGTTGCAAAGCTTGGCCAAGCTTATGCTACATAAGCAACTTAAAATTAGATTGTGGAAAAGAAAAATCTACTCTCTGGCGCTCGTCCCAGAAGGAAAATTTCCATAACAAATAAAAAGGGTTATCCCTCCCTTCTAGAGCATCCACTAGCATCATATAACAAATGTGCTACAGTCTATCTAGTACTTTTGTATCATTGCATCACAATCTTTTTCATCATACATCATTCAAGTAATCGAGTCAATTTTAGAATATCCAATAGTACATATATCAAGTAAACTACCATTCACATGGATTTGTATTTACACGTCAATAATATTATATTCCTTTCATTTCTTCCTTTGCAAATGAAATTAAGCAAACATAAAACAAATGAGTAAATAAGTTAAAATAAGAAGTTTTATCACATGTAAGTGTACATGCATAAATGAAGAATTTATGCGTGTACACATATATGCCTACTAAACAAAATTTGAATATATGCATATACATTCTTAATAGTAAGGTAAAATACATTCTACATAAATATTTCCATTGTCCAGAAAGACATCAATTGCATAAGATGCACAATTTGATCTTCAATAACCATAAAATTCAAATGATGATATAGGGAACAACAATAATAGTAGTTTCTAGACTTGGCATAAATTTGAATTCCAATTAGAATGAACATTACAAGGTCATACGCTTAAAAAAAAAGATGTTGATTCCATATAATTTGAATTAAACAGGATCTATTGATTTCATTCATTAGTTTGACTTGCTTGGTGAAAACATAATGTTATTATATATTCATTTTGTTCTAAATAGATATTTAGATTCAATGTAATCATGTTATTTAGAAATAAGTTTTAAGAGTATAATAATTTGGATTAAATCTGATAACACTCTTTTAGCTTATTGAGAAAAGTATTGGCAGGTGCAAAAAGATGAGGGGCCAAATTGTGACCAAAATTAAAAAACTTTTGATAGGCTACGACACGAGCACATTATAATGTGAGCATGTTATAACATGCTCGTGTTATGGCTTGGTGTGACTGAGCCTAAGGCTTAGCCACATCGAAGCTATTATGCACTCGCATTATAACGCGAGCATGTTATATGTTATTAAAACCAAAGAAAAAGAGAAAATTGAATTCATTTTTAAACTGTTTGTTGTTTTAGCTACCCATGGTCAAAAACCTTTTGTTTTGAATGCTCACATTTTGGAAAGAAGCTTTGTAGAATTTTCATCATCGATTTGTTGCAAGTTCATCGCCAGGATGCCCCCACATCAATGGGAAAGTTGAATAAGTAAGGATTGTTTGTTTTTGTTGTGAATTTGTTGTGAATTTATTATTGTTTGGTTGTTTTGATATTCATTTGTTTAATTTGTAGGAAATGATAATGATCCTACAAACCTTCTGCAAAACCCTCCTAAAAATCCTCAACAAGTAGAGAAAAAAAAAACATGAGCAAAATCCTCAACAACCACAATAACAATCTCCTCCATGAATCCCTCAACATCCTCCTGGAACTCAACAGAATTTAATGGGGGTTATTGAAAACAATAAAAAACATATTGAGGAGTTAATCATGAGGTTGAATGATCCTTTAGGTTCAACCATGGAAAGAAGAACACTTACAATTTCACTAAAATAAATGTTAAAACATGTAGATGCAATCAACAAACAATTAAGTGGTTGGAAAGATAGGAGGCATGCGGCTAGGAATTTTTATGCAAATAAATTATCATATAAAGAAGTAAAAGATGAAAAAAATAAAAAATATGATTTGTGCTCATTATTCACTGACCCACACACAAATCAAAATATTGACCTCAATGTGAAGAGGTTTCCTATCCATAGGTGCCACCACCAAGGGATTAGGAACTTTTTTTGGGATAGGTGGTACATTTTTTTTATTCCCACCATGCAACAATTGCAAAGTCCCACAATATTTCCTCAGAAAACTCTACTACGATTTCATCTTGAACAAAATCCAAAATTATTTTGATAATATGAGGGACTTCTAGGGGAGAGGTGGGGGCTCAGATCAAGATAGACCTGGTGCATAATAGGATTCTAAGCGGCAAGCAAGATGACCCCTTGCCAAGCCGGCTCATGAGCACATCATTATCCCTTCCATCACGAAGGAGAGTTTCGAGGTAGACACTTTGTAGAGTATCAACTCTTTGATCCAGAGTGTCATCCAACATGTCAGTCCTATAGTACAATGCCATCTAGGGGAGTCTTGGAGTGATAGGTTTCCACCCCATTTGTGTCAGGTTTGCGGGGCGACTTGTACATATGACCGCATCAACACTCAGGAGGCTACTACACATGATACGTCTACAGCTACAAAGATGGTGAGGGAAGCTAAAATTTTGAATGAGGCTTATGACATCAAGACTCAGGTAAATGTTAGTATGTTTATTGAATTTAATTTATTAAATTTCATTTTTGAAATGCAAGATTAACTAATTTATTTTTATGATTGTAATAAAATTTTAAGGTCATAGTGTTGATACTAGATACACCGACCCTACACCTACTTATTACTCCACTACATCTACCATTGAGGTATGTAACTAGTAAACAATTATAAATTTATTACATGTGAATAGCATTGTTATATGAATGGTATTCCAATATCTAATTTTGGATTGAATAGGCTAATATTGGAGGTTTCATGGGAACACCTCCCAGTTCCAGTGGAGTTAGACAAACCTTCACACAGGTAATAGAATAAAGAGTTTAACTAATGAATTTTACTTAATAGATTTATGTAGCTTATATTCATATCATTGATTACATTGCATTGCACATCGTTCAAACTCAAAGTATTACTTCACATTCCATAACTAATAACTAGATGTTGATAGATGACAAAATTTCAACTACAATATAGTTGTTTAGAAATTCAACACAAGCAATGATGCAATTAATTCACATAGCATAAGTAATAAATAGGAGCAGCTGCCAATTGCATTTACTTGGCATGGCATTCCATGAGACAATTTTTTATTGAGGCATCTTTTCAAACAATTCACTACCTTGTCTATGCTATCGATTCTTGGAAGAAATATATGAAAGAATAATAGTAAGCAATAGCATAGATAAGGCAATAATTTGTTTGAAAAAATGCCTCAAAGAAATGTGGTCTCATGGTGATATCGACATCACCATGAGACCCAATTTCTTTGAGGAATTTTTTCAAATAGCTCACTGCCTTTTCTGTGCTACCACATTTTCCATACATTTCTACCAAAGAATTTTATCAAACAGTTCACTTCCTTGTTGATATGGCTAAAAGCCAAAAAAAAGGAGCTTTCCAACAAACTATGGGTTCTTGGAAAAAATATATCAAAGAATAATAGTAAGCAATAGAATCTTGAGAAGGCAATGAGTAGTTTGAAAAAATGCCTTGAAGAAATGTGGTCTCATGGTGATGGAATGCCATTACATCACCATGAGACCACATTTCTTAGAGGCATTTTTCAAATAGCTCACCGCCTTTTCTATACTACCAAATTTTCCATACATGGACCTACCAAATAATTTTATCAAACTACTTGAACTTCCCTACTGCTATGGCTAGAAAAGCCTAAAAGAGGTGTTTTCCAACAAACTATGGATGCTTGGAAAAAATCTATCAAAGCATAATAGTAAGCACAGTTAACATAGACAAGGAAGTGAGTAGTTTGAAAAAATGCCTCAAAGAAATGTGGTCTCATGGTGATGGAATGCCATTCCATTACCATGAGACCACATTTCCTTGAGGCATTTTTTCAAATAGTTCACCGCCTTTTCTACGCTACCACATTTTGTATACATTTCTACCAAAGAATTTTTTCTAAATACTCACTTCCTTGCTGCTATGGATAAAAGCCTAAAATAGGTGTTTTCCAAAAAACTATGGATGTATGGAAAAAATCTATCAAAGCATAATAGTAAGCAATATCATAGTCAAGGTAGTGAGTAGTTTGAAAAAAAATGTTTAAGAAATACAGTCTCATGGTGATGGAATTCCATGACACATTTGTTTGTAATGGCATTCCATCACCATGAGACCCTATTTCTCTGAGGAATTTTTTCAAACAATTCAAGTTTCCTTCTCTATGCTACCACAGTTATCGTACATGTCTACCAAAGCATTTTATCAAATGGTTCACCACCTTGCTATTGGGGATAAAAGCCTAAAAATAGGTGCTTTCAAACAAGATATGGATAGGGAAAATAGTAAGCATGATAGTAAAAAATATACAGTAAATACTAACTACTCAAAAAAAAATTCATTATCTCATACATTATAAGCCATGACGCACATCACTATTGTAGTTTTCATGATTGAATAATTTGTTGTTTTATTTTCAAACGTTGGAAGCGGATACACCTCCAAATGTTCATAGGGAAATGGAGCTTGGTCTTTTTTCTGCTATAGACTCCTCGATGCCTCTCACAAACGTATGAGGTAGATTACTAAATTTTAATTTACATTCATTGGTATAGTTATTAGTTAGTGAAAAATCAAGCCATTATTGATTTGTAGTTTAATTTCTCTTTGGATGGTTTCTACTAGGCTTCAGCACACCTCAGCATGGGCATGCAAACCTTTCCCTCGAGAAGAGTCATCGTCTAGTGGCATTAAGTGATTATTTTGTTAAATATATCATTTTTTATAATGTAATTTCTATATATTAATGTCTTTACTTGTTATTATAACAAATACAACTTGACTAGGAACTAAACCCTAGGAGGAGCACTAGGAGCACTCCTCGAACTTAGAACAAATGAGTGACAAATTTATCACCATCTGGTCGAAAAGCAAAGGGAAATAATTTTTTTCTAGAGCATGGAGAGCAAAAACTTTTGATTCCAAATCCCTTTGTTGTATGCCTATATGGAATTTTTGTAAATATTTTGTATTGGATATATTTGACATTGTATGCCTATATGGCTATTTTGTATATATTTTATACTTATATCGACATATATTAATGTATTCCTACATGGCTATTTGGTTAATACAAATCTTTTTAATCAATGGTGTCCATATTTG
Organism: Sequoia sempervirens; assembly: GCA_007258455.2. Classification (NCBI taxonomy): domain Eukaryota; kingdom Viridiplantae; phylum Streptophyta; class Pinopsida; order Cupressales; family Cupressaceae; genus Sequoia; species Sequoia sempervirens. The sequence continues at coordinate 517,045,232 of VDFB02000017.1, forward strand.
CATTACAAATCCATAGTTCAATAGATATGAGTTATGTGTATTCAATTTTATACTTTACAAATTATGCGTTTACTTTGTGACTTATGTGTATTCCAATGTATACTTTACAACTTATGTATTTTTATACTATACCTTGTATTTATGCATATACTTTGTATTAATTTGTTTATACTATGAATTCGTGTGTATACTTCAAGGATTACATGTATTTGAGTACTTGTGCTTCCTTTATTCACATGTATACTTATTAATTGGTTAGCCCTAGCATTGATCATTATTGTCCTTCATGGTTTGTCTTGAATATTTATTGATTGATGCTAAACAACTTCAATATTTCTAGGAATACTAGTAGAGTTACAAATTACAAAATTGTACAAATTGAAAAGAAAAGATTAACTGTAAATAAATGCATTGATTATTAACTTGATAACTTGATTAACAGTACAAAAAAAAAATTATGTTCTTGATCCATCACCATATAAACATGTCGAAAGATGTATATACATGTCAACTTTTTGCAATATTATTTCTTGTATAGGAAATGGACTTGGGAGAAAGCTTTATAATTTATAATACAAATAAGAAATGGAATTGAGTGAAAACTTTATTTATCACACCAAATAATAAATGTACATGAGAGCATCACTTGTTTCTATTAGACTCCAATTTTCAAGCATAGCAAATCATTTCAAATGAAAATGACAAAACATTTCGCAACCAAAGTTGTTAATTGAGGAAAAATAAAATGTTTCCAAGTTCCACCATTGTAAAAAATTACAATTGGTTGTATATTGTTGTGAGGGCAAGGAGGATAATTAAAAAACATCTTGCACTTGCTCGACTTGAGGATGATCATATGGTTTTGGTGTGAAAAACTCAAACTTCTCAACTGTCATGTGAATGTTTCTCTTTTTGATTGTTTTACATTCCATTGTAAGGGATCAAGCCAATTAAACGTAGCGTGGAGTGATTTGACATGTTTAAGTGTGAAAGAGGACCATTCCTAGTGTAAATGTACCTATCAAGATGTATTGGTATAGTTTGCTTGGTCACACAAGTTACAGAACAAAACTTGCACCACTTTGCAACTTTATACTACTTCCATTTGACACTTTTTCCATCAAGTGAAAATTGGACACCATGAGAAAATAACTTTCAGATAACAAAAACCAAGAGAGGTTATTGTAGAGTATCCCAACATGATCCTATAGGCTCAAATAGAGAGTTATTAAGCATCACAATTTATGAGTAATACCCTGTCAAAGGTTGCAATCATTTTCCACTTTGGACCCTGAAGGGATTGAGTTGGTTGAACTTAGATCAGAGTGATTCAATGTGTTTGGGTGAAAAATAGGACCATTCCTAGCATAAACGTACCCATCCAGATGTGTTGGAATAGTTCATTTGGTCACATGAGCTACAGAACAAAAGTTACACCACTTTGCAACTTTACACTACTTGCATTTGACACTTTTCCCATCAAGTGAAAACTGGACACCATGAGAAAATGACTCCGAGATAAAACAAAAAATTAAGAGTTTATTGTAGATGGGACCAACATAATACTATAAGCTTAGATAAAGAGTTTTTAAGCATCATGATTTCCAAGTAATAGTTTGTCAAAGATTGCAATC